>CM020512.1:9663404-10103404 GCA_009823395.1 Thamnaconus septentrionalis
GCTGCGCTCTTTGGCTGAATGAGGCTCCATTATGCCGGCTGCACGGCGGCTATTGAGGGCAAAAAAAAAAAGGCCACTTTCTCCGCCGCTGCGGATTTGGTCTCCCTGGGAGTGAATAGGGAGCTAAAACAACACAATAATGGCGCCGTAAATCATGTTAAGTGCGGGCTGAACCTCGTCCTTGTTGTCCTTGTCATCCAGATGAGGACCCCCCCCTCCTCAACCCCACCCCTGACAAGCTGTGACGGCCTTCATTTAAACTTTAGTGCTGCTCTGAGATGCATCAAGCGGCACAAGGACGGTGAAAAGCCGTCGAGCGTCACGTTCGCCCTCCGTGAAAGGTTTCGTCTGCGGCGCATTTAGGAATAAACACCTCCTGCACGGGCGCATATCAAAACGATGAAGCTGCGCCTGTGCCTGAAGCCCTCTGAGTATCTGTCTGAGATCTGAGGGCGCCGCCAGCTCCAAAAAAAAAATCCCCTGCAGCCAGCAGGTACAAAGACTGTGCGAACAGCCAGTTCTCCTCAATATGGTTAGCAGAGACTCGACCACATGCATTTCCAATTGTAGGAGGAGGAGGAGGAGCTATCACAGAAGCGCCGATAGGCTTCTGAGAGTGTTTGTAGGTTCGCAGTGCAGTGCATTATGCGTTTATGTGCATAATGCACTCAGACTGGCACAGAAAGGCTCATCGAATCGATTGGATAATAGCGTCTTGAGGAGACTGGGAGCCGCACCGAGCCGTGTAAGCGCGGCGGTTGCACAGCATTATGGGACTGTAGAGAACCGCTCTGCCCCCCGGAGGTCCCTCTGAGTAAATAATAACACAATCAGGGGTTTGTTTCTGTTGGTTTCACGCAAATGATGAGGACATTTTTTCCCGAGTGCTTGATTCTGCTCCTGGTTAACTTGTTTCCTGTCTCTCTTCCTCTCTCCGTATGTGCAGACACTCCAGTGTGCTACCAGGTGGAGGGCAGTCGGCAGGCCCTGAAAATCACCCTCTACCTGGACAGCTGCCTCTTCAGCGAGCTGCCCAGCCGGCTGCAGAACGGCGGCAGCCTCAAGCTCCACACCGTCCTCTTCACCAGGGGTGAGAACCGCCGGGGGAACCTGGGCAAACAACCGTGCTGCACTCGGCCCTCCGCCTCTGAGAAATATTACTTCCAAACATGGTTATAGTCCTTTTGTAGTCGCGATTTAAAATTTTTTTAAAAAAATCGATTTTCAACTCTAAATGCACCCTCTGGCAGGTGCGACTCCCGCCTTTCATGTAAAGCTCCTCTCCGGCTCCTCTCACTCCTCCATCAGTCTCAGCTGGCCCGCCGTAGATGGAAGGCATTAAATCAGGCCTGTCCGCCAAAGCAGCCGCTCCTTTTCCTTTTCCATCGACGCTTGCCAGCAAAAAAAACAAAACAAAAAAAAAACCCTCGTGAGGTCCGCGAACAGCTCTTGAGGGCTGGTGATCTGTGGAGAAATACCGCCACCTAGTGGACGTAGCCTGTAGGTTACGTGGCACCTTGTAATATTGGAAGTAGTGTCTTCAATCGCATTTTCAAAATATTTGAATGTGATTTTTTTGTTATGCTGCTTTTTATGTGAGAGGAATATTTAAACTAAGGAGGTTTTTGAAAATATAAAATTTTCTGGAAATTACATTTAATGATTTTAGTTCAGACCCTGTGATGAACTGGCAACCCTGAGCACAGGAAGACACGGTTATTGAAGATGGGTGGATGGATGGATTTTTAGTTAAATGTGATATGATTTTAACGATGTTGTCCCAGTAAATAGTTTTTTATATTCCTGAAAAGCAGCCTGTCGTGACATCATAAAGGGAACTTGCCAGCGAGTTTCTCCTCCTGCTTGGTTCCCTCAAAGCACCAATATCAGCAGGAGATCTGAGATATTTTAATATTTTTTTCAGTTCTTGGGATGAAAAATAAGCAATAGATAATAACTGAAAATCACAATATTATCACAATAAAGACTTGAAGTCTCTTAAGTGTTTCCTGTCTGCGCTCCTGCAGCCCTGGAGCGTCCGGAAGGCGTCGCCCAGCAGGACTACGTGGCCATGGAGGAGTTCCAGCAGCGCACCAACGCCTTCTCGCTGGAGAAGGTCAAGGCCTACTACCGCAGACTCAGGTACGCAGAGCCGGCCCCATCCCGCAGCTCCCACTCAGGCACCCGGGAAACATTTCACCTTTTTAAAATTGGAAGTTCACCACCCCCCCTCGCTGCGTGTCGCCTCATCGAGCGGAAGAACGCGCTTCATCTGCACTTTCACTTTTTCCTTTTGAAAGACACGGCCAAGGTCTGGGATGTTTCAAAGGTGAGAGCCGCATCGTTAATCAGCAGCTCGGCGGACGTTCTCAAGGTCTCAGCCCGAGTTTGCGCAACGCTCTGTGGGAAAGAATTTTGGGGAGCGAATTGGAATGGCAACCCACGGACCTGCGCGGCATCAATAAGAGATGAAACGCTGAGTGGCGGCAGATGCGTATTCCATAAAGTTGAAGTGGTGTAGATGCTCGATGAGTCAGCTCTCGCACAGAGCTATGAGTAAGAGGGGAGAGAATAACAAAAAAAAAAAAGAAATATATGTACACTGTGTAGATGTTCCGAAGCAGGTTTTCAGACTGAAATAGATCCGCTGTCTTGTCCCAACAGAGCTTTCTATTTGGAGAAGTCCAACCTCCCCACGGACTCCAACACCACAGCCATGAAGATCGACCAGGTAAATATACATTCATCGCCCTGCACTTATCGCAACGCTGCTTCTTTTTCTTTCTGTCTTTTTTTTTTTGTCAAAGCGACCCACCTTCCATGTACTGCTGTAACATAAGAACCATGTCTGTATCGTGTTGTGCTTGAATGTAAATGCAAGCGCAGATACTGGGCCTTGAAGTTAGAGACCTTCAGCCGAGCATTTCAAAAGTAAGACCGAGTGGGGAAAACTCCCAGTAGCTTGTCAAGACCCCCCCGACTCCCCCAAATTAACTCCCACTAACCAGATTAGAAACCGTTTTAATACATGAGGGACACTAGTGTCCCGAGCTGACCATAGCCAAACTAGCTTCTAGTGATTCCAATGGAATAAACAGTAGTTGTAGTTTAACCGCAAACGCTCAACGAGTTTGTTTCATGTTTTTCCTTTAAAGGTCCAGTGTGTCAAATTTTGAAGGAAGCCTGTTTTGTATTTAGGGCACTGGCAGGTGGGCTTCCTTAAAAACTTGCGCCGCCAGGTGGCAGCTAACAACTAGCAGCAGCTAACAACTAGCAAGACCCTTTATGTATGTTCTTATATATATGAGAACCGTTTTGAGTGTAGGAAAACCAAATTACTTTTATAGGACTGTGAGTTTACACTCTTCTTAATCTATTTATGTGCAGGATGTTAAGCTTTTACAGATATTTTACACACTGGACCTTTAATTCAGCAACGTTAGCTTGAATTAACATGAATCTTGTGTGTTGAATATAAAGTGTGTGCACAGAATGGATGCATGCAGCTATAGATGAGTACTGACCTGCACTTGCCAGCCCTGCATTCATCCCTCTCTCTCTCTCTCTCTCTCTCTCTCTCTACCTCCTCTCCACCGCAGCTGCTGCGACCCCTCAACACGCTGGATGACCTCTGCCGCCTCATGCAGTCATACGTCAACGTGCGCCCCGGCGCCCAGGGCCACCCGTCAGGCGTCAGCGTGCTGTCCGTGTCCTCGGAGCTGTGCAACCGCCTGGGCGCCTGCCACGTCACCATGTGTGGCACCGGCATGCAGAGGTCAGCTGGAACGCGCCCGTGTTGTTCTGTCGCAGCCGCTCCGTCACCGTCGTCGTCGGGGTGGTTGGTGGCAATAACGAAGGTGTTGGCGCATGTCGGCACTCATTTTTTTTTTTTTTTTTGTGCTCTGGCCTGCAGGTGCACCCTGAGTGTGACGCTGGAGCAGGCGATGATCTTGGCCAGGAACCACGGGCTCCTGCCACGCTGCATCATGCAGACGATGGACATCATGCGCAAACAGGTAACCAGTCCGTCAGAGATCCCGCTAAGAGTTCCTCATGACCTCCTCCGCAAGGTCTTTGCTCTGCTTCCTCTTATTGGGCCCGTTAAATATGGTAATAACCTCACGGTGCTGTTGATTCAGTCTGAAGCATTGATGTATTATAAGTAACTGGGTGCCGGACAGGCAATATGGCTGCGGTACAATTTTTTTCCAGTGGCCATTCGAGGTACTGCAGCAAAAGAAATCCCATGGGCCCAAAAAGCATTTTTCCCATAGATCGCAATCCAAAAATAAAGGCCTTTAAAACGACTTTGACCTGAAACACGATTCATAGCAAATCTTTCTATTGTAGATTTTTCAGTTCTGGTCTTTTAGTCGTTTAAAAAAATGATAAAGGCCAGAAAATCACCAGAAAAGAGTTTATTGCCAGTGTGATGTCATGACGTCGTACGTGCTGCTGTGTCTCAGCTCGTTCTGATTGGCTAACGTGTCTGTAAAAGACGTTCTCCAGAATCACTCTGATTGGCCAAATAGATCATGTGAGTTTCAGAGGCATGATGGGAAGTGACACTACTGTGCGCGCTCTATGGGCTTGTAAATGCTGTTGCTACGAAAAACGTTAGCTCGCGGCTAGCTGCAGTAGCCACAGTTTACACATGTGGGATGCATCCCAGCCTTATCCAGGTAACTATGTTGCCCAAATTTATACCCAAGTTGGTCTGGTGATGTGTAACATGAACGAATCTGCCAGAATCAGCTCCTTCACCGCTTTGCTGTCAGCCGCTTTGACCAGTCAGGTTTGAAGATGGAACTCCTGTCAGATTGTCTTTTTCCTTGTCCCAGGGAGCAAGAGTTGAACTTTCTGCTAAAAACCTCAAGGTAATGGACCAGATACCTCCGTCATTCCCAAGGTAGGACACCACTCACTCTTCACCTTCTTCTTCTGCCTGAGCTCATACACGAAGCCTCGTCCCCATCTTAATTAAGTGTCTCTTTTTATCCAACAGGCTCTTCAAGCTTTGTCTGCCACCCTCAGATGGAGAACTTTAAAAAAAAACAACAACAACCCACAAATAAACAGCAACAAACAACGCACCACTTCAGGATACTGGTCGGACAAAAGGGTGAAAAGCGAAAAAGGGCAGCAGGGGGGGGGAGGGCAACACGAGAGGTGACAACAACAGAGTGTGCGTCCGAGTCGCACCGCCGGTCCCTTCGGCCTGATCACACAGCGATCACTCCGCCTCAGAGCGCTCAGTGTAACAAGCCAACTTAAACTGGACTGTCATGACAACTTCTGACAGCCGGGGGGCGGAACTGAAACCACAGAGACTCTCTGAGCAAAACTGGGAACAAGGCTGACATCACGACAATTGGTGCGAAAACAAAAAAAAACAAAAAAAAAAAAATGAAAAAGGAGGGTGCTGGTTCAAGTTCTCATTAACATCCACGGTGATTTGATTTCTGCTCACGCCTGCCTGAGCCTGAGTCTCGTTAACTGGATTAACCAAACTACCTGTAGCCAGCTGTCATCCTAAAAGCAGATCTTTTCCACATTGTTTCTTGTTGCTGTTGCTGTTGTTGTTGTCGTCGTTGTCGTTGCGTGTGGGCCTCGGACTGCAAAACTCTCAAAGCTGCGATCTGTCCCCCCGCCCCCAGGAGGCGCTCAAGCCTTTGGACCCTCGGAGCGAGCGTTCGGTCGAGAGAGACGCAGGAGATGGTCGACGGGGAGGAGTGAGAGAGAGAGAGAGAGAGAGAGAGAGAGAGAGGGAGGGATGGAAGTAGGGATGGGAGGGACGGTCGATCGAGAGAGAGAGAGAGAGAGCGAGAAAGAGAGAGAGACGCCTGATTGGTTGTTGGTGAGGCTGCTTCTTCTCCTCCAGCCTGCCGTATGTGGTTTCTGTGCAATTTACTGTAGGTCTAGTGTGAGTACTGTATTACTGCACTATATGAAGGATAGTTATTATTATTTATTGTGTCCGGAAGGAGCATCCAACCCCCCACCCCCCTGTCTCCTCACCCCCCTCACTTATACTATATCAGGTATTAAAAAAAAAAGAAAGAATCTAAAAGCATTCCAGCCTAAGTATTGAACAGTATTTAAAGGACCAGTGGCATGCCATTGTTTTAGACACAACTGCCTGCGTTTTATTTATGTGTATTGACTTTTATCACGTCAGGGAGAGTTTCATTAATCTTCAGGTAGAAGAAGAAGGAAGGAAGAGAGGAGGACGAAAAAAAAAAAAGAACTGCCGCAGAACGATACGGGGCTCTTTGCCAACAGGTTGAGACGTTTGAACTGTCTTTGAAATATTAATATATTAATAGCAGACGTGCTAGTCGAGGGCTCGGCCTTCTGTTAACTAAGACATTTTTTTTTAAACTGGTTCTTACATTGTCTCGGGAGGACTTTATTTTCTGTATTGATATTAAACTAAGCACAACGATTGGTCTCTCCCCCCGCCCTGCCCCCCCCCACCTCCAAGTTGCAGTGTTAGCAAAAAGTACTGTAAGCAGATTGCGAATGATGTGAGCAAAAGGGATTTAGGGACGGAGGGAGGGACGTAAACAGGCATTTTATGGAGTATTTTAGTTTCTTGTACGTGCAAACTGTAACATTGCCAGAGACGAAGACAGGCAGGAGAGGAGAAACGCTGTAAGTTAAAGTGGATTATTTTTTAATATACAAGAGTTTCCTTCTTCTTTTTTTTTCCTTCCAATTCTTGACTGTACATTTGAAAAGACGCTGCTTTCCCCACTGCTGACTGTAACCTCACTGACAACTTTGCTGTCCTCGACTGTTATAAAGGTTCTGACACGCGTTTCTCGAAATCTGTCCTGACATGCTGCATTCATCAGGCGGATCGGCCCTTTTTTTTTTATTTATTTACACGCAGACGATGAGCACGCTGGAACAGCCTGCGGGCCTCCCTCAGGACCAGCGTCGCCACTGTAACATTTGCAAGATGGAAAACATGGGTCATTTTGTTTTTGTTTTTTTTGGTCCTTTTATAATCTTCCCTCATCGAAGGAAAACAAGAAAAAAAGTATTTTTGCAGCTTCGACGCTTTGATTGCTCTAAAGGCAGGGATATTTCTAAATGCACGTCAGCCGGGTCTCGGCGACCTGATGGCTGCAGCATGTTGGTGTAGCCGGACAACCGTACATGTTACTGGTAACACGTCTATTTACATTATTCTAATGTTTTTTTGTATATACTTTATTTGCAATTTTTATGTTGCTTGAAAATAACTGTACAAAGCATCTTTGTCGAATCTTTCTAAAATTATAATTGTAAATGCCGTCTTAACAAGATAGTAAATAAAATGTTGAAAATAACACCGGTTGTGTTTCTGTGCTGTCGGTCAACTCCCTGAAGGACGAGTGCCCCGCCCTTGGAGAAGAAAGGTATAGGCTTTACCAGCTAAAGCCTATACCTTTCTTCAAAATCAGCCCTCTGTGATGTCACAGAGGGCATTAGTAGTAACACCCCTGGCCAGGTGTTAGCCTTGCCCTCCCCACCTTGTTTTCAACTCCTTAAACATGTGGAAGGTCACCAGTTGTTAGCAGGGAGGTAAAAACCAGCATTTTTTGCAGGGAAGCTGTTAACAGAGGGCTAAATATGCATTATATACATGTATATGTATATGCATATACATGTATATATGTATTTATATATTTGTATATATATGTATATATACATACTGTACATATTTTATACACATTTATAAATGTGTCTGTGTATTTATGTATATATGTATGTGTGTGTATGTATATATGTATATTTTTTATGTATATATGTATGTAGATATATATGTATATACACATATATATATACATATATATGTCTGATGTCATGTTCCATGTGGTCAAGCTGAGCCTAAATGCAACCAGAACAATTGACGTGGATTCCTTTATTTCAGTCCATTGACTTGTAACGCTGCTTTAAGTTGCTCTCTGCCACTAACCTGATGCTTATCACCAGGAAAATTCACTCTATCTTACCCCCTTTCAGAGGAAACAGCTCTCTACATGAAAGCCATGGAGTACTTTGAAGAGGCACTACAGTGATGATGATGATGATGATGATGATGATGATGATGACGATGGATAATTACTGTTATTATTTTTTGGGGGGTTGATTTGAGCGTGTTGTCCTTTCCCTGAGCTCAGCGTTGGGGAGCGGCTGGGAAAACAAAGCTTGGCACACTTTAAATACGACACATGCATTTTTCATGAAGCTTCAGGAGAAATCCTCCCCCCGGCAGCCTACCCTGATGGACTCAAGTGGAGAGGATATGGGATGTTATCAAGGGGATGCAATTGATCTTTGTTTTCTGCCAATACCAGAAAGCTCCTGATTTCATTTCCCTAATCAATAGTATTTAGAAGGGGAAAAATGGTGAAAATGCATGTTGCAATGCTGTGAAATATCCCATGAAGATCAGATTGCAGGTGCATAGTTGAGTGAAAAATCGTGTCGCCATACTTTTGTGTCTCCTCAATTGTCTTATCAGATCGCCGGAAGGGGCAGAATAGTGTTGGTATTGGTGGTTGGGTGGGACAGCTGTGTGTGTAGGGGGGAGGGGGGGTACTGTTGGCACCGACACCGACTGCACTCTCCACGATCAGCATCAGCACCACCACCATCAGCAGCGGCAGCAGCAGCAGCAGCGGCGGCGGCGGCGGCACACACCCCTCAGTGATGCATCCCCGCGGCAAGGGCACGGACAACTCCTCGCTCGAGTCGCCTCCACTTTAGGGATGGTGCAGAAGTCTCTCAACGGCGGGGTCTACCCAGCTCAGGCCGGAGAGAAGAAGCACAAAGTCGGCTTCGTCGGCCTGGACCCCGGCGCGCCCGAATCCAGCCGGGACGGCGCGCTGCTCATCGCGGGCTCGGAGAGCGCCAAGCGCGGCAGCATCCTCTGCAGACCCGCAACAGCATCTCGGGGGCGGGGAGACCCAGGCCGTCGAAGAAGAATGCCAGCTATCGGAAACTACAGAATTTCTTGTACAACGCCTTGGAGAGACCGCGAGGATGGGCGTTCGTCTACCACGCTTATGTGTAAGTCGTGTCCTCGTGATGCCTGCTATGCACACCTTGGCCTTTGTTTCACAGATTTTTTCGGGCGTGTGTGTGTGTGTGTGTGTGTGTGTGTGTGTGTGTGTGTGTGTGTGTGTGTGTGTGTGCACTCTGTTGCTTTCACTGGGTGGAGGCTGCTGCTTATCTTTTTTTTTTTTTTTTTTGGACCTCCTTCGTCCATATTCCTAATTTTCCATCCTTTAAAAATCCTCTCTGCTGGCCGCCAGTGCCGACAGCCTCTCCATCGCCTCGTCCGCACAACTCCTGCTGCAACTCCTGATATTGCAACTCATGCTTATGTCACAGCGGCACGCAAAGAAGGCGGCGGGTGTTTTTCAGTGAGTGTGTGTGTGTGTGAGCGCGTGCCGCTGCGGGACACGCATTCCAGGACGCGACATCAGTTGCCTAGTCTATCGCCTGGCCCGGTATTAAATTGAGCCCTTGTTCCGCGACAGCGTGTTTCAGCACCGGGGCTGCGTGGACAGCTCCGTGTTACACTTCCACTAATTAGCGGTGCGGCCGGTGCGCAGTCATGTGGGCTCCACATGACTGCGCACATCGCGGACCTGCGCTGGCGGAGCGAGCCGCAGCTGGTAGGCAGACTCACTGTGGGCGTCCCGGCCGTGGTCAAAACATCGGGGCTCTCACTTGATGCCGCGAGGTCTTGGCGGAGAGCGAAAAAATGCTTCAGGTCGGTGATTCGTGCGTTGACTGGTACCGGTTTGACTGGTATTTATTCCCCCGGGAGCGTCATCACGTGGTTAATTGCCCATAGACATCTGTACACTTCCATAAAGCAGCATATTTGGCCCTGTGGTGACAGTTCGTTGCTGAATACAGCTTCCTGCTGAGCCTCCTGACGTCACAAAGAGGCAGAATTATGTGTTTCACCTACTACTTCTTTTTTTTCTTCTTTTTTTTTTAAAAAAACCCCAAAAAAACAAAAAAAAACAGTGTTTTATAACAAACTGTGTCTGTTGCTTCTTTTGTTTGCTCC
The DNA here is from genome assembly GCA_009823395.1 of Thamnaconus septentrionalis. NCBI lineage: Eukaryota > Metazoa > Chordata > Actinopteri > Tetraodontiformes > Monacanthidae > Thamnaconus > Thamnaconus septentrionalis. The sequence goes on from CM020512.1 coordinate 9,673,483, forward strand.
ACTTTTCAGGCAGTGAGTGCTGCAACAAAGAAACACAAGCAGAGACTAACAAACGATTGGCTTTTCTTCCCTATTTTAAATTGTCAGGATAATGACACGGAAAATTAGTAAAAAAAAAAGAAAAAAAAAAGCAAACATTCAACCATTTTCATTCCAGTGAGAAATTTCCTGACAAGAAAGAACCACACACTCCCCTCAAACCCCTTTTCAGACACCACAAAAATCCTTCCTGTCTATCAATTATTCACCGAGCTGGGCTGACTAAGTGGTTCCACTGTTTGTCCAAAAAAAAAAAAAAAAGGCAAATGTCGTGCTCCACAACGACCGAGGTTTAGCCCAATTATTTACAATTCTGCGTTTTGGTGGAGGAGGTACGATAACACAGCATGCACGCTGTCGTGACGAAGTCAAGTAGCTGCTGTGTGGAGCTGGAATGGCCACAGACGGACGGACGGACGGACGGACGGACGGACGGACGGACAGTCAGACAGACAGTCAGACAGAACATTTAAAATATTAACTGGATGCTGCAACAGCTAGCTCAAACTCTGTCTTCACCATTTGTTTTGTTTTTAATGTGTGAGTTGGTTGTCATCAGATCTGAGGTCCCACCATGGTTGAAAGCCTTGGCACGTTGTGTGTGTGTGTGTGTGTGTGTCTGTCTGGTTTTTCCCCTTCCACCAATAGGAAGCCCTGAACTGCTGTGTTTCAATCCAAGGCTTTTTCCTTTCAATCATTTTTATTTTCTATCTCTTTACCGGATGGCTGAGTGAGATAAATCCACCAGAGTTCGGAAAATGACTCTCTGGGTTGCCAGGTTTGGGGGGAAAAAAAAGAAGTAGCTGACTGTGTCATAACCTGCTGGAGAATGCTGATCCGACTGATGGCAGGAAGTTCACAGTGCAGCATCACCCTGCTCCGTTGAACCGTCCACTGCGCGATTCACAGTCGGCAAAACTTCATTTCATCTCCATCTGGGCCCCGAGGCGGCCTGATTTATGAATCCATCACAGCGGGACTCCATCACGCCCGTCCTGCCCTCCCTCCCTCCCTTGCTCCTCCCTTCCTTCCTCAGCAGCCCCAAATGAGAAGTGGCGCTGCAAGATGCCGTGACTGTGCAGCTTTGTCCTCCTCGCTGAGGCGGAAACGCTCCGTAAACATCGGGATGGAGCCACCGTGAATCCCGCACGCGATCACTTCTGTACATGTTCTCTTCTCCGTCTCTCACCTCACCCGGCGGGCTGTCGACGAGGCCGAGGCGAGGCCGCCCCTCTCCTCGTGTTCTGTCGGTGGGCCAACATCTGTCATGGCAAAGAGCCGCAGTGATCCACAGTCACCGGCGCGGATCCGAAACTGGGGCACCGTGTTAAAAAATGAATCTTGCATATGTTTAAACCGAAATGAAGGAGCGTCCTGAAGCCATTATCCCGCTGTCAGGAGCAGCTGCAGCGTCCCGTCCCCACATTCGACCGGTGCTACTGCAGCCGATGGCCTCTAGTGGAGCCTCGTTTCCGTGGCTTTTTCCAGCGGAAAGCTCCAGCTGTGAGAAAGATGTAGACAGACTCTGCAAAAATGACAGGAAAAATAAGTATCAGCATGTGGTCCTGCAGTCAACTTTTCCTTCAGAGGGATGCACGCAGCGTGTGGTCCAGGTGTTTAAAAACAGTGATGAAGTGAAGAAGGGTCGTAAACTCCAGAGTCTGCTCTGTGTTCCTGAAGAGGAGTCGGATTTGACGACGCTCCTGCGGTCGGAATCCAGCCGGGAAATATTGAAACACGAAGATCTGCTGCAGCCGTCGTCCTAACGATCCTGACTTTCACTGTGAGGACAATAAAGCTCAGAGAAAATCTCACCATCTGCCGCTGCAGCGCACACTGACTTAGAATCCAAAGTGGTGAGTATTAGGGAAGACAATGAGCGAAGCATTATGGGATGTGGCAGGCCGTCTGGTGTGAATCTGGCAATTTGAGGGTTGCCCACATCGGCTGCAAACCCATGAAGTCTTGGACTTGTTATGGGCTTGTTGGCAGGACATAACCAACAACTGACCAACAAATGCAGCCGCTGAACTGAGAGTATTTGAGTTGTGTGACACACAGAGTTGTGACTGTTGAGCAATACGACGCTGCAGCAGGGACGCATTAAAAAAGGGGCCAGAAAAACAAAAGGCTGTGTCCACCCATAAATCCTAGCGTGAGATATTTTTAGACGCCTTGATCAATGTTCCCGCATGTAAAGCACAGCTAGGTGAATCATCAGTCGTCTCCAGTTGCACAGGGCTTGTTTTGTGTCATGCCTCTGACCTTGGAAATGTAACTTGAGACCTTTGTGCTTTGATGTCTTTAGAAACGTCACACGGCATCAAAACCAGTCGAGCTCAGATCAGGATTGTTTGAACAAAATTCTATTTTTCAATTTACTATTTATTTATTTATTTATTTTTACCACAGTTTAAGTGTTGACATATTGTATGCATGGGAATGAGCATGCGCAAAATTGTTGCATAGCATATTCACAGGGAGCGGAGACTCTTACAACACATTAGCTGAGTTCTACATTGACTCCAGCTGAACGTAAAGAGTCAGAGCCACGGTTGAGTTTATCCACAACAGACTGGTGGCCCAGTAAGTCATCACCCTTAAAGAGTGGAGCGGAGTGCGTGGACACCGCAGCGTTGGCACACACTCCCCTATAGCCGCTATAGGATTGACTGAAAAAAAAACAACCTATTGGCTCCCCTCGGGTTGCTCGCAGTCTAAATTTAGCCTGATGACTGCGTCTAGATGGGAGGTGTGTGTGTGTGTGTGTGTGTGTGTGTGTGTGTGTGTGTGTGTGTGTGTGTGTGTGTGTGTGTGTGTCGGGAAAGGGGGGTGTGGGGTTGGGGTAGCTGATATTGATGTATCTTTATCTGCAGCTCTGGAGGAAATGCAGATTTTTCTGCTCCAGACTACAGTCCCCTCAGCCTGAGTGATCGATGGTCACGTTTCGCCCTTTTACCATCAGAGCCAAATCCGCAAAAAAGTGCGTACGTGTGCGTATGTGTATGTGTGTGTGTGTGTAGCCGGCTCTGGCTTTTCGACAAGTGTGTTTTATCGCCCCACTCGTATTCCTGACGGGGTGGCGTGCAGCAAACAGACTCTGATGAGGGTTTCAAACCAACATGCCAGAAGATTCAGTGGCTATTTTCATTTTATTGGGGTATGAATTCAAATTCCCTTTTGAATCCTACTGTGTCTTCCACTGACAACAGCTTGAGACAGAGTGGCTCGGACTGATTCTCAGAACAACTAGCCTTGATGGAGACACCGCCGTGGGAGATTCAATCCTGCCACAGATCCAGGTCCTAAAAACCTGAACCCTGCGACCGACCTGATGGTTGGTCTGCCGGCTGCAGGAGGTGGCTGTCGGAGCGCCTGGGGAGGCAGTTTCTGTTTCCCTCTCCTTCCGCGGTAGAGGCCCTCGTTAGTAGGTGCTGATGAGCTTGGCAAGGTGGGGCAGGTGGCGATGTCCACTCAGACTATCTGCCGGGTCGGTGCCTCCTTCGTGCATTCGGAGGCGGCCGTCCCTCCCTGCGAATGCTGTTTGTTGCTCGGATCAAATGCACAAACGTTTGGCGATTGTCATTTTGCGTTTGTGCAGTGAAGTGGACCAAGTGGAAAAGAGCGCTTGAGAGCATTTCGCTCCTGGGGATAGTTGCAGATGGAAAGCCGAGGGGAGTCGAATCTCTTTATCTCACAGTCGAGAAAAAGTTGCATTTTTAATTTGGAGTGGACTGAAGATGACGCCTGTCATCTTCCTGTGAGATTCTAATTTGTGGGGAGTGAATGTTTACGACAAACTGAAAAAAACACCAAGTCTCGACGATGTCAATGAACAGGATAAACAGCCTACTGTCACCGGGGGACTGAGGGACTGTAGCCGTGTTTGACAAGGGACTGACGTGTGTGCGTGTGTGTCAAACGGTGTTCCAAACACAGCAGCTTCACCGGCAGGAAGTAGTGCCCTTTGCCGGCACTGTGCGCTGGGAGCTGTGGGTAAGGAGCTCTGTTGGAGCGCAGTGTGGATCAGCGCCGAAGCAACCAAACTCCTAAAATATCTGCACTATGAATAACAACACGGCAAGGCAGCCGTAGCAAAGAGTCACAACAACAACAGTTTGCGCTAGAGAAAAGGGAAAGACGAAAACAAGAACATACACGAACGCACGCACGCACACACACACACACACACACACACACACACTGCAGATCTCAGTCGATGTGACGTGACTGACAGGACGTGAAGGGATTTTGACTGACTGACTGACCCACAAACGCCTCGTGGCTGCAGCTTCGAGGTCCGACCACACGGAGGTTCAGTTCGACTCCGCTAGGTGATGGAGTCCACACTGCAGCCGCAGCTTCAGAATCTGAATTTACCAGGTGTGACATTCTGACTCAACCATAAAGGAGGAAAGCATTTTTTTTTTCAACTCAAGTCACAACTTGAGGCTTTGACTTGATTCTAAATAATGCAAACTCTTTAAATTAGGCACCGAATATTCTCTTTAAAAAAATGTATTTTATCTAATTTATGCAAACTAATTTATACTTCTTCATACCTATTTATACCAGCAGAGGGCGGCGGTAAATTAAACACAGAGGCCTTATTTGCACCTTTCACAGGAGGAAATGTTTCTGTTCACGTTTTTGAAGATGACACCTTGGGGAAGAAAGTGTTGTTCAGCCAAAAGTGTGGCAGCTCACAGACTTAAGGCAGAGGCTAATAAAAGCTCTTCTCAGATGCTCACGAACAGTTCACTTTTACCAAGAAATCCTGCGCCCCTGTGGCCATTAATGATATATGAGTTGCTGCAAAAACGCACTCGTGCTCCGTGAGGGTGACCTCGAGCTAACCTCACCAAACGCGAGCAGCCCGGGCGAACGAGCTGAGATGAGTAAGAAAAGTTTATTTTTGCTGCTTCGCGCCGAGAAAAATCCGCAAGATTCCCTCGGAGCGACGCGACATCGATCCCCGGCCCCGGATTGGCCGTCAGCCAGCGGCTCTGGCGCTGATTTACAAACAGAAAATGACACTGGCAGAAAAAAAAAGCAAAGTCAAGTCGGCCTCAAAAGATTCATTTTAGTAGATTAAACAGGAAGAGGGAGGATGGATGGAGGCCAGGAGAAAGATTAAGGTAGAGTTCAGACTGAGACTGTGATTAGTAGCAGTTGTTATGAAATACGGATTACAAACCAGATGGTACAACAACAACAACTACTACTACTACTGATAATTCTAATAAAAATAATAATAATGGTGTAATGATGATGATAGTTTTGCAAAAATTGTTTTTTATCGTTAAAAGTTTTATTATTGAAAATTAAATGCACTGCATTTAAAATTTACTGCTATCTAATGGTGATAAAGCAAACTGCAAACAATATTAATGTCATCCTTATTTTTCTGTCCCATTTGGATCTCAAATCTTCTCTTATCTCACAGCACTGCTCCTTAAAGGTGCACCTTCTTTGTTGGCCAGTATATAAGTTAATATAAAAATAGATCATTAGGAATTTAGTGCGATGGTGTGCATACATTTTCTTAGACAGGCATCAGCCGAAGGTTGATACAAGGACACAGACTGAGGCGTCAATGTTTCTCTTATCGCGCCTTCTGTCTGATCTCTTTAAACGCTACAAACTGCGTCGTTAAGGGATTTGTTTTAAATTCCTCTGCCCTCATGCTTATCAACCTATGAAAACCCAGAACTGCACCTTGTAATTATCGGTTCCCCTCCTCCGGGTCAGCTCAGAAGGAAGTGCCCTTCAATCAAACGTGCCCTCGAACCGCATCCCGTGAAGCACATGGCTCTCTGCGAAACGCGATCCTCATAGTGCCGCATCGGATCTTGTATTCAGAAGCCACTTAACATCACTCCACACTGTTTCTGCCCCTGATTAATCCTGGCTGGCATCTCTTACATTCCTGCACCGGCCCGGCATCGGGTTTCACTCCCCATTAGCCCTGGATTCCTTCCAGAGGATGGTTCCTATGGGAAGGCCTCCTGAGGTCGGGCCTCCACATCATAAATCACATGTTGTCTTTTCATCCGATGCAGCGCTGTCTTGATGCTCACTCATCTGCTCCTCTCGGGGGCTGCTTTCCTTCCAAATTGCTTCAGTGTCATTAACTCATATCAGGTCGTAAAACGTCTACTAAAGTGACCGTCGACATTAAAAAAATCTTTAAACTCGTCATCATACACTGATGTGAGCTGGGCTTGAAACCTGCAAATTATCTTTGCCTCTCAGGGTAGAACAGATATCTGCACATTGCCTCAGCATTCTCCGCAGCACCCATCCTACCCTGTAATTTAGTGCATCCCAATGCACCATGCTGCACGCACAGCAGCATGGTTCTCCTGCAGCTCTGACCCACAATTTTCTGCACAGGGGAAGATGCGTCAAAAACCCTCCTGCCGCCACATTGTACAGGCAAAGTGTTCTGTACCCGAATCGCAGAGTTTTGGTTTGTACTTTAAACTTTTGTGCTGATGCTTCGAGTTCAAGGTGGACTACGGTGACCGGCAACAATATGGGCTTTGCTGCAGCGCACTAGTCTGAATTTCCTGTGTGTTCTGTCGTCCTCCTCACAGTTCCACTTCCTGCTCCACCTCATTACCCTCAGTGCAGCGTCATTTCTGCATCTTTTCTTTGACTTCATCATGAACAAATGATCCATGCCCTCATTCCACAGATTTTTTTTTTTTTTTTTTGGGCGGGGGGCGCTCCAGATGGGTCCTAATAACATCCCAGAATGCATTTTGGCTTAGTTGATGGCACTACTCCTATAGGCCAGACCCCATTTACAAACGCTGTTGCAGACGGCCCGTTTGCCTCCTCTGCAGTTCTGCGGGGCCGTGAACTGAGACTCAGCAGCACCACAGCTCCTGCTGCTGCATGAGAGGAAAACTGCAGCTGTTAATTATTCCCTCAGTCACCAGCTGATGCCACTAGAGCTCCACGAGCTGATCAGCAGATGGTTCGTCACACTGTGCCACCGACACAGCCATGAAGGCAATGCTGAGTATTTGCTTTTTTTCCAGCAGCAAAAACATTCTGCACTCGGGAAGACAGGATGTCTTCAGATGATTTGTCTGATTTTATTGTAGTATTTTTTTCCCCCCCAACAAATGCTGCCAACAAAAATATTCTCCCAGTGAAGTATTCACAAATTGTAACATGACCATTAAGCAGGTGCAACCAAGAAATCCAATTTTGGTGATTAACATTCACTGATTAGAATGCCAAAGGTAGAATTCATTAGTTATTATTTGCTCCTGTTCATTTTTAAACAGTGTTAGTCAACAACCTTTGGAGCGAAAGCCACTGATGCACTCCTCCCCTCTCTTCCAGCTTCCTGTTGGTCTTCTCCTGCCTCATACTGTCGGTGTTCGCCACCATCAAAGAGTTCAAGAACAGCTCCGAGAGTGCCTTGTACATCCTGGTGAGTACATCACCCCGCCCGCTGTGCAGCCCTGCACTCCTACGTAGTTCCTGCCGACTAACTTCGTTCCACCGTCTTCAACAGGAAATTGTGACCATCGTGGTGTTCGGGGTGGAGTACATCGTGAGGATATGGTCGGCCGGCTGCTGTTGCAGATACAGAGGATGGGGAGGGAGGCTAAAGTTTGCCAGAAAGCCCTTCTGTGTCATAGGTGAGGCAGTGATGCCAGGAAACACATGTGCTGTCATTTGATTGAAGTCGCGTTCTGTGCCTGCAGAAAGGCTGGAATTTGATTTAATGCCGGTAGTCGCACAAGTTGACCGTCTAGATGTGGAGAAGACCTTCCATCATGAGTCTCCATCATTGACAAGAACCTGCATTCTATCGTTTAGCCAACAGGGACCGCCAAAGTTGGTTGCAAAAAAGCAGAATCCCTAAAACCTTACTGTTACAAGCTGGTTAAATTTTTTAGTGGGACTAAATTCCGAGAAAAACAATTTATTAAATACATTCAGATGTCCATTTGTCCGATTTCTTCTAATACCAGTGTCTCGAGGCTTCTGAACAGGTTTGCAAACCAGTGGGTGAGGTCGCGATGACTCCACCCATCTTTAACTGTGTAACTCCATTCTTCCTCTCAGACATCATGGTGCTCATCGCCTCGGTGTCGGTGCTGGCGGCCGGATCTCAGGGCAACGTCTTCGCCACCTCGGCCATCAGGAGTCTGAGGTTCCTGCAGATCCTGCGCATGCTGCGGATGGACCGCCGTGGCGGCACCTGGAAGCTCCTGGGATCCGTGGTTTACGCACACAGCAAGGTGGCCGTGTCCTTTTGTTTTTTACTGCTCTAAAACCAAAAGCTTTTACAGTCAAACTAGTGATAGGTGATATATATAATTAGTGCCATCTGGCTTTCACAATAAATATTCTATTTTTAGCCTCACTGCAACAAACTTTATTACGTCTGGGACGTCTCATTTCTCCCAGACTCCATTCAGCAGCTTTTTAAAAATCTTCTCCCTGGAAACATGCAGTGGAGGCTGTTCACTGCTGTTCAATCACCCGTTAATAATTCAGCCCTGCTTTACAAATTACTCTCTGCCTCAATCAGCCTGATTAACAAGCCATCTGTTGCCACAAGGCGTGAGCCACGCGTCCTGAATATCAAGGTGAAAAGTGGAGAGACACGTCAGTTTGAGCGACTCATTCATCCCTTTGTGTCACTTTGGAAAAATAAGTGTTGTCAGCTGCTAAAATAAGCCATCAAAAAAGTCCTTCCTTGTCTGAGCGTGAGATATTTCTTCCCGCGATAGAAAGTCACGAAAGGGAAGAGTTTCATATAACTGAATATAAAAAGCATGTCATTATTCAAGCTTGTGAGAGATAATTAAAGGCCACCTACCATCTAATGATAAGAAAGCATATTGCAAACAGTTATTTTATTATATAATTTTTTTTCACTTTATCCAGCTACAACCATGCATATGAATTTTTTTCTTCCATGCCATGCTGATAGATCTGGGCCTGTAAATCTGCTCTGTCTCAAACCTGGTGTACCATATGGTACATTTTGCAAATGTGTCGGATGTATTTATATTTCAGACTTGAAATCCAGGTGGTTGTTCAGTCTCGCGTGTTGAATCAGTCTCCACTGCGTTTGCGTTAGGTTTTGGTCTAATAAGTATTTTACAAAACAAAAATATCTATCTGACTTTGCCAATCTGGCTATTTTCAAGTGAAAACAGAGCCAGGATGAAGGCGTAGCTGGCGTTTGTTCTTCCACAACTTCAAAGTGATGATCCAATTTCAGCCTCACAAGGCGAAGAAACATTTGTCTCACTTTTGCTTTAATGAGCTTTGAAATAGAGTCATGTACTCGCACTAATAGGCTACGGAAAATGTCTAACTGTGTGTGTGTGTGTCTGTGTGCGGGCGTGTGTGTGCCTGCGTCGTGGGAAATAAAAGACGTTTATGAAGTGCTCGGTTTGCCACAGAGGCCATGTGACTGTCATCAGCCAGTGGCTGCTCTCTTTTTTTCCCTCAGCGGCTGGCAGGGGTTTAGCTTCGCTCTCCGCAAGGCATTAAGGGTGACACTTTATTACCTTCAGCTCAGTGTTGCTCACCGTCGCTGTTGCCCGCTGCAGGAGCTCATCACGGCCTGGTACATCGGCTTCCTGTGCCTGATCCTGGCCTCCTTCCTGGTCTACTCCGTGGAGAAGGAGTCCAACGAGGAGTTCGAGACCTACGCCGATGCTCTGTGGTGGGGGCTGGTAAGGCCGCAGTTGCCAGCCGTGGCTGTCAATCCGAGGTGCCGACTTTAACCATCATTTCTCGTATGTCACACAGATCACTCTCACCACCATCGGGTACGGCGACAAGGTTCCCAAGACGTGGAACGGTCGCCTGCTGGCAGCCACCTTCAGCATGATAGGCGTGGCCTTCTTTGCACTTCCAGCTGTGAGTCTCCAGGCAGATCGACTGGCCTGTTCTTCACACACTATCTGGGTCTTTCTTTGTAATAATAAAGAACTTATTGCTTCTCTTTTCTCTTCTCAATAATAATAATAATAGTAGTAATAATAATAATGCTAATAATAAAATAAAAATAAATATTATTATTATTCTTATTAATAACAATAACAATAATAATAATAATTAAAGCTGCAAGCAGCATTTGCGGGACTGAGCCGCCGTGGCCGACGTTGACCCCCGACCTCTGCCGACGCCTACAGCCATTTATGTGTGTGTTGAAAAAGAGGGAGAAGAGGTCTAATTAATCATCACAAGCCTGTGTATGCAAATGATGCAGATTTTTTTACCTCCATTTTTTTTTTTTGAAGTGGCTGTCAAATGTAAAATATAGGCCTTGATGAGACAAACACGTGGATGTTTGAATGACGTCTGTAGGACTTTGCAAAAGGAAACTGCAGCCATTTATGTGTGTTGAAAAAGAGGGAGAGATAGAGAAAGGTGTTAGGGCTCCCAACTAGCAAGAGTAGAGAGTTCGCTCCGCTAGCTCCGCTTTTGCAACCTTGGACACCTAAGCTTAGAACTCAGCCATTTCAGCGTCTACATGTTGACCTTCTGACAGTCTAGTCTGTGTAATACAAAAGGTTTGAAACTTGCAGCATTCACGGTTGTTGAGTTCTGTGATTCTGGATGATTTCAAACAAGTGGAAGTAGCTCACTTCCGGTTTTTCAGGGGTCAAAGGTCAGAGTGTCAGAATGTAGGTCTGTATCCAAGGAATGCGTGGGTTTCTGTCCCATGTCGTTTCGACCTTCCTAGAGGGCGCTAGAGGCCACCAGACTGCTGAACACCCTCCGGCTTTAACTGGCTAATGGGGAATGGCAGCCAGCAGGCCCAACTCCCATCCTGGGTTCTGAGACAAGGAGGATTCAGTTTTTGGCATTGGAATCCTGTGCAGGGGTGGTGATGTGAGATTAGCTGCTGTCACCTGAAGAGGTGAAGAGGCGACTTGTGCAGTCGAGGGCGAGGATGGGATCACCACGGGTATGGTAGAGATGCTGGGTGTGACGAACATTGAGAAGCAGCTACTGGGAAACCATAGTAGAGATTAAAAATGCATTCAAATTAAAGCTGCAAGCAGCGTTAGCCTAAGGACCCAGCCTACGAAGGACCCATCCTACGAAGGACGCATCCTTGAAGGACACATCCTGTGAAGAAGACAGCCTATGAAGGACTCATCCTGCGAAGGACACGGCCTCCGTTTCTTCTTAATATTATTCTGTCCTTATTGAGCGCTAATTTGGCCCTCTGAACATGCTCCAAAGCTCACCAAATTCTGCATGGCGGTAGAAACTGGTGAAAACTTTCATCAATTGAAGAGGAAATTGAAACATTTGACCGAAGGACCCATCCTACGAAAGATGCATCCTACGAAGGACGCATCCATTGAAAGACTCATCCTACGAAGGACGCATCCTAAAAAGGACGCATCCTCCTTTGCATCCTTCCTTTGTAGGATGCGTCCTTCCTTTGTAGGATGCATCCTTCCTTTGCATCCTTCCTTTGGAGGCTGCATCCTTCCTTAGTAGGATGCGTCCTTCCTTTATAGGATGCATCCTTCCTTTGCATCCTTCCTTTGGAGGCTGCATCCTTCCTTTGTAGGATGCGTCCTTCCTTTGTAGGATGGATCCTTCCTTTGTTAGGATGCGTCCTTCCTTTGCATCCTTCCTTTGGAGGATGCGTCCTTCCTTTGTAGGATGCATCCTTCCTTTGCATCCTTCCTTTGGAGGATGCATCCTTCCTTTGGAGGATGCATCCTTCCTTTGTAGGATGCGTCCTTCCTTTGTAGGATGGATCCTTCCTTTGCATCCTTCCTTTGGAGGCTGCATCCTTCCTTTGTAGGATGCGTCCTTCCTTTGGAGGATGCATCCTTCCTTTGTAGGATGCGTCCTTCCTTTGGAGGATGCATCCTTCCTTTGTAGGATGTGTCCTTCCTTTTTAGGATGGATCCTTCCTTTGTAGGATGCGTCCTTCCTTTGGAGGATGCATCCTTCCTTTGTAGGATGCGTCCTGCCTTTGGAGGACGCATCCTTCCTTTGGAGGATGCGTCCTTCCTTTGTAGGATGCGTCCTTCCTTTGGAGGATGCGTCCTTCCTTTGGAGGATGCATCCTTCCTTTGGAGGCTGCATCCTTCCTTTGGAGGACACATCCTTCCTTTGGAGGATGCGTCCTTCCTTTGGAGGATGCATCCTTCCTTTGTAGGATGCGTCCTTCCTTTGGAGGATGCATCCTTCCTTTGGAGGCTGCATCCTTCCTTTGTAGGCTGCATCCTTCCTTTGCATCCTTCCTTTGTAGGATGCATCCTTCCTTTGCATCCTTCCTTTGGAGGATGCGTCCTTCTTTTGTAGGATGCATCCTTCCTTTGCGTCCTTCCTTTGTAGGACGCGTCCTTCCTTTGGAGGATGCATCCTTCCTTTGGAGGATGCGTCCTTCCTTTGTAGGATGCATCCTTCCTTTGCGTCCTTCCTTTGTAGGACGCGTCCTTCCTTTGGAGGATGCATCCTTCCTTTGCGTCCTTCCTTTGTAGGACGCGTCCTTCCTTTGGAGGATGCATCCTTCCTTTGGAGGATGCGTCCTTCCTTTGTAGGATGCATCCTTCCTTTGGAGGATGCGTCCTTCCTTTGGAGGATGCATCCTTCCTTTGTAGGATGCGTCCTTCCTTTGGAGGATGCATCCTTCCTTTGGAGGCTGCATCCTTCCTTTGTAGGCTGCATCCTTCCTTTGCATCCTTCCTTTGTAGGATGCATCCTTCCTTTGCATCCTTCCTTTGGAGGATGCATCCTTCCTTTGCGTCCTTCCTTTGTAGGACGCGTCCTTCCTTTGGAGGATGCATCCTTCCTTTGCGTCCTTCCTTTGTAGGATGCGCCCTTCCTTTGTAGGATGCGTCCTTCCTTTGGAGGATGCGTCCTTCCTTTGGAGGATGCATCCTTCCTTTGGAGGATGCGTCCTTCCTTTGTAGGATGCATCCTTCCTTTGCGTCCTTCCTTTGGAGGATGCGTCCTTCCTTTGGAGGATGCATCCTTCCTTTGCGTCCTTCCTTTGTAGGATGCGTCCTTCCTTTGTAGGATGCGTCCTTCCTTTGGAGGATGCATCCTTCCTTTGGAGGATGCATCCTTCCTTTGGAGGATGCGTCCTTCCTTTGTAGGATGCATCCTTCCTTTGCGTCCTTCCTTTGTAGGACGCGTCCTTCCTTTGGAGGACGCGTCCTTCCTTTGGAGGACGCGTCCTTCCTTTGGAGGACGCATCCTTCCTTTGGAGGATGCGTCCTTCCTTTGGAGGATGCATCCTTCCTTTGTAGGATGCGTCCTTCCTTTGGAGGATGCATCCTTCCTTTGGAGGCTGCATCCTTCCTTTGTAGGCTGCATCCTTCCTTTGTAGGATGCATCCTTCCTTTGCATCCTTCCTTTGGAGGATGCGTCCTTCCTTTGTAGGATGCATCCTTCCTTTGCGTCCTTCCTTTGTAGGACGCGTCCTTCCTTTGGAGGATGCATCCTTCCTTTGGAGGATGCGTCCTTCCTTTGTAGGATGCATCCTTCCTTTGCGTCCTTCCTTTGTAGGATGCGTCCTTCCTTTGGAGGATGCATCCTTCCTTTGGAGGATGCGTCCTTCCTTTGTAGGATGCATCCTTCCTTTGTAGGATGCATCCTTCCTTTGTAGGATGCGTCCTTCCTTTGGAGGATGCATCCTTCCTTTGGAGGATGCATCCTTCCTTTGGAGGATGCGTCCTTCCTTTGGAGGATGCATCCTTCCTTTGTAGGATGCGTCCTTCCTTTGGAGGATGCATCCTTCCTTTGGAGGCTGCATCCTTCCTTTGTAGGCTGCATCCTTCCTTTGTAGGCTGCATCCTTCCTTTTGCATCCTTCCTTTGTAGGCTGCGTCCTTCCTTTGGAGGATGCATCCTTCCTTTGGAGGATGCATCCTTCCTTTGTAGGATGCATCCTCCTTTGAGGATCCTTCCTTTGTAGGGCGCGCGTCTTCCTTGGAGGATGCGTCCTTCCTTTGTAGGATGCGTCCTTCCTTTGGAGGATGCATCCTTCCTTTGGAGGATGCATCCTTCCTTTGAGGATGCGTCCTTCCTTTCCTTTAGGATGCGTCCTTCCTTGGAGGATGCATCCTTCCTTTGGAGGATGCGTCCTTCCTTTGGAGGATGCATCCTTCCTTTGGAGGATGCGTCCTTCCTTTGTAGGATGCATCCTTCCTTTGTAGGATGCTTCCTTTTTTAGGACGCATCCTTCCTTGGAGGACGCGTCCTTCCTTTGGAGGATGCATCCTTCCCTTTGAGGATGCGTCCTTCCTTTGGAGGATGCATCCTTCCTTTGGAGGATGCGTCCTTCCTTTGGAGGATGCATCCTTCCTTTGGAGGCTGCATCCTTCCTTTGTAGGCTGCATCCTTCCTTTGTAGGCTGCATCCTTACTTTGCATCCTTCCTTTGTAGGACGCGTCCTTCCTTTGGAGGATGCATCCTTCCTTTGGAGGATGCGTCCTTCCTTTGTAGGATGCATCCTTCCTTTTAGGATGCATCCTTCCTTTGTATCCTTCCTCCCTTGGAGGATGCGTCCTTCCTTTGTAGGATGCATCCTTCCCTCCTTCCTTTGGAGGATCCTTCCTTTTGGAGGATGCATCCTTCCTTGGAGGATGCATCCTTCCTTTGTAGGATGCGTCCTTCCTTTGGAGGATGCATCCTTCCTTTGGAGGATGCATCCTTCCTTTGGAGGATGCATCCTTCCTTTGGAGGATGCGTCCTTCCTTTGTAGGATGCATCCTTCCTTCCTTTGTAGGATGCATCCTTCCTTTGGAGGATGCGTCCTTCCTTTGTAGGATGCATCCTTCCTTTGCGTCCTTCCTTTGGAGGATGCGTCCTTCCTTTGTAGGATGCGTCCTTCCTTTGGAGGATGCGTCCTTCCTAGGTTGCGTCCTTCCTTTGGAGGATGCGTCCTTCCTTTGGAGGATGCGTCCTTCCTTTGTAGGATGCATCCTTCCTTTGCGTCCTTCCTTTGTAGGACGCGTCCTTCCCTTGGAGGATGCATCCTTCCTTTGGAGGATGCGTCCTTCCTTTGTAGGATGCGTCCTTCCTTTGGAGGATGCATCCTTCCTTTGGAGGATGCGTCCTTCCTTTGGAGGATGCATCCTTCCTTTGTAGGATGCATCCTTCCTTTGCGTCCTTCCTTTGTAGGATGCGCCCTTCCTTTGGAGGATGCGTCCTTCCTTTGGAGGATGCGTCCTTCCTTTGTAGGATGCGTCCTTCCCTTCCTTCCTTTGTCCTTCCTTTTGGAGGATGCGTCCTTCCTTTGGAGGATGCGTCCTTCCTTCCTTTGGAGGATGCGTCCTTCCCTTTGGAGGATGCGTCCTTCCTTTGGAGGATGCGTCCTTCCTTTGTAGGATGCGTCCTTCCTTTGGAGGATGCATCCTTCCTTTGTAGGATGCATCCTTCCTTTGGAGGCTGCATCCTTCCTTTGTAGGATGCGTCCTTCCTTTGGAGGACGCGTCCTTCCTTTGTAGGATGCGTCCTTCCTTTGAGGATGCGTCCTTCCTTTGAGGATGCATCCTTCCTTTGGAGGATGCATCCTTCCTTTGAGGCTGCATCCTTCCTTTGGAGGATGCGTCCTTCTTCCTTTGGAGGATGCATCCTTCCTTTGGAGGATGCGTCCTTCCTTTGGAGGATGCATCCTTCCTTTGGAGGATGGATGCATCCTTCCTTTGTAGGATCGCCCTTCCTTTGAGGATGCATCCTTCCTTTGGAGGATGCGTCCTTCCTTTGGAGGATGCATCCTTCCTTTGTAGGATGCATCCTTCCTTTGCGTCCTTCCTTTGGAGGCTGCATCCTTCCTTTGGAGGATGCATCCTTCCTTTGGAGGCTGCATCCTTCCTTTGTAGGATGCATCCTTCCTTTGGAGGATGCATCCTTCCTTTGGAGGCTGCATCCTTCCTTTGGAGGATGCATCCTTCCTTTGGAGGATGCATCCTTCCTTTGGAGGCTGCATCCTTCCTTTGGAGGATGCGTCCTTCCTTTGTAGGATGCATCCTTCCTTTGCATCCTTCCTTTGTAGGATGCGTCCTTCCTTTGGAGGATGCATCCTTCCTTTGTAGGATGCGTCCTTCCTTTGGAGGATGCGTCCTTCCTTTGTAGGATGCGTCCTTCCTTTGTAGGATGCATCCTTCCTTTGCATCCTTCCTTTGGAGGATGCATCCTTCCTTTGGAGGATGCGTCCTTCCTTTGTAGGATGCGTCCTTCCTTTGTAGGATGCGTCCTTCCTTTGTAGGATGCATCCTTCCTTTGCATCCTTCCTTTGGAGGATGCATCCTTCCTTTGGAGGATGCGTCCTTCCTTTGTAGGATGCATCCTTCCTTTGTAGGATGCGTCCTTCCTTTGCATCCTTCCTTTGGAGGATGAGAAAACTATTATTGACATCATTAGGATTGTTTTTAATTTCTTTATTCCTGTTAATGGAATCTTTGAGTGTTTGGCGTGGTCTTATTCTGTGTCTGCCTTTAAGCCAGTAAATATTCACCACCTATTGGTTCACACAGGGCATCCTGGGCTCCGGCTTCGCCCTCAAAGTCCAAGAGCAGCACCGGCAGAAGCATTTTGAGAAGAGACGCAATCCTGCAGCAGGCCTCATCCAGGTGGGTGTTTTTTTTTTTAAAAAAAAAGAAAGAAAGAAAAGAAAACAGCGCCATCCCTAGGTGGCTGCATCGTTCCTTTAAAAATAAACAGCTAAAGATTTTGCAAACCTCGACCCCTCGCAGGGCGCTTGGAGGTTTTACGCCACCAATCTTTCCCGCACAGACCTGCTGTGCACGTGGGACTTTTACGAGCAGACTGTGTCCGTTCCGATGTACAGGTGAGTGACGCCTGCCAGTGTTTTCACATGCATCACTCAGCCTTTCCAGTAAACGCAGGCATTTCCGCCGCACTCTCTGGCGAAACTGCAGAGCCAAGAGAAGCGGAAGCGGCAGCGGGCGCGTTCCAATTTGTGTTGCTGTTGAAATACAAACAGCACCAGTGGCTACTACATCAAATTAGCCGCCCACGTCGGTGCCCGGCTGTGTGAATCAGCAAACAAGCGGCTGTCTGATTCTGCAGATGTCTATTTTTTTTTTTTTCTTCCTCCAATGTAACTGACTCTCTGTTTGTCATTGAACACTGCACCGTGTTCTGTTCCATTGAGTTGGAGCTGTGATCTGAGGCAAAAGGCTGGTAACTAACAAAGCAGATCAGGGCCAAACTAAATGAAATTACCCTTTAAGCAGCAACCAGCAGTTTTTGCCCTTTCATCATCCAGCTGCTGACACAATGAACTTTGACTGCTTCTGTTGTTGTTTGTGTTCTCAGACTTATTCCGCCTCTGAATCAGCTGGACCTGCTGAGAAATCTGAAAGGCAGGTCATTCAGGTACAAGCGCCAGTCTCACTCAGCAGACACACCTTTACGTTTTTTTTTTCAAAATCTTTTAAAAAATTGATGATCACTCAAAAACAAGGACGGTGATTGGAAAAACCCTGTTTTTTTTGTTTTTTTTTACTGCCACTTTAGAGTAGGTAAGCAACAGCTCTGGGCTTCCTGTAGTGGCCATTAGCCACAGATTGTCCGGGCAAGCTAGCATGGTAGTAGAATCAGGAAGTTACAGTCTCTGAACTCACTGCTGTTCTTCATTTTTTTTTTCTTCTTCTAAATAAGAAAATTGTTCCACAGTTCTGATTAAAACTGCTCTTACAGCAGCACCTGCGCTAACCTCTTTAGCTGCAGCAAGGCTAGCTGTGGCTTCCTGTATTTCCTCCTCGGTTTTCCTGTGTGTGTGTGTGTGTGTGTGTGTGTGTGTGTGTGCGCGCAAAGGTGCGGCCTGCAGCTGCTGCTGCCGCCTGCTTTTTTGACACGACTCAAAGAATGTTTTTAGCAGCGTGATTGCAGCTAGGCCAAAACAAGACATATATTTTCCTGAAGTCCGAGCTTGCAGAGGGTGAATACTGTGCTCACACAATCTGACTGCCCACAATCCTGAGCTCAGAGCATTTTACTGCATCATTTACCATATTTTATGTCTTTGAGTTGGTAAACTCCCCCGACCCCCCCACACCTCCATCCAGACTTTCTTCCATCCATCCCTGCTGCAGACCTCCTCCCTGTCTCTCCCCTCCCTCTAAAGTTGATCTAATCTCCGTGTTAATTACGAGCCGCTGCCGCGTTTGGCTGACGTGTGTCATTTGGCCTCCTCTCTCCACACACAGGAAGGAGTCTCAGACAGAAACCTCCCCCAGGTCTGTGATTGCTTTCTCACCCCTCCTACACCATTACTCCCCCAACCCTCTCCCCACCCACTCTGGCTTCTCTTCAATTCTGCTCTTAGCTGCTGCAGAGGCTCTTCTTGGAGGAGAGCTTCACCGCCGGCTCTGTCGCTATTGCCTTGTGCGAGTGCGTGTGTGTGTGTGCGTGCGTGCGGCGTGTGTGTTTGTGGGTGCCGGTTCGAGCTCCCCGTTGCGTTGGTGCGCCTCCTCCAAGAACGGCCTTGCTGCGTTTGCTCACCTGATGCTCCAAAGATCAGCTCACTTTGGCCTGGCTCTTCACTGTGCTGAGGGGGAAACTCACCTGACCAATCAGCTGTTCTTTGACCGGAACGCTTTCAGCAGCATCACCTCGGGGTGGGGCCGGTGTCTGGGGGTGAGGGTGGGACGGCGGGGCACCTTGAGAGCTTTGCCTGAATTTTGATCACAGTTTTTTGGAAAAAGGAATTGAACTTGTGGCAATGCAGTAACACTTTATCCCGACTTATTGAAAAAAAAAAAAAAAAACCTCCCACCTTGTTGAAGTTTAATTTGAGATTTTGCATTTGGAAAATCACATAAAAAGCAAAACGGCGGAGTCAAAACAAGGTTTTGCGCTTTAATTGATCTGCTGTGCAGCAGATTTGCCCTCCACTTTGAGTCATTTTGATTGTTTGAATCATTTTAGTTATAATTTTTATGAGTTGTTTCAAATGTATCTACTGTTCTATTTACTTTGATTTTAAATGTAATTTCATTAACTCTTATTTTATTCTATTTTACACTATTTTATCATATCTTTTTGATTTACTGCATTCATTTTAATTGAGCTGATTGAATCTTGCTTTTGTGTGACTGTATATTTATTTTCCTCTATTTTAATCTATATCTCACTCTTTCTGATCTTTATTTATCCATTTTTGTTTTCATTGCACTGTCCCTTTACTCTCCTCCTCCTCCTCCTCCTCCTCCTCCTCCTCCTCCTCCTCCTCCTCTCTCTTCTGCTATTGGATAAAGTGTTCCTTGCATCCCAGTATGACGAACACTGCTGTGTTTTGACTGTACCCACTGCTATTTTATCCCTTTCTTTGTCTCCTCTACTGCGCACCACTCCAGTAATGAAAATGCACACAAAGACAGACTTTGCGGGTGCTGCCCCCGAGCCATTAGGTATCGTTGCTGCACAGATACTAACAACTGCACTGCAAGTCTCTGTCTCTCCTCTTTACACATCCCCACCTCTGTTCCTCTCCTGCCGCACCCCCAGATAGAGGGACGTCAGAAATAACCCCCACACCCCCCAAAAAAACAAAAACAAAAAAAGCCCTGATCCGACCACTTCCACCTCCAAGTGTAGCGCAGCTCTGTCACCTCTGTCGAGCTCTTCAGAAATTCTGGATACTCTGCTCACACCTCTAACTTACCTCGATAAGAAAAAATTAAAAAACCCAAACAACTGCAAATACACGTGCGTGTGTTCACCGCCCTGTCACCGTTGATTTATGGTTTCTGTTAAATGACGTCTTTATGCGGTTGATTTGCTTGCTGCCTTTCTTTCGCCTTCGTCGGCCCTTATAAATGTGTGATCAGCAGGGACGGCGCCCAGTGCCTATTTTTTTTTTTTGCTGATGTCTTTTCCTTTGAGCGGTTCTCGCAGCAGAGCCGACAGTACGAAGGTGACTTACTTTGCACGACCCGCGCTCACTTTTTTTTTTGTCTTTGTTGGTTTTTTTTTGTGTTTGTCGTTGTCGCTTCAGACTTGAGATCACGGCTCGCTGTCACTTGCATGCTTATGCTTGTAGCTTCCTGCTGCTTGCCTGACCCACTGAATGCTCCACTGTGTTGGTATGTGGACATGGCTCCTTCTGCTGTAGGACATTGCCCGTTATTGCGCTGCCGCCGAGGTAAGAGCCCGGAACAGCATCGGCGACGACTCTCACAGATTATTATCCTTGTCAAACGACACAGCTGTAGGACAAACAACAAACAACAAACACACTCACATTCTTGAGACGGAGCCGCAGGGGCCGTTAAATGGGTTGAATTCTCTCTGTGGTTGCCTTCCTCCCCGCAGTCGGAAGGCCAGCCTGAAGGACAAGGTGTTCCCCAGTCCTTCCAAGGCTCCCGTCGCCAAGGGGAAAGCCCAGTCGCCGGGGCCCGACGACGGGGCTGAGGCCAGTCCCAACAAGGTGGCCAAGAGCTGGAGCTTCACCGAGAAGAACCGAGGGCCAAAGCAGGCCTTCAGGGCCCGGGGCAGCGCCTCGCGCCAAAACTCGGATGGTAAGAAGGAGGGGAAAAAAACGAGAAGCGGTTTCCTCCTTGCGAGGTCACATACAGTGAAGTGCGTTAAGACAAGATGCTGAGACATCCTAATTAAAAATTAATTACGCAACATATAGTGCATAAATAGTGAAAGATGCACGAAAAAAACAAATAAATAAAATTGAATTTTCTGTCTATTTTTTGATGGCTCAGACTTTCCTGGGCTTGTGTTGGTCTGTTCCCATTGAAATAAATAAAAGAAACCTGCCAGAATGCAGAATGGAACCACAAACGGGTTCTGGTGCAAAGACAAACAAACAGCATTTTCCACCAGTTGCATCCAAAATCAAATGTTTCTTGAGCATTGGTTTTCATTTTCAATTTGAATTTGAATTATATATCTAGTGAGAGATTCCATTTTACACTGCAAACACATAAAAACAGAATACGAGAAATAAATGCCTGAAATATTAATGTTAGTCAGTTTATCTAAACCTTATTCAAAATGATGCTATTCAGACAAATAAATGAACATAACGGTTTTTTCCCCCCACAAACCAAAAGACAAACCACAACATTATTCCGCCTCAGAGGTTTGTTGGTGTTGGACCATCGTCTGTGACCCAGCCAACATGTCATTCAGACCACATCTGTCACGATCAACAAGTGTTCCTCTTCCTCCTCCTCTCCTCCTCCTCCTTTACCATTCCTTTGCCTTTTTGTTGAACCAGCTCTCATTAGTTGTTTTTTTTTTCCTCCTCCGCTTCATGGCATGTTAAAGTGCTGATTGAAATGCAGGACGAAGACCTGGCACTGAAGAGTTCTCCAGGTTAGACAAGTCGTCACGGCATCAATGTCTCAAAGCCTGTTTCAACACCAGCACGTTGCTCTTTGTGCAGTTTTGTTAAGCATTGGACAGCGGCTCTATCGGCCAGTGACCTCACGAGTCATCCTGTCAGAAAACCATAACAGTTCTTCTCCCATGTCTCTCTCCTCTCTTTCTCTCTTTGCAGCAATTGAAGGTTTAATAAGTAAGACACTGGGGTTTTGTTTTTTTTGGTTGGCTTCTATGGAGGGAAACGATCAAACAAATTTAAAAAATAGGCATTTCACTGGTCTGAGAACCCTGCATGCTAAAACCTGCTGAGATATGTTGACTTGACATGACCCCGCCCACCCCTCTTTTCCTCTTCCCCTAAGTTGTTTATATGAGCTAGAAAAAAAAAGTTGCATGCAGCTTTATGATATTTTTTTATTCCTAGCAGAAGTTAAAAAAAGAAAAGAAGAAAAGTTAAATTTGTGTTGGGTACAAGTCCAGTGGTGTACCGAGATGGTCTGAAGACTGTGCAGTACCTTTGCATGAAAGAACCCTCACTTTTCCTACCAGATTCTCCTCTAATTCCTCAAAGAAGTGATTCGACTTTTACACTGTTGCCAAATTCCTTTGACTCCTGGCTGCCGTGCCCAACCGTCTGAGTCTAAACTGGCGGCGGGAAGAGAGTAGCTGTTAACCGAGGCCTCCTTTCACATCAGCACTATCCTTCAATTCTGCGCCTGTTCAAGTTTATTTTCTGTTCTCCTTCCACAAAGTCCACTCACTCCTCTCAGGAACTGGCTTTGAAATACACTTGATGATAATTATTAAGGAGTTTGTTGCAATGTTTCCAAGCTAAACGCTACACTTTTTTTGCTTCCTCTGCTTTGGAAGGTGCCAAAAAACGTGAAAAGTGACTAAAGAAGGTTCCTGTCTGTTGTTTCACAGAGGCCAGTCTGCCCGGAGACGATATCGGTGATGATAAGAGCTGCCACTGCGAGTTTCTCACCCAAGAATTACCGCCAGGCCTGAAGGTTACAATCAGGGCGATATGGTAAGAATCTGCGACACTGCTTAAATGTTTTTTTCAGTATGTTACAACCCGGCGGCTGATTAAGGGTTTTGTAGTATCACTTTTCAGCTGAACTTGTGCCGCTGGAACCAGGCCCTTCACAGCAACAAAGTCCAGGGTGGCTTTTTGCTTTTTTTGTTGTTTTAATATCACATTTTCTTTTAGATTCACTGGTTTTTGTGAGACTTTAGAGGGATAGCTCAACATTTCAGCAGATTCACCTACTGTATTCACCTACTGAGTAGGGGCATTCCCTTTAATCAGTGGCTGTTGTATTGATGCTACCGGTCTCCCTCCCCTTCAAATACATCACCCAACAAGTTGAAGAGCCGGAACTACTTTCCCGATGTGCCCGCTGATCGGAGAGAGTCATCAGATAACTGATTTTGATAATGGCTGGACTTTGATTTGACAGCGATGATGTTTTTTCCCCCCTCGACCTCATCTTTGACTTCCCTCCCTCAGCATCATGAAGTTCCTGGTGTCTAAGCGGAGGTTCAAGGAGAGCCTGCGGCCCTACGACGTCATGGACGTGATCGAGCAGTACTCGGCGGGCCACCTGGACATGCTGTCCCGCATCAAGAACCTGCAGTGCAGGCAAGCGCGCGTTCCCTCCATAACCTGCTGCACATCCCTGAGACTAAGCGCCTTAATGTCAGAGTGGATGATACATAGAAGGACGATCTTCTCTATGTTGTTGTTGTTGTTGTTGTTGTTGTTGAATTGTTAAAATTCAGCAGAGCGGCAGATAATACAGTATGTATCAGTGACGCAGTGGCTGCCATGCCACTGGATACACACATGTGGATGTTGCCTGTTTTGTACATGTGATGTATTCGGCTCTGTAGTGGCACTTTTCCATTCTACAGTTTTAGCACCACTTGGCTCGACTCGACTCTGCTCGGCTTCGTTTTCCGCTGCAGTTGAGAGCCGCCTCGACATGGGTGGAGTCATTAGAGCAAGGCGGAATGAAAGTCAATTAACGTCATATGTTCAGAATCCACTGACCGGACAGTGCTTTTGTGTTCAAAAAGGAGGCACAACATGGAAGTACCAAAAGTCTGTGTTCTACCATTTCCCCAGCAGGGGTGCCAAATTTGGTTGCAAAAAGATAAAAAATTACTGGCTGTCAATATAGAAAGGGTCCTTAAATTCATAGCATAACAAAGTTAATAGGTTCTAATGTCCATTTTCTCTGATTTGGTCAAATTTTGAGTGAAAATTGACCTTAAAGTTGTGGCTCTGGCTGCAGTTTAGTGACCAGCTGTAGTCAACTTATGAACGGGTGGGTGGGCGTTGGGTCCCTCATGCTCCAACCATTGCCTACCTCCAGTGCCACCAACACATCTAGATATGGAATCTTCTGATTTCAAAATGGACCAGAAACTCAAGACTCACGACTGACCATGGAACCATCTTTAGGCTTCCGAACGGCTTCACAAACCAATGACCACGGCACATTTTCCTGGTTTACTTCCCCGAAGACCAAAAGAAAAAAAAGTGGTTTATGTTGCCAGGTTTTTGGTTTTTTTAATAGTAATGAGTTTTTGTTTAGGAGTTGCTCTCATGAAACGACAATTCCCATGAATTTTCGGCTCGACTTGGCTCGCTTGGATCCCCAGCCGAGCAGGTGCTCAAATCACACCTGGTGCCAGGTACTATCATAGCACTACAACTAAGAGAAAAGCTCTCAGCCGAGTTGAGTAGAGCCGAGTAGGTGCTCTCGGAAAAGCCCAGTAAGTGTTGCCAATGTTGGGGAGGTTGGGGAAAAAAAATGGAGAACAAACACACACATCCTTTACATTTTTGCAAACCCATTGTTGGCGTGACAAAGATGTATGTAACTCACACTGTTCTGTCACTTTTACCTCCTGCAAAGCCACTGCCCTCCCACCCGTGACTTCCCCCACTGGAAGGTCTCTCACTGTGTAGACTGAATATATTCCAGCGACATTACACACACTTTACCGCTCGAGGAAGCTGCTCTGACTCGCCATGTGTCTCGTTTGTTTGTGGAATATATTGGAACTTGTTCTCCGTGGTATGGTATGAGTCCCCGCGTCGCTCCCGTTCCTTTTTTGCTGCTGCACTCATATCGTCTCTGTGTGCTTTGCCAGGATAGATATGATTGTTGGGCCCCCTCCCCCATCGACACCTCGCCATAAGAAGTCCACTGAAGGTCCTAGGTTAGGCTCGTAGACTGCACCTCCTCGGGAATGACCCTTTTTTGTCTAATTTTTGTTTTCTACCAGCGTTCTGCCCTTAGGCCATAGTCCAGAAGTAGGCAGTACATGCTTCCTTTCCCCTTTTTTCTTCCCCCTTTTTATTTTAAATTTGAGTTCCCCCTCCCCTTTGAGATTCAGGCCACTTGCCTCGTTTCATCCATGGCATTATACGTGAGAAAACATGTATACAAATGGTTTACTATACTTTCATGCATTAAAAAAAAAAGGACAAAATACCAAAACAAAACGGAGCGCCCCGCAATGTCTTTTGTGCGATGATGAATCGTTTCACGTGGCCTTGCTCAGCTGAGAGGGGAGGGGTCTGCCAGTGCCAGGTGCCTGCTCACAGTGATGAAGACGTGGAGGGAGAGCTCCCCCAGTAGGATGTGCTGGAAATGAAGCATGATTCAAAAAAATATATGTATATGTAAAACAAAACAAAAGCATGATGCATTTTGGGATCCCTGGTGAGATGCATCGTTCCTGTCTGCACTGCGTCCTTTCCTCCATCCCATAATGCATGCATCCCATCCGTCCACATCAGACCAGTTCCTTTATCCCACCAAACACTCCGACATCACATCACCTCGTTCCTCCTGGAGCCACATCGGTCGCACATCAATCGCACAGAAATGCTTTCTACAATTTTTTTTTGCGTCATAAATCTTCACCGAATGTGGTTGAAGGCGTCGGCCCTTCCTTTTAAAATCAACTCTTTCTTCATTCAAACGGCAGAGTTGACCAGATAGTCGGTAAAAGCCCTAAAACTGACGGAGAAGGTGCGGACGACCCGAGCATGATGGGACGTCTGGTCAAAGTGGAAAAACAGGTGCGTCTTTTAGACTTTTTTGTGAGGATAAATATACTGAATTACATCATCCGTGCTAATCTCTGTTGCAGTAACTATGCTCGCAGTCGCTTCCTGTATCTTTTTCTTTGTTGTCTTATCGGCAGCTTGCAGCAGACGCTACACGCTTTTGTCACTCCCCGAATGATGCTGATTGCATCCTGTCAGTCAGTCAGACTGACAACTTTTCAACTTGGAGATTTTCCAATGGTTTTACAATATTACTTAAAATCACAGCGATCCAGTTGCGGCAGTAGCTGCGTTTCCATTACAGTTTTTCCAAAATAAAAGCAATATTTGGACAAAGTTTCGACAAAGTGCAATTGCGAGTCTCGAAATTTACAAGAATTACGTTTGTTTTTGTTTTTTTTTTAACGTTTTTTTGCTGTCAAGAATGGTTGTTATTCCTTGTAAAAAATATTCTGTCTCCTCCTCTGTCAAAACACAACGCGCCATTTTCACTTGAAGTGAACTGGTCACGTGACCCCGTACGTCACCTCCGCTAACACGTAAAAGCGAAAAAAGTGTTTCAATGACACTTTTGCAATATACTTCTATATCAATATGTCTGAAAAACCACCTCATTAAAGCGTCAATACCTTTTAGCCATATTTGAGAGGTTTTTCGAAGTTTAGGCATTTCTATTAGTTTTTGCTTTACAAAAGTATGACATTGACGAGAAAGTTGGACCAACTGAAAACACTTAACGGTGGACGTTTGCCTAATTTCCTTTCTTTTACTTCCTCTGACGTCCTACAGGTGCTCTGCATGGACAGGAAACTCGACTTCCTGGTCAACGTCTACGTGCAACGGATGGGCATCCCTCGCTCGGAGACCGAGGCCTACTTCAAGTCCAAGGAGCCGTACCCGGCGCCGCCGTACCACAGTCCCGAGGAGAGCAAGCTGGAGAAGGACAACGGCGAGGTGAAGGAGGAGAAGGAGGTGAAGACCTGCTCGGCCGCAGACGTGCCCTGCTCCGACGGCTCTGTGGACAAGAGGGACCCCCTGCTGGGCCAGTCGGTGGCCCACTCGGCGGGCACGCCCTCGGTCAGCCACAGCCGCCCCTCTACCTCCTGGCAGCACCAGCTGCAGCACCCGCTCAGCCAGCCCGCCTGGAACAGCAGCGTGGCCAACACGCCCTCGCCGGTGGGCGGCGACCAGTCGCCAACGCTGTTCCGCCTCCCTCCTCCGCCCGCGCGGTCCCACGACCGGTCCTCCACCAGCGGCGGCTCCCACGGCCGGAGGAGCCACCGGAGGCAGGCGTGCAGCCAGGACGCCGCCGCCGCCACGGCCGCCGAGAGCGACACGTCCCTCTCCATCCCCTCCGTCGACCACGAGGAGCTGGAGCGCTCCTTCAGCGGCTTCAGCATCTCCCAGGCCAAGGAGGACTTCTTCGGGCCGTCGTTCTTCGCCGGCCCTGTGGGGGGAGGAGGCGGCGGTGGCGCGGCAACGGCCGCCGACACCGGACAGTCGCTGGTCCCCAGGGCCCGACCCTTCATAGCGGAGGGGGAATCAGACACGGACTCCGACTTGTACGCCCCGTCTCCCCTGTCCTTCACCGGAGAGCTGTCCGGGGGGGAGCGGCCGTGGCCGGTACACAAGTGAGTGAGTGAGCGAGCGAGTGAGTGAGTGAGTCGGGGTTCTCCTGCCAGAGAGACAGACGCTCAGCGGACGATTGAACTCGTAGCCAACTGACTGACTGTTATCACCGGTTACAATTAGCGGTGGGAAAGGGAAAAAAATGGCCCCATATTATAACTAATATCATCAGATGTTTTTTGTTTGTTTGATCCCGGTGGAGCAGGGTTTTAATGGAATAAAGCAGAAAACAAGGAGCTAACAGGCACCAGTGAGAGCCGGTTGTGGCGTCACAAAAGGCGGGTTTTTGAAAGGCGTCAACACTTCCTGAAAAGTGGAGCCGGAGAAAGAAGTAAAGGATTTCACTGACAGGCTGTAGACACAGATTATTGTTAGAAGATGTAGTAGAGTGAATATTGCCTGATATGGGACCTTTAAATGAATTGAAAAATTAACAGTTCAGGGACAACCTCACACCCCCTCTGCTCTGGTGCGTCAAACTCGCATGTTTACATCGAGTGGCCTTGTCTTGTTTTGAAGAGCAGAAATGCATCCCCGCCACTTTAAAGGGGCAACAAGCATTATTTTTTTCACCGCTAGAGGGCGCGGCCGAGCACAGCACGTGTATACCGAAACAGAGAGGCCAAGTGGACCTCCTAACCCCCCCCCTGTCTCATCTCATCAACCACCTAGAATAGACGGCTTGTTGTGATGTGACGCTGAACACCAGACGACAGTAACACCACTCGAGCGTCACGTACTAACTTTTTATTTCCTTCTTTCTGACAATGATGAAAATTGCTTATTGCCCCTTTAACTTTCAGCTCATCTCGGGTGCCTCAACGTTGGCTAACATGGCTAACGTGTCTCGATAATCTATAACTTTGAGTTTGATGCCAAAACTTTTGCCATATGATAATCAAGTTGATCCTTCGCAGAATAAAAAAACGATGTGACTTTGTTTTTTTTTTGTTTTTTAATTTTAATTTATTAATATAATATAATTAATATATCCTGCCATATGCCAACAACGAGATAAAAACTTTCCTATGAAATTAAAAGAAAGTAATTGCCCCATGGTTTGTGAACCTCCAGCAGCATGGCATGTTAAACGGCTGATTTAGTTAAAGTCTCGAGCGGGTGACGACAAAACTGAGAAAAAAAAAAAAAAAAGTCAGCAGGGGAATCCCACGCATTTTCTTTCTTTCTTTCTGCGTTACAGAGGAACGGAGCTGTGAATAAAACATGAAAATGTCCTCGCATGACTGGTCACAAGCTAAGCTGTAGTCTTTTCCCTCTCTCTCCCTCTCTCCCTCTCTCTCTCTCTTGGTAGGGCTTTATAGCGCAACCCAAGCTTGGACTTTTAGGTTTGTCTCTGAATGGCCTTTTACACGGTGGAGCACAAACACTTGACTTTTAGTTTGTGGGCAAAGTATGGGCTGAGCTTTAAAGATGTTCCTCCTGTGCTCCTTCAGAGGCCAGACACTGGGCTCAGACCTGCACTATGAATGGAAGAAGGGGTGAAATGCAATAAATAATAAAAACGATGGGGGGGGGGGCAAGCAGGGAGCAATCGGAAACAATCCTTTACTGACATCATGGCCTTAACATTTATTCTGCACCTCAATCCAACTGTTTGGTACGTCAGCCAACGTCAGCCAAAGTTTCCCTTCTAGTCGTGAGTGCGTCTGTAGTACTGTGAATCTCTGACTGAAATGTAGTGGGTGGAAATGCATGGGGGACTATTTTGCACTCTGAAGCATGAGCAGCTCATCTGTAACCACGGGAGTCCGTCACTGGCGTGCTGACGTGAAGAGGCTGGACGTCCGTCCGTCCGTCCGTGCGTCCGTTTGTTCGTTCGTTTTTCCTGGGAAACTGACAGTACGGCGTGTTCTTCTTTCTCTTGTTGTTTTCTACACCCTGGACAGAAGGAGCTAATTGGTGACACACTAGCTCTTAGCCGAACGCCATCATGTAACCTCACCTCCCTCTTCCTCCTTACTAAGTAATAAAACTTTGTACATGACGAAACCCTTCGGCTCGCCGGTCTCCTGTTTCTGTGCCGCCTTCCCCAAAATGTTCCGGGCAGCGTGTAATGTCAACAGTGTGCCACTAGATGGCGACAAAGAGATTGCATTGAAATAGGAACTCGGCGCCTTGACGATACTGTTTTGTTTTGGGTTTTTGGGTTTTAAACTCACTTTATTCCAATGTATTTATGTTTCTCTAACTGACTCCAAGGCCTAGTTTCATTTTATTTATCACATACAATTTTCGAGAAAACAGTTCACTGAAAAACTGCAGAATTATTTTACTTGATGAAAATACTTACTTTAAATAAACATACAAATATTATGTATGTTGCAAACTCAAACGACCAAACAATCTTTAACCCCCACCAGAAATGATTTCTCCCCTTTAAAATCATGTTGTTCTGTTAAAATTGCACGTTTCTAGAAGAGACAGCAAGCCATTTCCAAATTTTGTGACTGAAATATGTCAAAGACTGTCCTGTTTTTATTCCAACATACTGATGCTGTTACTCAAATGCTGCTGTTAAACCGGTGTCAACCATCTGACTGCTAATTTAAATAATCTCACGAAAAACAAACTGACGGCTGTGTTTCGAAAGTCTTTGCAGCCCGTGTTTGACCTCCAGGTTTAATTTTGCTGCTTTTGGAACGCAATTTAAATCCGGCGGTTGCCGCCGCTGTTAAGCTGTTTAATTTAGTGGGTAAATGTCAGCGAACAAAAGTTGATTTACTCGCGACTGTTTCCGAGGCGGATTTTATTTAACAAGCTACTTAACGGGTCGCTGGCGGATGTGGATGGAACGGGCAGGAGGAGCCACGTGGTCGACTGCGGGTCAGCCAATTTGTTAAGTGTTGTGAGGAGGCAGGACCCCACTTGAAGGGGTGATAGACACAGAAATCGATCGACTCATTAACAAACGTCAGATGATGGTAGAGATTTAGGTTATTTGCACTCTGTTGGACGTGAGCGCCAAAGACTGTGCAGAACTGAACAGAATGACTCAGAGAGTGTTGGCAAGACCCGCAGGCCTGTTGGGAATCAGGTGCATCAGTGAAAAAGAATGTGAAATAGCAATGAAAATGTTAGAAATAAGAACTTTGCATTTCTGTTCCAGTTACCCAAAAACGTCAGGCTCCAACCCATCAGTTTTAGCAAAAAGCGCTACTGCACCCAGCCGGCTGCAAACAGCAGGCTAAATGTTTTCCCCCAGTGAGGAAGCTCTTCTTCTTGAGTGTCTGAATGACAAAATACAGGAAGTGGCAGGGTTCAACACAGAGGCCTTTCAATATTTCCTAATGGTGGGCACTTTTCTG
Source organism: Thamnaconus septentrionalis (assembly GCA_009823395.1). Lineage (NCBI taxonomy): Eukaryota > Metazoa > Chordata > Actinopteri > Tetraodontiformes > Monacanthidae > Thamnaconus > Thamnaconus septentrionalis. The sequence goes on from CM020512.1 coordinate 9,703,902, forward strand.
CCCGGGGGGGCCGGGCGGGGAGGTGGGACGTTTGTTCAAAGACCAGACGCGTGTGTTTGGTCAGACGCAGGTCGTTGACCCTCCGGTGATGAACGACAAGACCCCCCCCGAATCGATGAAGCCATTAGCGGATCCCGCTCTTTATGAGAAGGCTGTCGAGAGGCCCAAACCAGATGGACGTGTGCATTTTGATAATGGTGCGTTATGCGGCGACATGCTCAGCAGCAGCAGCAGCAGCAGCAGCAGCAGCAGCAGCAGCAGCCTCAGATTTAATGTCAGTCTCCGTCTCTTCCCAACAACAAACGGCCCCGACTGAAAAGCTGCGCGCGTGAATCAAACCCCGTGGGCGTCAGGAGGCGGGAGGCTGGGCGGATCTGAGCGCGTCCTTGGCTTTCTCCTGCGCTCGTGCGAGAGGTCCGTCCCTCTGCGCAAACACGCCGCGCGCGTGTGCGCTGTTAGCCGAGCCGAGCCATCGACGTGCGCCAAGGGCGGCCAGGCCTGACCTCTCGGCGCGCAGCGAGAGCCGCCGTCCGCATTGGGCGGCAGCGAGGACGATGATGATGTTGATGTCGGGGGAAGGGGACGGACTCATGTATACATAATATGGACATACATCACAGTTTAGGGTCGTTACACACTGGCTGCTTTCCAGACAACGACTCCCACGTGGTGACAAGGGCAATTTGTTTTGTTTTAGGGTCGCACCGCCTGCGTTCGGCCAGATGGCGGAACAGCCAGCGGAGGCAGCAAATAGTGGGAGAGGAATGATTGGAAAAGACGTTTGACAGGGATGGATGGATAGATCGATAGATAGATAGATTTTTGTAAGAACCTTCCCGTTTGCAAACATATTCAAAGTTAACCAATTAGTATTGACCTGGAAGCAACATAAGAGCAGATGTTGCATGCTGATGTTTAAAAGCACGGAAGAAGAAATGGGGAACACGACAGAGCTAAGATTAGAATTTAAAATCATCTAAATTGATAATTGCTGCTGCAGTTTCTGTAGCTTGACCAGAATTTTTGAATGAAAAAAGATGTTTGGCTCGATTCCCGACTGACTTTGGCTAAAGCGTCATGAAACGCTCCGCTGCTTTGTGTTTGCTTGCCGTGTGGAATCAGAAGCAGGAACTTTCCTGTCCATTCACCTTTCAGGTGAATTTTCTCCGCTCTCGGAATCTTCTCTCAGGGCTCATTGCCTTTCGGTTTTTTGTGAATAAATTTGGAAAATGTTTCACCTTTTCACGTCATTTTAAGAAAGATATGCGTCCCCGGGTTTATCAAAGTCACAATCTTTCAGCGAAAGAGCCGACAATAAGCCACAAATTTGACTGCACGTTGCTGCAGGAAGGAGGGGAGGGCACATATACATAATCCTAATGGATTGCACAGAGGTTATCATTAATCATCAGACAGTTAGTGAAACGGATTGATCCCAAGTCCCCTCCAGGGCTCCTGCTCCGAGTTAGTCCATCGATCCATTTATCATATCAGAGGGAAGCTCGGCTCATTGTATTCATAGGCGCGGTGAAAGCTGACAGCGCTAATAGGCTGCGCACGGCCAGTTCTGCACACCGTGGATCTACACACGGCGCTGAGAAATATCGTGGCAGCAAAATGGTGATTTTTCTTTTTAAAGAGTTTTGAATTTCATGACAAAAATCATCAGTTCAAGTGACGTATTATCGAGACATACATTGAAAACAGCACTTGGCCAACAACAGTAAACCCTGCGAATGCGTTGTCGCACTGAAGCGCTATTCTCATTCACTTGCGGTGAGAACTTTAAGAAATCACAGGTCAGGTTTTGTTCATGAATTAATCAAAACCGCAGGCAGCCAGGAGATTCACCTAGGACGTGAAGTTTAGTCATGACGGCAGCACAAATCCAACCCACACCTAGAAAGTTTGCGACAGCTGTCGGAGACGTACACACAGCGCTGCGGCAGTGACCTCCGGTTGGCTGCTGGATGCCTCGCAATCTGAGTTTTTGCTATCATTTTTAATTAAAGAGCCCATTTCTATATTTATAATTGATGATATATTTGTTGAAAACTGCACATTTAGCCCTCTGTTCAAAGCCTCCTGCCTGAAAACTTGCTTGGAAGGGACACGGAAAAAAAACGTGGGCGGTCTCAGAGGGCGGAGCCAACAGCTGGCCGGGGGTGTTGCCTGTCAAGGTCAAACACTAGAGAAGGTCAAAGAAACCTGCAGTGTGAGTCACAGCAGGCCCGAACTTCTCCCCCTGCTGATGTGCTGCGTTAAAGTTTGGGACTTTTTAATCTGAGCTGCCCTCGTGAATCTGGAACTAGATTAAAACTTTTCACTCTTTGGTACTTCAGCCACATTGTTTATCGTCTCATTATGTCTGTTTGGTCGGCGTTCCATTAAGATTTGCTCATTTTGCTGAGAGGGATTTATCGAGCCTCCCTTTAAAAACCTTAATGGATTCAGCACAACTTCCCATTGTTGGCCTAATTTTTTTTTCTGTTGTATCTCCGCTGATTAATTGTGGGACAGCTGGGAAACACTCGTATGACTTTTGCTTCGGAAAGCACAGAGTGACAATAAAAGTTGTTCATAGGTTGGCTGAGGCCACAAAATGGAAAGAAAAGCGTTAAGAATGTTCTCAGCTGTGGCGTCTGCATGCATATTTCACTTCATTGCGCAGCACTTGCACTTTACCAGAGTTTGTCTCCATCCTGTCAATAACAAATAACAAAAATCTGTTGTTTACTTCTGTTGCTTGATCCTCTCTTCAGGGAGTTTGCACTTTGTGATGTCACAGAAAGAACCCAGACAATTTGCTCCCAACCAGGTGATGGACGCTTGTTTTTATTATCCTCAGTGTTTGTTTGTTTTTTTGTTGTTGTTTTTTTTGCATCCGGCTGTAAACAGAGGGCTAAATGTGCTGTTTTGGAGGAATTTCACAGTTAAACTCCATCAACTCTCAATGAGCTGATCGGCCAATCAGACCACCAGGGGGAAAAAAATGTTTAAAATGACTGATTAGTGACGACAGAGCAGTTTGATGTTGGCTGCCCTTGGCAGGACACGCTGGACTTGAGAGGAGAGCATCAACGCTGAGTGAGGAGTGAAGAGTGAATATTCACAGAGGAAAATTTATAGACGTTGTCCTGATTATAGCTTTGGTGTCACGCCAGTTCCAATTAACAACTTGGCACAAAGTGAAGTGTGTGTGTGTGTGTGTGTGGCAGAGAGAGTGAAAATCTCAGAATTTCATAAAGTAAAATACTCTATACTTGAGCCTTTTGACGGGGCAGAACAAAGACCAACCCTGCCCCTACTCTTCCTCTTCCTCCTCTTCCTCCCCTTTTCCTGCTCATGGTGAGCCGGAGCTTTGGCGAGCGCCGCAGGGGTTCGTCGACCTCCCTATTAACACAGACGGTCGGGATAAACAGCGGCCCCCCAAGACGGACACGTGTCGCCTCTGGAGGAGCACGCGCTAACTCCGAGGCAGACGGCGCCGTGGCGAGCAGGCTGGTTGGCCGGCCGTTGCTTTACCATTTCATAATCTTTGGCTCTGAAGTCTTTGCCTAATGACAAATACAACAAAAACACAACACAAAGTGAACCAAGTGACGCCTTTATGACTTGATTACAGTAAGAGTTCAACACGTCAACGTCGCTGGTTTGTCCTCTTTTTTTTCAGTGGATAAAAGTTATGTTCTCATCCGTTGGTTTTGCTTCCGGGCAAATCCTGTGAATTCCACACTTTTCCTTCCCCTGACAGTCCGTGACCTCGTGCAGACCTCCAGGATAATGAGGGCCAAATGGAGAATTCCTGCGCCTATTATATACGATGATGGTCAGAGCATTGATTTTCCCCATTTTGCCTTTTTAATGACTGACTTCAAGGTGTCATTAATTTTTTTTTTTTGACCACTTGGTTTTAAGTAATGTGAGTGTGATTTCCAGCCTGAGAGTTATAACCAGAGATCTCCTTCATGTCGCCTTCCTGCAGCAGCGATGAAGTTCGGTTGAATCCTAAACGTGTCGGTGGCTCTGCGGAATCCGACCCAGTGTTAAAGTCGGAGAATTGGACTTTGAAGGACAAGGAAATCAAAAGATAGATGCATCTGTTGACATCGCTTGCTAACAAACAAATTGTATTTGCTTCATTATTATTTTATTTACTTATTTACGATATTATTATTGTAATATGATGAGACAATGAACTAACTTAGACTATAAATGGATCATTTTAAACTATAGGTCCCAATGTCATGGATAGGGGGAAGGTTGGCAATATATAAAAAAAAAAACATGTTAGCATTTTCCTTAGCATTGTCTTCCCTCCAGTCTTCCAGACAGGAGCCGTGACATTTGAATTGGAAATAATTAATGAGGCCCAACACAGTCTCTGATCTCCTCCGGTGGGTTAAAGTCATTTGGAGGGCAGCTTGGTTTGTGAGAACAGAACAGAACAGGAGCTGAAGGCAAGATGCCCACTCGCTTTATAGATTCATGGCATAATTGGCTGAAATGACTCCCAAGGAAAGTGCCGCGCTGTCGCGCTTCCTCTGATCTGCCGACCTGCTCCCGAACAGATGCCGCCCTTCGCCCGTAAATCCCTAGCAAAAGGAAATTTTATTATATAAAAAAAAAATATATTTTTTTAACGTGATTTAAACTGCGAACGTAACTGCTGTAATCCAAATTCAGTGCGGGGAAGTCGATGAACTTTTAATCATCGCAGTCTGCCCGGCGACTGACGGCGGTGCCACAGTAGGTGGGCGGGAACAACACGAGTGGGAACCCCGGGAAGTCGAGTCGAGCTCTGCGGCACAATTATCGCTCTTCTATCTTTAATGAGTCCTCCATCCATCCGTCCGTCCGTCCTTCCATTCTCTCCACTGACGAAGATGCACTCACCTGGCAATTATCATCCCAGCTGGACTCCTCCGTCCTGCCAAAACAACCACCAGTGCGGATTAAACCAAACAAAGAGAAAACAAAAGTCGAAAAGGAACCAAAATCTGCATTGCATGAATCACTTGGCTTTGGTTTTCTTGTTGTTGCTTCCGGCTCGTGCTGCTCTGTCAAGGCCACAAGATTTTTTGTTTAGCAAAACACATAGAAGACTTCATAAATAATTCTGGAGTTTATCGGCGATCAATAAAACTCAAACTAAACCAAACCTGCAAGTGAAGGAAAATTAAAAAGCCAACTGACCTTCACTGGAACATGTGGGACTTTACATGGATAAGACATGAAAAGAGAAAAAGCTAAAGGTACTTCATTAGCAACTTGAGCTGCTTCAGACTTTGGCCAGCTGCCAACAACAACACTATGTGGTACGTATAAAGGCAGTATGTATGTCTTGAAAGAATGGCATACATACTGCCTACAGTTTAGTTCAGTATATCTTCACCACTGTGAAACATTTAACTAAATATAGCACTAAAGTACAACGTTTGAGAGGAAGGCAGAGTTGCAGCAGAGTTTTAATTGTATATGATGCTGCCATCACACATTCCTCTAACATTGAATCACTTTTAAACGCATAGTTTCACTTTTGATTTTTGATTTTATTAGTCAGACGTGGTTGTTCTAGTATCCAAACACTGTGAAATTCCATCTCGTTTTTCTCTCTTTTTTTCCATGTTAAGTCACGTTCATGACGGAAACAATGAAAATAATAATGGCCAGCTGGAAAACGCCGTCTTTTGGATGTCGTAGTGACGGAGGAGCCGGATTTCAGAGTTGCGATCTTGGATCCAGCTGCTGTGCGAGGTCAGTGAGACCGAGGCACTAGATGAACTGGTTCTACTGAACAATCTGTGCAACATCCGAAAATGAAGATATGTGTCTCTCCTTTTTTTTTTTTTTTACACAAGTCGCAATTTACTTTTCACAAGGTTTCGCAGTGAGAGGAAAAGCAATAAACTTCTTCAGAAAAAAAACCCAAAACCACCTCTGCTCACCTACAAAGTCGGTCGTAAAGGAAAAAGGACGGTTTTGCTTGGGAACGCTTTAGATGAAGGGCATAAATTCTGCTGTGTTTACGAGGAGCCACTTGTAGCTCCGACGAGGACGCGAACCCTCAAAGCTGCGCAGACAAAAGCCTGCGTGCCACCGCTGTTTTCACATCGCTTCCATCCTATTTTTTGCTCCTGAACTTTTCATCAAGTCTCGAAGAAACGATCGCGGGAAGAAAGCGTTCAAACCTTTGTCAGAATCCGGTGAACCACGATGTCTGATTAGTTTCTCCATTTCGTCTGGGAGGCAGATAAGCTCAACAAAAAAAAAAAAGTGAGAGTCAAAAAGTAAAAGAAAAGAAAAGAAGCATTCGTCCCTTTCAATTTGGACGCCATTGAAAGGACTCTCATTAAATTAAAAGTGCCGCTGGATAAGGGCCTGAAGGCACAAGTGGCCCCAGACTCATCAGGCAAATTAAAAGGTGTACATAAAGAAGGAGGGCTTTGGTTCAATGGCAGTTTTAAATTATCGGTGGCGCCTGCTGAGTAACAATGCGCGGCTAAAAATAGACCGCTTAGACAAAAGCTAATTGCCATTAGCATTAAACGCTAATTTCTCCTCTGCCGGAGAGCTTGGAGGGAGGATGGAGGAGGGAGGAGGGAGGAGGGAGGGCAATGTGGCGGAATGCGCTCGTCACGCGGCCGTTCGTCAGGACATGATGTCTCCGTGTTCCCGGGGGAGCCAAAAGTGACGCTCATCTATTGAGGAAATGTTGAGGTATTGGCAGGCAGACCTCCCAGAGGGGCTCGGACGCTGACCTTAGCAGAGGGAGCAGAGCATTAGTCACCGCGGCTGCACTTAGAGATCCCTATTTTAATCAGCGCTATCAAAAATGCCGATCTATGAGCATTATTAGCATGAGAGTCGTAGCAACAGGGTGATGAGCGATGAAGCCCGGTGGCGGAGAGAGGCGGGAAACCTTGCTAATGTTATTTTCACAATTAGTTTGGGATACAGTGAAAAGCCATATTTTATTCTGGGGGGTGGGGGGGGAGTGTTTTTAATAATAAAAGATGACACATTAACATCCCCTCCCCCGCGTCATTACAGGAGCTGTTTCACAAACTGATAAATGGACCGATCTTGTATCTTCTGACAGCAGTTAGAGGAAAAATTAAGTTTCTCCTTGATTTTAATCAGTTTTTTGGAGATCGTGTTTATTAATTCTGTCCGCTCTTTGCTGATACAAAAATATCAGATATGTTGATGACACATCATGTGTCCTTGAGTTGCTCTGAACTGGCGGAATCAGGGGTTAATCCACAGGGGAAAGCAGGGGAAAGTAGTTAAAACTGGAATGATCCAGGTGAGGCACGGACACACAACCTCTGCATTTTAAGGAGAAGAGTCAATAGTTGGCTTTTTTACGATCAAGGCCTGGCTCAGGTCAGAACTCTTTCAAATGAAGAGAAATTAGAGCAAGAAGTTAGCAACTGAAAACCAAGCCGAAGTGAACATGTTGGAATGCTTATTACGGTTACCGTTACTTCAGTGCCATGGACAGCTCATAATTGCGAACAAATATGCCAGTCCAATATGCAAATAGCATAGTAAATACGTAGGATTGGACCATGACCGTTTGAGGGAGGGGCTTAGAGGAGTGTTACATGTTTTGGAGGCTGCCTTCAACTTGTTCCAGCAGTTTTGTTTTAACCAGATGAGAAGTTAAAAAAAAGTTTTTGAAACACTGTTTTGGGTCATAAATTCAAATTTTTTTTTTTTTTTTAAAGAATAAAAGAGAGCACATCACATGAAATTTGAAACATCTTCCCTGTTCGTTCCCACCTTGGCACTGATCACTGTGTTGAAAGGCCTGTCAAGCCAATGCTCAGCAGCTCTGTGTCTGCGGGACGCAGCAAAGGTTGAGCTGAGTGCTGTGAGTGGCTTCAATTCAGCCTTTTAAATCACACTGAGATGAAACCGGACAAAGGGTTTTTCATTTGCCTCGTGCAACCGCTGCACGCGACACATGGGCGTCCTCCTGTTTTTTTTACTCTCTTTTTTTCATTGTGTCGTGGCTATTTTTGTATAGTTGAGGTAAAAAGGACGTGATGTCAGTCCATTTTGTCGGCGGTGCAACAGGTCGCCGAATCGACCTGCATTTGCAAGTGTCGCTTGAATTTGGAGCTGTTGGCAACCTTTTCGTCGTCTGAAACTTAATTCATACATTGCTTGAAAAAATTTTAACATGTCTTTCTAGAAACACACTTTTAAATTTCAACAAGAAAACTTTGCAATGAAGACATCTCAGAAAGATTAATCTGAAAAAGTGTATAAAAATGTATATTTACAAAAATCTAAATTTCTCCTGTAATTATTTTTGCTGCAAAAACGCTTTACGAACGTTAAGTCCGGCATCTTGCTGTGGTCTTACCTGAGTTTGGTACCACACGGGGGATTTACAGGATCAACTCCTCGCTCAAAGACAGGACATTTGATTTATTCATTTCCTCGGCCAGTTATTTTATTTTATTTTTTCATGTGAAGGCCTGAGCAGTGTCATGCCAGAGGGAATCATCCTCATCAATAAAAGATCGCAACTGAACAAAAAAAAATAACACACACACACACACACACACACACACACACACACACAGATAGAGAGGAACACATAGACGCTGAAGCCAAAGACTTGAAAGTAAGGCTCAGGACGTCACAGACAGACGGGTCAGAAAGAAAGACATCATTGAGAAGTTGAGACAGGGAATCACTCCATCAATTCAAAAAGTCTTTTAACACGGCTGTTATCATTTAGGTGTTGTGACGGGAAAAAAAGTTATTTTCGTTTCACTGCATCACTAGGATTAGTACAGTAAAGTGATTTGTTGAAAAGATCCGTTCGTTCGTGTTCCGTTGCAAACTTCATGAAATCTGTTTTAAAATCGCAACATTGACATGTCGGCAATCACCGCTTGTCTTTGTGGTGTCAAGTTTTTCCCACCGTTTCGCCATTATTCGTCGACTTTATGTGCTTGATTTCGGGAGAATTAATTTCAGCCGTTCTTGGACAGCTTGCAACATTTGCTTCCTTGTTTTGTCACGAGCGAAAAGGCAATTGGTTGTGGACAACACTTGAATTTTCATCGTGATTTAAATCTACTCACAGCTCTCATTGGCTCTAGTGCCCTTTACGGCCCCAAGTGCAGGCTAAGTGGTCATAGGAAAGGGATCTAATCTACAGTAGTTTAGCAAACTCTGTGAGTTGGATTTCAAAGTTGCAATCTCGGTGACCCAGCGGGCGGGGAAGGTCGTAACGTATGTATTGACCTCTCATACCTAAGCGATACACAAGTCTATTTTTGTGGGGTGCATCTCCTTGAATCCAATTAATCCAGCTTTTTCACATCTCACTGACTGTTATGAATTACTTGACCTCAAAAAAAAGAAAGCAGAACCCTTGTGAAATTATTAAAAAGCCTTGTTATTGGCGCAGCCCTGCTGCTGTACATGCATGAACAAAAGGTTCGAGACGAGAGCGATGACCTAAGCCTTGTACGCCTGCTTAATAATGCAACACGTGTTTTAGTGGGTCAAAAATCGCATCAGACCTTCTCCTGAGGCAGGAGGCGCCGCACCGCAGAAACCTTGACACAAATTGGCCCAGTGTTCTGTGAGAGACACAGAACTATTGTCGATTAAAAAAAGGGATATATTTATAATTATATACATATATGCAAAAAAGGCTTGAGGACATATTTGAGGCAAGCTGTAATCTCTCCTCAAACCCCTCAGCGACAGGGGTTGATGCCTGAGAATTGGCAGGCATCATTTTAAAAATGTTAGCAGGTATTACCGAGGCTCCAAAATGCCAATATAAATCAAAAAGTGGGGATTGGTTTGCTTTGCAGACTCTGACAGATCAAAAAAAGTCATATGATAATATTCCATCAAGAGTCGAGATGGGACCAAGAGAACAAGGCCACTGTTACAGCTATCATTAAAATAACAACCCCACTACCTAATATTACTTCATGCTTTCAGGCAAATCCTGGATTCTCCCTCGTGATTGAATTATGAATCTGCCTCCAGTTACAAAACTTCATCCTTACAAACTGTCTGACAGCTCTTTCTACAACTCAGAAAACTTGCAAACCTGCAGATTTCTCATCAGTTACTGTGGCGAAATATAAGAAAACAGCTTGATTAAATGCAAAGGCATAATAAAAACATTTCTGAAATCCCAATAAGGGGCAAAAAAATATTAGTTTCACTGGTTCCTTCAATAACGAATTGATCCAGTCTTTAACAAGAAAGTTAAGAAAAACACAAATTAACAAATGCATGTTAAGGATTTTCAAGATTTTTAAATTCATTCCAGTGCGACATAAGCAAACAATACTTAACGTTAACAAAACTAAGATGATTTCTCCTTTCCAGAGGTGTACAAGGTTCTCAGATTCACAATTCACGCCATATATCAGGAGGAAAAAAACTATTCGTACATGCTGCCAAATGCGATTTCTGTCGTGACCTCATCATGCTAGCATTCACCATACCACTACTTCTCTTGTTCACCGTCAGTGGAAGGATTTTTTTTCCCCCTCCGGGCGCCGCTGGAGGAAGCAATCATGGCCACAAAGCAGGCCCCGCTGAAATTACGGTGGTGAAAAATGAGCCACGAGTTTCCGAAGCGGGCGACAGAAATTTCTGCGCCGCAGCTTCAACACTGTGGATGGTGACTGAAAAAAACAACCTTGCTCTTAAGTTTTTAGTGAGCAAATCCAATTTTTTTCTTTTTCTCTTTCTTTTTTTTCTTTAACCTCATTTTATAGATAAGGCTTCAAGGCTCCAATACTGTGCCGCCGCGCTGAAAAGAGTGTTTCATAACCAGAGGCGGTGACTCAGTCTGCTAAAGACGCCTGTATTTCCTCAACCTTTCCTCAGCCTGTTTACACTGATTACCACATTTTATGTGCTGTTTTATATGATTGTAGAAAATGGCAGCGCAGCTGCAGAGCTCAGAGTGCAAAATAACATGGCCGTCTAGATGAGGTTTGCACACAACTAATTAATGCTGATAACATCCTTTGATGGGAACTCGTGAAGACAGATGCAAAATAACTGACCAAAACAAACCGTCAAAATGTAGGAATTTAGTATTTTTCTGTTTATAAGCATTATTCAACCTTATGTTTTAAAGAATTAAGACCACATTTCTTAGTTTACGTTTTACAAATTAATAAAATTAGAAAATTAGGGCTTTACCACATGAGCGTTAGTAGCCATCTTCCTTGCTAGCTGGCGCTAGCAGTGAGTGATTGGCCAATCACAAGCGAGTAAGCATTTCAAAGGCGGAGCTATGACTGAATAAGAGAAATGCTTGTTTTGTTTTCGTTTGTTTTTGTGGACATAAAAAAGAGAAATACTTGTTTTGTTAAGCTAAACCATGTTAATTGTTGAACATAGACCATCAAAATTAAATTAGTAAATCTGGAAACGACCTTAACAGGCAGCCATACTTATATTTCCCCCACACCATATAGTCTACCATTATTCCGACTGATCGCTACTTCTATCTACTGATGTCAGTGATTGATGATGAAAAAAAAAGAGGGGTGGAGACGAGCGCGACGAGATCAGAGGCTAATAGCCACAGAAGTCGTAGCTTCCCGCTGAGTGCTGTCAGCTTGGCCGGTGATGGATCGTGGAGGCGGCCGCGGCAGGTCATGCAGGCAGCCGGGGGATGACGCTCTCAGGATTCCCGTGTCACCACGAGAGCCCCTCGCTGGGGCCCCCAAGACAAATGACTCCTAATAATATGCATTGGGGAGATTCCCCCTAATTCGCTTGACATTTCAGAGACGCCTTGTTAATTCCATCCGTCTCCTCTGAGTTACATTTGCATGCAACAACCTGCCGGTGGTAATTTGTTATGTGGCAGAAGACTAATGGAGGATGTGTTGTATGTATTATATATTTTTGACATGGCAGAAAGGAGGGTCTGGAAATTTGTCTTCCACATGATACAAACAAAACATTTTCGTTGTGCTAATGTGACAGTCTTTTTTTCTGCATTTTAACCTCAATCCTACTTTCACACAACCAGGATTGCGTACGTTGCAGTTCAATCACAGGGAGCGGACATGTCGACTCCCACCAGTGCCGGCTGCTTCTGGGGATGAAATGTTACCTCCGAGGCTTGGATTGAGCTGGAGCTGGAGCAGGAAGTGATGGAGGTACAGACTAAATATAGCCGGGATGACCTTGAAACAATGCTTGGGGTCTTGAGCCATGTTTCTGAAGAAGGACTGGAATCGCCAGTCATTTTTCCAAAGTTGTTTGAGTTGGGAGGCACAAGTTGGGCTGTTGTTACAGGCCATCTAGTTGAGGTATAAGAACACAGGGTGTTTACCTTAATGGTGTTCACTGACTTTTTAAAAGCCTCATCTTCTGCTTTATGCAGATGATGTACTAGTGTCTGCCTGCTTGAAAGCACCTCAAAATCTGAGACCAAGGTTTTCTGCTGGAAAACGGTTGAGAATGGGTCGCTGCCCATATGTCAGGAAGTCCATGTGTATCGGAGTCTAGTTCTTGAGTCAGTGGAAGGTGGAGATCAACAGACGGTATTGAGGTTTGACATCGCCGGTGACGCAGGTTCTGTTAAAAGATGTGTAAAGAAGAGGTCTGTCTATGTCAAAACCTTCACCTGCGGGCATGAGCTCTGAGCAATGACCCCAATGTACAGGGTTTGGCATGCCAGTGGTGAAAATGAGCTTCTTACAGAGTGCGGTTGGGATTTGCCTCGGAGATGAGGTGAAGAGGTCAGACATCCAGAGGGAGCTTGGAGTGGAATCACTGCACTTCCTTGGCATTGAAAGGAGCAAGCGTAGGTGGTTCGGGCACCTGATCGGTATGCATCCAGATCACCTGCCCTTGGAAGGTGTTCTGGGCACGTCCGTCTGGACTGAAGGCCCCTGGGTTGGATCTGGACTTGCTGGAGGGATTACAAATCCTGTCTTGCCTGAGAGCGCCTCAGGGTTCCCTAGAAGGCTCTGGAGAGGAGGAGGAGTCCCGGAATACCCTGCTGCAACCCGGCTTTGGATTAGACGGAGAGTGTAGACGTGCAGCAGGGAGTTTTTGTCCTATACGCTGCGATGCCTTCATGAGATTGCTTTGTTTTTCAGAGACTCTTAAACCTCGTCATCGGTTCCCCCACACTTTATTTTCTGGTTCACACAAGCTCTGATGCAATTTAGCAAAAAAAAAAAGAAAAAAAGGAGACTGATTGCTGGAGTGTTGCTCTCAGGAAAACAACCTCACTGTGCAAACATTTTCATTTCCTACTAGCAATAGCGTTTAAAGTTTTCATGTAGCCTAGTGTAATTCTTTTTTAAGATTATTTAGAGTTATGATGTATGGATTGGTATACTTTTGTTATATATCTTTGTCAACAGGACAAATAAAGGCTGAAAATGTCCCTCATATTTGGATTTTACCATTCTAGCCTTAGCTCCTAGGGAAAAAAAAGCCACTAAATAAGACATAACGTAACTTCATTTTGACAACTCTGCTCAAGTAGACGTATTTAATAATTTTTCTCATGAAAGCGAGATTCAGCTCTCTCTCGCTCCGTGTTCTAAGTTTGTTACCTCATTATAGATGTTAGAGCCTGGAGGTAGAAAAAGTTCTTTTACTCTCTGAGGTTTGTTTCGTATCTCGCGTCTGACAGAGAAAGGGAAGAACTGGGAAGATGCAGAGATGCCGCAGCAACTCTTGGCAGGAGGCGGCGGATGCAGCGGCCAAACTTTGCTTCAACTCTGCGAGATGTGCCCTCGACAGGTTATTTCCATGACAGCACGCTGTGTTTCCTGCGTCATTGTAGTAGGTCTTTTATTTATTTATTTTATTTTTTAGGAAGGTAGGTAGGTTTTCTCTCAACACTGGGAGGATGCATCAGCCTGATTGAAAAGTCATTATTGAGTGCATTATTGAGTTGTGTTGGAGCATATATATACATATATCATTGTGACTATATATATATATATATATATATATATATATATATATATATATATATATATATATATATATATATATATATATATATGTCTATATATAGGAGCTGTTTGGCTCTCTTGAGCTGTTTCTCTCTTGATCTGCTGCTGACACACCGGGGACTTCACAGTGCATGCTCCCACACACAACAACAGCCTCCGAATACACACACGCACACACACACACAACGTACAGTGTGCACATACTCCTCTCTGCTGCCATATCATTCACATGATGTATGGAGCAAATATTTATTGCCGCTATTTCACCCTGAAAACCTGGAATAGCTGTTTTATGGCAGTATTGTAGCCTCAGCTCGTTTTCGTTATTGCATTAAAAAGCAATAAAGAAACATGACAGATGCATGTTGCATCTTCCCGCATATGAGGAACAAACAAACAACGAAATGCATGCAAGCCGGAGACCACCGTTGTAAATCTCTCCCCTGCTTTTGTGGAACGCTTCAATCAGACTCCGCTTCGAGGGGAACTGAAGTGTGTGTGTGTGTGTGTGTGTGTGTGAGTGATCTCACTCAGTCTCTCTTTGAATGAGACCTGCTTGAATAAATGGCCCATGTTCTTTTTGTTCTGGGCTTGTATGTTTGTTTTGTTTGTCCCCCCCCCCACCCCCTTCTTCCTTCCTCTCTTCCTTCCTTCCTTCCTCCACCCCTGCAGAATAAACATAGAAATTCTGAACAAAGGCAGTACAAGCAGCTCCCGCTTTATTTCCACGGCGGGCTAAAGAGGTCGGGCCCTGCTTTGAAGTGTAATAGCTGCTCGCTACATTAGCCACCTCCTGCAGCTCTTCGCTACTGAAGCCGTCGTGATGCCGAACCTCTCAGAAACTGTTGCGCATCAGGTAGGTGTGAAGTCTCAGCGGACGAGGTCGGAAGAGTGGATCGATCGTTTATGTAAGATTTACAGTGTAATAAAAAAAAAAATCATCCATTTGCACTGTGGGTAATGGGTTTTATTATTACTTACCAAAAGAAATCTTTTTAAACATATTTTCCTACTTATGTCAAATCTTTGAAACAATGCATATCTGGTTCTAATGTTTTCACAGTTCTGATACTGTTTAATAATTATCTCTTATTATTATAATGTAATAATATAATACATGGTCTCAAGCTGTCTCAAATGTGTTAACTAAACTTTCCTAACATTTTCTATGGACTTTTGCCCCCCAAAATGTACATGTGAAATACACCCAACAAAACGTGGGACGAGTTCCATTTTGCCACTTAAACCTTTGTGCCGTGACAGAGTCACAAGCCCTCATACTCTTGTTTATACTCTTGTTTACTCCAGACAAAGAAACACAGGGCTGTGAGCTAAGACTCGACAATATAAAATCACACTTGCGTCTTGCATCCCACCAGTAATTATGTCAGGCCCCCCGAGCGGCTGATAATGGCGTGATGTAAAAACCCTTATGTCACAGAGGCAATATTGCAGTTTTGACAGATTACCTCTCCTCCAGGGCCAGTTGGTGGGAAACTGGAGGAGCTTAAGTGAGCTTATTTTGTCTAATCAAGTCATCAAACGGCGTTTCGTAAAAAGCTTGGTCCAAACTCGGACTTTGCTTTTAGCATGAAACCGGCGGCGTCGACCTCACGTGTCCTCTGCACTGAACATGCCGAGTCAGCGGAGGCGCTATACAGCAACCATTGTGTACATTAATTAAAAGAGTAATTGAATTTTTCCTGCACCAACATATAGCTAAACCTCGGGTGGCTGTTGAGTTAATCAAGCCCGAAAGGAATATTGCACCGTCGGCAGAACCGTTAAAAGCGTGACACCGATGATGTTTTACTGGAACACAACCTCTAATTACACCTGCGCAACCCTTTGAATTTCCACCCATTGTGTCACTGACAATGACGACGCAGTGCGCTTTCCTGAAAGCATAATTTTCTTCCCCCTTGGCCAATTTATAAAAGGATGGTTCACCAAAAATATCTAACAGCACATTGATAACTCAATGGATTCTTTGTGGATTCAGGCTAAGGTGGCGTTTTTTTCTAATGCACGGAGCTAATGTGAATTAAACAGCAACTGAAGCCGTCTTGATGGCGGACGGACGGCTCAGCGGATGGAAAGAATACAAATGCCTTCCTCTGATATTTTCCTGTTTGCTCTGCGCTGACTTTGAGTGCAGAAGGAGTGGAGATGGATGAATGGACCGACCATTTCTATCTCCAGTTTAGTCGGCTCTGATTCATCAGGCACATCAGAAAATATCCAGCCGCCGTTCGTTCTCAAAGTCCGGTCTGCATGAGAGCTTGAACAAGTTCATCGGCTATTTCTTTGTTTCGCGCCGCCCGTAGAGCAGTCGACAAGGAGAACTGTCTCCACTGAGCTCCAGTATAAGTAAAAGTTGGGAGTGGAAGGCCAGGCCTCCAGGAACAATAACAACAGTAATAAAAAAGCTTCTGTTTGCTGCAGTTTTATTTCATTATTTACTGTAATCCTGCTGAGACTGAGATGGCCAGCAGACAAACAGTACAGAGGCGGCGCTTCCATTTGTTTTACCCCCAGTTATGAGAGGTGAGCAAAGGCTGACTTGACTGCACGTGGAATCAAATCAATTTCAGGTTTCAACTGACAGGGAACTGGGCAAAGTGGGGGCGGGGGGAATCAGACGCTGAGGCACCGACATCTCCCCATTCAGCTTTGTCTACCTGCAGTTTAATATAGTTTGTTTGTGTGCTGTGCAGGTAAATAAAAGAGTAGTTATGGCGTGTGGTGGAAAGGCAGCGCCATGAGAGAAAAACCTACTCAGGGTGATTCATCTGTTTTTTTGTTGTTTTTTTTTCATTCTTTTATCCAACTGGTCTTCAGCGCCTTGCAGCTGGAGTCATGGAGCGACTTTTCATTTCCATGTGACAAAGAATTTCAGTTCAATGTGAAGAAAGTAAAACTAATTCTTCAATAGCATCGATCGGGTTTCGGCTCTGACATTCGGCTCATTCATCTTGCCGGTGCTAAAAGGAAGCGATTTTCTGCAACTGGCCTTAAAAGTTCAGTCGCATCCGAGAACCAATCAGCCTCCATGACAGATAAAGAGGCGGGGCCATGGTGGGAGGCGGGACTGTTCTGGAATCGCATTGGCTGCTAGTATTAGCATTGGCATCAGCATTAGCATTCAAGCAAAAAAAAATTAGGATTTTCAAAAGTTGATGGAATTTTCACATCAAAACACCAAGAAAAAAACAAAACAGAGTGAAGCACAACAGTAACTTGCTTTGCTTCGCTCAGCTTTCTGCGACTCAGAGCAAGTAGCAACAAAATCTGACTGGTCGGCTCAGCGATGTGCAGAGACTTCGCTCAATCACCTTCAAACCATAGCCTTTCCCTTCCAAACACCAATTTTTTTCTTTTAATGGGCTCTCTACCAAATGGATGCATTAAAATAAACTGTCGAATATTTTCCTGCCAGATTTCTTATTTACGGTCCTGGAGAGAAAAAAACAAAAAAAATTCCTCGTGCAACCCCCTGTGATGCACAGCTCTTGCAACATCGACACCACAGTGTTGTCCAATCAGCCAGACTATCATCCCTTTTACTGTCAGTGACATCCATGAAAACCATTATAATGTCGCTCCTATGGCTGTGTGATATAGTTCTGATGATGAGTCTATTACCGATAGATGGGACACAGCTCATAAAAGGCAGAGCTGCTGCTGCTGCTCTTCCTGGACATGTCTTCATTTCATGGTGTTTATATCCAATTGATTTCACTGTAATCAAACTATATTGATCTTAGCCTAAATAAATTGTATTCTCTCCTTCTCTCTCTGTGTGTGTGCGGGGGGTGCTTTGATTACCACGCGTTTGAAATTTTTACGATGGTTGTTTGGCAAAGAGATTTCCCATGCTGCTCTGGGCGCTCCATCCATCCCCACCTGGTGCCTCAGCCTGGTGCAGCAGCCGTCTGCGCTGCCCCTCCTGGGCTTGTTGCAGGTGGAGTCATGCCTGGCACCCTGTCATGCCAATGTTTTTCTCCTTGGCCTACAGCATTCAGGGACTCGTCCGCTGCTTTGGGGGCGTTGCCGCTTCCTTCCAGAATGGCTCCGTTTCCAAGCAGAGTTTTGAAAAGGCGAATGTTTTGTGCAGTAAAGGGCGGCACAGTTTCAGTCAGTGAGATTAGGCTACTAAAAAAATCTCCCCCAGGGATGTTTTGCAGGGAAACTTTATCGCTAACTGCGTTTCCATTACAGTTGTTCATAAAATAAAAGTGATATTTCTAAGATTTCATCAAAGTTCAATTGCAATTTGCAGGTGTTTCCATTGAATGGTGTGAAGCGCTTAAGCCATAATTCTCTGAAGATTTCGTCCCACGAGATTTACGAGAATTAGGTTTGCTGTTGTTTGTTTACGTTTGTTTGCTGTCAAGAACGGTTGCTATATTTTTCTCTTTGATTACTTGTAAAAAAATATTCAGTTTCCTACTCCGTCCAAACATAACGCGCCATTTTCACTTGAAGTGAACTGGTAATGTGACCACGTACGTCATGTCCGATGTCCTTTTGGTGATATTTGAGAGGTTTTTCGAAGTTTAGGTGTTTCCATTAGCAGTTTTATGTTGCGATATTTAGGTTTAGCACAATTCCAGGGTGAAGGAAATACAGCTTATATTCTCTACAGGTTATCCAGAGTGTTTTTTGGTTTTTTTTGTCTCCTATTCAAAGCGGCGGAAGGCGTGATTGACGGGCCTGGCTTTGGCAGCCGCGCTGCACCAGGTGTTTATGCATGCACGGGATGAATCCCTGCGTCTGCGTGGGTTTGGGAGGAGGGTGGGGGAGGGGCAGGGCGGGGGCGAGCTGTGTGAATCACTGCGAGGCGACCCGGTGATCCCAGATCCCCGGGGCTGTTCCTCACTGCGGGAACGCTCCCTGTGATGGGATCAATACTACAGATGTGTCACCAGGTTGTTTTATTTTTATTTATTTATTTTTCGCGAGGGGTGGACATCAATAGTTCTACTCTTCTCCTGTATGATTCATTCCCTGTGTGCTGTCTGATTAACATGAAATCCATACGCTCGGCCTCATAATGCTGCTGCTGTCATATACGTGCGCTTGGATATTTGTGCACGTTTTTTGACTTGCAAAGCGTGATTTTTTTTTCTTCGTCTGCTTTGCCAGATTTGCATTCGGCAATACTATATTACATATGACGTATAACATTTTGGATTATCAGCTCATAAATATGTATCCGTTTATTATTTGGAATCTTTTAAGACTCACAGAGCCGTCGGGGAATTTGTCACCTGATCGTAACCTCGCGTTGCAGCTGCGTCGAGATGTTGAGTCTCAAATCCTACACGTCCATCTTGGAAAGCTCCAATCAAAAGGTCTTAACCCTGGGGAACCAATCAGAGTTCTTTTAGTTGTCATTGAAGTTGGCTGAAGATGCAGAACTATTAATTATTATTAATTATTGTAAGTAACGTTGCATATTGAATTAACACTGGTGAGTTTGTTGATTTTTGTGTTTTTTTATGTTCCGGTTTCATCAATACAATTAAAAACAGAACAAGCCACAAAATGTAACACTTGAACAGGCGACAGATTTTAATTGTACTGTCAACAGTTTCATGACAATGATGACTCACATCCTATTGACTGCAGAAATAGATGGTGAAACATAGGCTGTGCTTTGTGGTGCAGAGTGCGGTGAGGCTGGAAGGGTTTGCGGCAGCCGCTGCTTGTTAAAGCCCAACAGAACTCTGCGCTTCTCCCAGAGACCCGACGAAGTCACTGGATTTGTCTGCGCCGGCTTTTCCTCGATCTAAGTTGCTATCGGGAAGCCAGTAAGTGGGCAGATCTGGCGGCAAAGTCGGCCAGTTAGCAGCTCGCCCGCTGATTCTGCTCAACGGATCGACCCGAGGGAAAAAAAGGGGGTTGGCTTTAAGTTTAACTTACCTTCACCGTTTCTTTCAAGATCTTTTTACCAGGCAAATTCATGAAGTAAATCCAACAGATTTGAAAAACATTTGCCCTGTCAGGTTCACTTGAGGTTACGCCTGCTGTTTTTTTATTTGTACAAATGTAAGCGCTGCAGCGATTTATCTTTTTTTTCTTCTTCTTTCTGCTTCAGCGAATTACATTTCACAGGAATATAAGCGCGTCCTTGTCCGTGCAGCGCCATCAGGACGTCGCCAGCAGCGTCAGAACACGGTTTGTAATTCCAGCTGAAAAGCTCCTCGCATCACCTCTGGACCTCGTCCGCCCGACCGTCGCGGAGACTTTATCTGCCCTCTGACTCTCACATCGCAGTCTCCTCTCATCTGCGTTTCTATAAGTTGCCGCGTGGGAATCGTCACCAGGCTCCGTATGACAGAGGAGGCCATCTTTGCACAGCTTTATTCTATATATCCTATACATCCATTCAACGTGTAAACTACTCGTTTCATTCCTTTTTTAATTGCAACCGCCGCTAAAAAAGCGTCTGCATCCTTCAGCGCTTAGATATGATAGAAAACTCCAATTCACGTGCACTAAAATCTCCGTCACCACTTCCAGGTGAGATTTAAAGTACATAAATATTAAATCCATTATCATATAATGCCGGCTGAATTATTCAAAACAGTGTTTGTCCTCTTAGACACATCCAGCCATGAGCTGCACAGAGCCGGCCGAACAAAGAGCCCTGCTTTTACAAACGGCCTCGTTTCTGTCGCACGGATTAATAAAAAATGATGGATGGATGAAAAAAGATGGATGAAAATCTCATTAGCAGTGCTGTCACTAATGGAAATGTGAATGCGTTGTACGGAGGAGAACCGGGTGGTTTGTTGTTGTCACGGCTGCTTCGCTACCACTCGTGAGAGTCCCCCAGATCGCATGTTTGCCTGCGTGGACGGTAATGACTGTGTGCAGCGAAGGTGTGAGTGGCAGCTTCATCGCCACCGGCACTTTTTTACTCTTCTGTCTTTTTCATGCCTGTCCAGACGGCGACGCTTGAAAGCGCGCCGCCGCCGCCGCCGCCGCAGCTCATTAGCCGCTGCCTCGGCCCGACTGCGTGTCACTTCGCCACGTGTCACCAGCAACAGGAGGCCCGACGCCCGAGCGCATTGTGCGAGCAACACACACCGGCGCACACGCAGTGCTATCTGCCGATGTCTGTCTCTCGTGCGGCGAAACACAAACTAAAAGTCAAATTGTCTGGTGAAACATTTCAATTTAAATTCAATTTTCAGCACAGCGGCTCAATTATTATTGGTTTTTTTTAACGCCATATTCTGTGTCCCTTGTCGTGCCTGTTTTCACACATTTAATTTTCATCCCAGATTCCAGTGGAGCGGAAAACGTTATTTGTCTTCAACCGAAAAGCATTTTTATCCCTCTGGCTACAGCCTCCTGCAAAAAAAAATCTTTGTTTGCACTTTTTTGAACCTAGTATAAACATGTTTTGAAGGGGACAAACACAAGGGGGTCTAAGTGGGCGGAGACAATACCTTGCCTGGGATGATGATGAGGCAGGGTTCAGTGCCTTTTGTGAGATCACAAAGGGCTTTTTCCCCAAAACAGTGTGTTTAACACACACTTTCTCAAGCAAATGATGCAAAGAACGGATTTTTTTCAATACGATGTTCTAGTTCAGTGACAGTGTAGAAATAGAAAATGATGAACATTTACAACTTGAAGGACTTTTAACTAATTAATTACAAAAACAAGACTTAAATCGTGTATGAAAAAAGTTGCACTTCCTCTATATTCCACTCACACAGACACTAAACTTTATAGAACTTTCTATATATTTTGGCACTGCCTTCTTTTTCTTTTTTTTCTTTTTCAAACAAACCGGCTGCCCGAATTTGAGGAGCTTTCAAACACAAACACAGTTACGGCAGTGGATTACCGCACACACACACAACACACACACACACACACACACACACACACACACACACACACATTTCTGTTTTGTTTTTCCCCCTGCCCAACGCTGTCAATGAAGCTTTAGCTTCAAAGCTGGCAGCTCTTAACCCCAGCGCAGCCTTGACCACCAGAAGGTGGCGGCACGCCCGTTTGGCCGTCTGAGCTGTAGGTCAAAGTGCTCGCCGCAGGGGCGACCACTCATCATCCAGTGGCGAGCGGAGTTGAATTATTAAGGAGGCTGTCGAGAGAGGGGAATACTGCGCCTCCTGGTGCTGCCTCCTCGCCGGAGCGGGACGCAGATGGCGCTCCTTATCGGCCGCGGGCCGCAGAAGGAGCTTACACGCGGCTTTATGGGGGTGTAAATAAACTCATGCATGTGTGTGTGTGTGTGTGTGTGTGCCACCCGGCTTTGATTGGGCCTGTTTGCCCACTCTGCCCTCTACTGATAGCCAGATCTCCTTCCCACCGCAGCTGCGTCGCCCCACTTCTGAATCCCTGCCGGACCCCCTGTCAGCCCCGTCAGCGCCCCCTACCTCTCAAGCTGTCTGCCGACCATGTGACGGTGCAGATCTGTGCCACGGCGTCACACGCGCGAGAGAGGAATCTCATCATGTGTCAAGTCGCAGTTAGTCATCGCCGCGTCAAGCCGGCCTCGTCTCTGATCAGACGCACAGGAAAAGAAGAAAGAGGAAAAAAAAAAAATCAATGTGCTGCGGAGGCTTTCCTCTGTGGGCTCATGGCGAGCTGAAAAGAAGCGCGTCTGACAATGACGTCTGCAGCTGCAAAATACATCAGCGTGTGGACGTCTTTTTGTTGCGCTCTGTCACGCAATTCAGGAGAATGAAAGGGGGAGAAAAGACGCTGGAAAGTGAAAAAGCGGATGTGTCCTTTTCTTTTCAAGTAACAGAACACTTGAGATTTGTTTCTTCCCTCCTCCACCCTCTAAACTAGCCGAGGTTTGTCTCTTCCTGTCGTCAAAAACTCTAAGTGGATGTGCTCCGACAGTAAACACACCTCAAGCCAAAGCAAGTGCCTCAATAGATGGCCAGCCTTGGCACTGAGCTCTGCCGACGTGGGCAAAGGAAGAGGAAGGAAAAAAAAAAAAAAAAAAACACCGGCAGAGAGGCTCAACGAAAGGTCCTCGGATGGAGAAAGAAATCTCTCTCCGGGTGTCAAGGACGCAACGTGCACGGCGGACGGGAAAAAAAAGAAGGAAAAAGCTCCTGAATGCAGGTGTTGGGAGAGAAGGGATTTGATGGACAGACGCTGCAGAGGGATGATGGCTGGAGGGTTTTGGAGGGTTAGAAACGAGTAATGATGTCGTGTGACCTGCCGGCTGCTGCCTAGACATCAGCAGCCATTCACAGGCGGCAGCAGGGAAAACATGTCGCGGTGGCACGTTGCAACGACTGATTTGCATGAAGCAAAAAAAACAAAAACAGAGCAGAGCATGAAAGTTTCACAGCTTTTTCACGCAGGAAAAAAGTGATAGGTGGAAAAAAAAGAGAGAGGAGCAGAACCGAGAGGAAGAAAAGAAGTGGGAGGGAAGGAGAGAGGGGAGAGAGAGAGAGTGTGTGTGTGTGTGTGTGTGTGTGTCTTAGAGGGAGAGAGAGGGAGGGAGAGATGAGATGGGGAGGCGGAGAGATGTGAGGTGAGGTGAGGGAGGGAGGGAGTGATGTAGACAGCCAGGGTGGAGAAGGAGGAGAAGCCACACTCGGAACCTGGCAGCACAGAGAGGAAGAGGAGGAGGAGGAGAGGAGGGACTTTCCAGTCGACGGAGCCGCTGAACTTTGTCCCTCACACACTGGAGAGAGGAGCGACTGCAGGGATGGATGCGTGGAGGCGGGAGGGAGGGATGGACGCGACCTCTCTGTCAGGCTGAAGAGCAGCTCCTGGCCCCCAAAACGGACGGACGGACGGACGGACGGACGGACGTATGGCCAGCTGACGGTCCGGGGACTGAACCCTCGCCGCGTGTCGGAGAGACTTGGCGCCATGGCTGCCCTGAAGAGCCTCGGATTACTTTTGCTCAGTTTCTGTCCACAAGGTGAGCGGCTTCTTTACGCACTGATCGGCAGACATGCTCGTCTGGAGCTGTCAGCAGAGGGAAAGTTCACAGCGTTCTGTTAACTAGCCGAGAAAATGAGTTTTGAAAAAGTAAAGTTGATGCCAGGGCACCATGAGTGAAGTAAACAAACTCTTCTTCTCTTCTTCTCTTCTTACTGGGGAAATATTTTCTTTCTCCCAAATATTATTTCCTAGGGATCCATAAAAGAAAAGAAACAAATTGAAATGTGCTTTAATGCAGTGGATCCAGCCGCAAAAAATGGAAATAAAAAAAAAACCTTGTGCACTTTTATTAGAATATTGAGCCTTTAAATAGGTCTGATTGTAAACTAGAGGTGCAGTTTTTCCCACAGGGAAGATAATCTGTGGCTGGCGAAGCACCAGAGAAGACAATCTGTTGTCTTTTTTTGTCTGCACAAACGGAGCCTCTAATAGGTAGGAGGCTGGGAACTCCACTGTTGCTTAGTGACCTGTTAACAATCTCTATCTGCCTGGGGGAGCAAGACTCATTTGTCTCGGGGAAAAAAAGTGATATTTGCAGTTAATGCGTTATTGGCCTCCGAGAGTACATCGATCAAGTGGAGACAGAACTGGGTCCGGTGGCTCTGACGCACCTGGTGAACACGGCGCCGTGGACCCGTTTGACTTCTTACTTTAAAAGGCTGAACAGTCATTTTGTTTGATTTGAAGCCTTGAAACCAAACGGGGAAAACAAACAGCAAAAAGCCAATGGACATTTTCTTTCTTTCTTTCTTTCTTAATTTGTTCATTTGTTTGTTTGTTTGTTTGTATTTTCTAAATCAGGCAAAGACAGTTACAGTACAGACCATACTATTACATTTGAATCAAACAAAAACAATAATGAAGATGGATATGGTACATCCACAGGTTAGAAATAATACAAAAATCTGTGAAAAAATGAAATGAAATAAAATACCTGGGGACATTAAACCAAAAGAGGAGTAAATATAATATTGCCTTTTTTAAATTATTAACTAATAATCACAGACATTTTCAATACTAATGTTCGAACACTTTCTTTAGGGTAAAAAGACTCAGGTTTAGAATTTGTGACCCGTGGTAATGAAAAGTTGGGTCATAAATCAGGGGTGTTTTCCTGCAAACATTTGACCCTACAATGGTGCCTCACACTCGAGTGCCCCGTAACACCAAAGCCATGCGGCAGTGACACACGCCACTTGTCTCCTGCACACATGGCTGCTCTGACTGACCCCACGCATTGTCAAAGTCAGGGCAGTCCTGCAATCTCACCCACACATCTAAACCCATTAGTTGGCAGCCTGCTGTGGAACCCGCTGGTGCGTCGCCTCCTGATCTAATATCAGCTGCATTCAACAGATTTCATTCTGTCTTTTGGGCTCATCTCAGAACCCGGAGAGACACTTCAAGGTTGCAGGGGGAGGCCAGACATAGATTCAGTTGCAAACAGGAAGAGAAGGTTGGGATGTGGGAGGGGAAAAAAAGTTCCATTTAATAAGATATTGATCTCTGGCCTTTAAAAAATTGAGGATACCAGTTAACGGGAGTGAAGGACAGGCTCTCAGCTGTGATTGAGTGGTGTGAGTAGCTGCGAGGATGACCAGCAGCATGACAACAACACCTGAGTCCCTGCAGGAGTGCGTGTAGGTCTGGCTGTGCAGGTAGCGAACTGTCGAATGAGCAGGTAGGATCGGAAGTAGTTTCCTATTGAGGAATACTTACTTTTTTTTTCGCTAGGTAGGTAGGAAGGTAGGTGGGTTTATAGTTTATTATTGCAGGTAAGTAGAAAAGGAAGGAATTTAGGTAGGTATAATTGTGGTATGTACTGTTGGTAGTATTCTAGGGTTAGTTCAATGGTAGTTAGGTAGCAACAAAGGTTTAATTATGGCATCTAGGCAGTTGTTAGGTATGTTAATCTATAATAAGAAGGAAGAAAGGTTTAATTATGTAAGTAGGTATGTATGCATTAACTGTGATAGGAGGTAGATTTAGCTTAACTATGGTGCATAAGGCAGGCAGGTTTAATTGTTGGTAGGTAGGAAGGAACAAGAGAAGGTTTAAATAGGGTATTTATGCATGGTATGCATGCAGGCCAGTAGATGGGTATGTGTAGGTAGGTCTAAGGAGGTATGTAGGTACAGGTGCATATGTAGGTAAAGGAAGGTATGGAGGCAGGTAGGGTTACTTAAGTTGTGTGAGCAGGTAGGTTCAGTGGTGATGCAGGGAAAGAAAGAAAGTCTTGGTATTAGGTAGGTAAATATGTTAGGTAGAAGATCTGTTGGTCTGTGGAGAAGTATGGATGGATGGATGGATGGATGGATGGATGGATCGTCCAGGTACAGGAAGGTGTATGACTGTCTTGGAATATACACACGACTCCAGTTGCTGCAGTGCCAGACACAGACACACAAAACATACTTCCATGGGGACGTCCAGTGTGGACAACATGCCTCTGGCTGCATATGGGGGAGAAGGTACGAGCACAAAGGACATTGTGTTGCATTAGCCTGGAGGCCATCCTCATCTCTTTAATTTGTTCCCAGACCTCGTTAAGTCACTCTCACTGCTATGTGAGCTGATTGTAAGTGTGTGTGTGTGTGTGTGTGTGTGTGTGTGTGCGTGCTCGCGCTTGATGGAGTTGCTGGGTGAGAGGAGCACAGGGAGGCGGCTGACGGATGCAACGGATGTCCTCGGATCCAGATTTCCCTCTGTCGTCCCATCCAAACAAGCCTCCCCACCCCACCCCCCCACCCGGCCTGCCCCCCTCCCCCCACATCTCATCGCTCAGATTTAGTCTCATGTAACCACATGCCACCTGCATAATCGAGGTCACCCTCCTTCTCCGTTCGCCACAACAGTGGATATTCCTGTCTCTGGTGGCCGCGTCGGCTAAATCCATTACAGATTGGAGTCACTTTTCAATATATTTCTGGTCAGTGCGCTGCATGCATTCGGAATCAGCGGTGTGACACGCATGCAGACCGGTGATGTGCAAAACAAAGAGAGGGAGAGAAGAACTGACGCGGCTGCAACGGCCGTTTTTTGTGCTATTTTTAAGCAGGTACGACAAAAGCGTTGTTTGAAGCCGCACAGACAACTTTGCTCCAGCTTGTTTTATTTCTTCTCCTTCTTCTTCTTCATCCTCTCTCCAATCAGTTTTCTCCCAAGTCTTGCCTCGAGCCCACGCTGAGGAGAGGCTGCTCCAGGATCTGTTCGCACATTACAATAAGCTCTCGCGGCCTGTGAGGAACACCACCGACACAGTGCTGGTTCACTTTGGACTGTCTATCGCCCAGCTTATTGATGTGGTGAGTAAGACATAAAAAAAACAAAAAAAACAGCCTAGTTAAATTTGTCCCTGAGGTCTTCCTGTGCTGTAAGTCACAGCTGTAAATGTGTCATAGTTTGGCTGATCACACACCTGGAAGAGAAGCCCTGCCAGTCTAATACTGCACACTCCTCACCAGTTAAGCTGCATGCAAAGCCCACCTCTGGTGCACTTGTCCAGATGTTCACTTATTTTCATCCCAGTGTATTATCCATATCGAGATTGTATCAGCCGGCTCATAGCGGAAAAAAAAGAAACTGGGGCAAAGAGGAGAAACGAGACCATCACGGATCACCTGTCGGCGGAAATTAAAACCACAACAGACGACGGCGAATCGCTCTCCCAGATTAAATTCAGTCCTCAAATATTTGACAAGCGTGCAACTGTGGCGGTAAATACTCGGGGGCCGCAATCAACAAACACAGCTGCTCGCGACAATCAGGCGTCCTTCTCTTCTCCCGGCCCCCCCCCTGAGCGTTGTTTCCATTAGTTGTCCCGCGGAGTTTTGAAACGCGCACCTGCATTCCAAACGCCCACGCTCTGTGCCGCCTGCACCGCTGCAGGGTCCAGTCACCGAGACCATGACAGTCGGGTGACGGTTGCCCTGCTTGGAACGGTAGTGAGAGCAGCGCTGGCTGCAGCACCTGCTGTCATACTAGATGCTGTTACAGGGGAAGAGCTGCAGAAAAGCAAAAAAAACATCAGGAAGATGAAACGAGGCACTGCAGAAATAGTATTTTTTTGTCTTGCAACTATTGTGCTTTTGTCAGTATGTGTGATTCTTTTTATTTATAAGAGCAAAAACCTCATGCCAGAATAAATGTCATACAAACGTGATCTGGGAAAGAGGCCAGAGAGGAGTCTGGAAACCGGAAGGTAATTGGAGGAAACTTCTGAGCATGCTGATCAGTTCTGTCACATTCAAAACATCAGGGTGTGAAAGATGGATCAATGAGACTCCAGACTTGAAATCTCAAAATATCCAGTTGCCTGTTTAGGCTGTTAGTGGCTGGTCGAGCTGTGAAGAGAAACTCTGACCCTCATGTTCTGCTCTGTTTGAACCCAATCAGGATGAGAAGAACCAGATGATGACCACAAATGTCTGGGTCAAGCAGGTGTGTTCCACCGAGTCAAGGCAAAACTAGAAAGGCAAAAAAAAAAAAAATACTGCTCTTGCATTTTGTTCACGGAAAATGAAAGCAACCGCTGTTCTCTTGCAGGAGTGGAATGATTACAAACTCCGCTGGAACCCAGATGACTACGAGAATGTGACTTCCATCCGCATCCCCTCGGAGATCATCTGGAGGCCCGACATCGTCCTGTACAACAAGTGAGCGTTGGCAGAGGGTCTCCCCCTTTTTTTCCCGAAACCGTCGGGACATTCTGAATTCTTAAACGCAGCTACTTTAGTGGCACTTGAAATGCTCGGAACGTGGTGATTTCTCCCTCCAACAGATGGTGCGACTGTGGGGACAACATAGAGATGCCAATGATGTTGCACACAACATCTTGTGCCGCATTGGAACACAACGTTGGCTTATTTAATTGAAATAAATGTGAACAAGGTCGACCGTAATGAATGAAGTCACTAAGTGGCTAGTACTTTTCGGCACAAGTTAATCGATGGAAGGAAACCGATACGTCCCGGATGGCCTCAGATGCTGCAGCCTCAAAATCCATATTAATCAGAATGGCTAAATGCAGTTGTCACATTCACAAATGTGATTGTTTTGATCTGCTGGGGCTCAGTGGAAACTGCAGTGATGAAGCTGAAAACTGAGTCTTTATAATATTTTCAAAGGTAGGGAGGGGAGTGGTCAAAGTTTTTTTAGACAAAATCAGGGGGAAATCCTCAGCTTTCTTTGACCCTGGAAACAACCGTGCAGCAGAACTGCACTGTAACAACGCACAGTATGCGGCTGATTTGTGAGATTTAGGATGTTGCCTTTAAAAATTGTGGGTACATTATGACTAAGCATCGCACTGTTTTAATTGGTGCAAGACACCCTTACTGCAACACATTTTACAACAGGTGTCACATGCTCTGGACGCAGTGCCGCGATCAGCATGAGTTGGCGCGAAACATTGCTGTCAGTCATCCCTTCTCCGAATGAGGCGACAGAGTCGGAATGTAATGTGCAGCGGCAGCTACAGAGGGCTACAAAATCGAAGGCAACGCAGGCGACTTGGCTGGGAGTGACTGATGGAGGATGTGTGCACTAAAGTTGATTGCAACAAGGTGGGAGGATGACGGGGTCAGACGAGGGGGCCGAAGCAGGAAGTAAAGAGCGGTGCCGCTGCGAGTGTAATGGCAGCGGCGGGCGACTTGAGAGGATTACAAGAAAGATTAATCAGGTTAGAGAGGGAGGAGACGACAGCCTGGAGAGCTGGAGAGTTTGCACCATCATGGAGGCTGGGCTGAACTGGACATTGCCTAAAAAAGTGTTAAATGAAATGTTTGGGCATTTCTGTTACATTAATCATTCATGTAACCAACAGCGCCAAATGCATATTTAAAGTCTGTTGACAAATGCTATATCTGCTCAAAACAGTTTAATTGAATGCAATTACTGTTACTGTGCAATTACTGTGCAAGGAGTCAATGGTTAGATAATGTTAAATATTAAGATATAAATTGATTGGTTGCCATGTTGTTATAATGCATTTAGAAAAACATATACATTTTGATCAAATCAATTTAGCATATTTGTTTGTCAATGATTGAAATAGTATAGTCAATGATTCGAATAGTGGCGACTCTTTTTAGTTGAAAGGCTAATTTCTAAATCGGACTGGTCATTCAAATTCAAAATTTCACAGGCCTAATTATCATTCTCGCATGTGCAGTGCCGACGGCGATTTTGCTGTGACCCACCTGACGAAGGCGCACCTGTTCCATGACGGTCACATCAAGTGGATGCCGCCGGCCATCTACAAGTCCTCGTGCAGTATAGACGTCACCTTCTTCCCATTCGACCAGCAGAGCTGCAAAATGAAGTTTGGCTCGTGGACCTACGACCGCGCCAAGATCGACCTGATCAGCATGGCTAGCAACGTGGACCAGATGGACTACTGGGAGAGCGGCGAGTGGGTCATCGTCAATGCCGTGGGCAAGTACAACATCAAGAAGTACGAGTGCTGCACGGAGATCTACTCGGACATAACCTACTACTTCATCATCCGAAGGCTCCCTTTGTTCTACACCATCAACCTCATCATCCCCTGCCTGCTCATCTCCTGCCTGACGGTCCTGGTCTTCTACTTGCCCTCGCAGTGCGGAGAGAAGATCACCCTGTGCATCTCGGTCTTGCTCTCCCTGACGGTCTTCCTCCTGCTGATCACAGAGATCATACCGTCCACGTCCCTGGTGATTCCGCTCATTGGCGAGTACCTGCTCTTCACCATGGTCTTTGTCACCCTCTCCATCATCATCACTGTCTTCGTGCTCAACGTGCACCACCGCTCGCCCCAGACGCACGGTATGCCGCAGTGGGTGCGCAGGGTGTTCCTGGACTTGGTTCCCAGAGTTCTCTTCATGAAGCGCCCCCCAGGCACGGCCAAGCAACACTGCAAGAAGCTCATTGAGATGATGCATCGTCCCACCGCTGGGGGCGCGACTGGCAACTCACAGGACATCTGGAGCGGGTTCGGGATGGGCTTGAGAGAGCTGGAGAGCACGCTCAAGACCTCGTCCGACAGCCCGAGCATCCTTGTCTGCTCCCGTCAACTCCGCCCTCACCCAGCAAGGACTGCGACAAAGACGATTACCCGCTCAAGGCCAAAATTTTCTGCCAGTCTATATCTGGTCAGTATTCGGTTCTGTCCGAGAGCCAGACCCTTCGTGGGCACATCTCAGCAGCTTCCTCATCTTCCCAGTTGTCCCTGCCGCCGTCTCTACCGCTCGGACCCCTTCACAGCCCAATCACGGATGAGTCAAGGACCCTGGCCCCAAATGGCCGCTCCTTCAGTGCAGAGCACATGTTCGACAAACAGAAAGAGGCTCTGCACAGAGCACCTGGCCACCGGTGCCGCTCCCGCAGCTTCCAATACTGTTGCCTTCACGATGAAGGGCCGCTGTTGGATAAGACCACTGACAGCTTGAAGACGAAGGCTTCCACAGATCACCCGGCAGAGACAGAAACTGCAGAGGCCACCAAAGACACCAGCACCCTGCAGGAGAACAGCTATCTGGTCATTTCGCCGGCCATGCAGCGGGCGATAGATGGAGTTCAGTACATCGCTGATCATCTCAGGGCAGAGGATACAGATTTTTCAGTAAGTTATGTAGAGAGATCATCCTTCAAGTAGTGGTGTCTTTTGATTTGACTTCCCCACGGTGTAAATTTAGCCACGCACACCCACAGGAATATTTCTAAATCCTTTCACATTCATCTTGCATTTCCATTTGTGAAAGAGCGCATTGAAAGCTTCTTTTGAGGATGCACTTTTTCTTTTTCTACAGCCAGTTTAACAGCGGTTTTCCTTTAGTTGCATCACATCTAAATGGGAGTTGATTAGTCGGTACTGGTGAAACGGATGAGAAAGATTTAAAGATTGAAACCTGATCCAGCTGCCCTTCAAGCTGAAAGATTTCTCAAGATGTAGAAGAGTTGAAACTTTTTCAAAAAAAAGAGTCAAGTTATGATAAAGAGCACAACATTTTTTAAAAAGGTTCTTCATTGCTTTTCAATTGCAACAATTAAAAGTCCAAAATATACTCTGACCTTTGGCTCACACAGGCCAAGCTGTTTGTCTTTTCTCATAACTTCATGGTTGGCCAAGCTAAATATCTTATAAACGCTTACATTCAACAGATGATATTTTTTGGATGATGGACGCGTTATTTAAATGTTACCATGGTAACGGTAGGCTTTACGCCATTTGACACGAGCCGCCTTCAGCACCAAACACGCTCTTGCTATCTTTTCCTAGCAAAAGCTTTTCTTTTTTGAATGCAATTACTGTTACTGTGCAATTACTGTGCAAGGAGTCAATGGTTAGATAATGTTAAATATTAAGATATAAATTGATTGGTTGCCATGTTGTTATAATGCATTTAGAAAAACATATACATTTTGATCAAATCAATTTAGCATATTTGTTTGTCAATGATTGAAATAGTATAGTCAATGATTCGAATAGTGGCGACTCTTTTTAGTTGA
The DNA here is from genome assembly GCA_009823395.1 of Thamnaconus septentrionalis. Lineage (NCBI taxonomy): Eukaryota > Metazoa > Chordata > Actinopteri > Tetraodontiformes > Monacanthidae > Thamnaconus > Thamnaconus septentrionalis. The sequence goes on from CM020512.1 coordinate 9,736,346, forward strand.
AAGGCTAATTTCTTAATCGGACTGGTCATTCAAATTCAAAATTTCACAGGCCTAATTATCATTCTCGCATGTGCAGTGCCGACGGCGATTTTGCTGTGACCCACCTGACGAAGGCGCACCTGTTCCATGACGGTCACATCAAGTGGATGCCGCCGGCCATCTACAAGTCCTCGTGCAGTATAGACGTCACCTTCTTCCCATTCGACCAGCAGAGCTGCAAAATGAAGTTTGGCTCGTGGACCTACGACCGCGCCAAGATCGACCTGATCAGCATGGCTAGCAACGTGGACCAGATGGACTACTGGGAGAGCGGCGAGTGGGTCATCGTCAATGCCGTGGGCAAGTACAACATCAAGAAGTACGAGTGCTGCACGGAGATCTACTCGGACATAACCTACTACTTCATCATCCGAAGGCTCCCTTTGTTCTACACCATCAACCTCATCATCCCCTGCCTGCTCATCTCCTGCCTGACGGTCCTGGTCTTCTACTTGCCCTCGCAGTGCGGAGAGAAGATCACCCTGTGCATCTCGGTCTTGCTCTCCCTGACGGTCTTCCTCCTGCTGATCACAGAGATCATACCGTCCACGTCCCTGGTGATTCCGCTCATTGGCGAGTACCTGCTCTTCACCATGGTCTTTGTCACCCTCTCCATCATCATCACTGTCTTCGTGCTCAGCGTGCACCACCGCCGCCCAGGCCTTGCGGTATGCCGCGGTGGGTGCGCAGGGTGTTCCTGGACTTGGTTCCCAGAGTTCTCTTCATGAAGCGCCCCCCAGGCACGGCCAAGCAACACTGCAAGAAGCTCATTGAGATGATGCATCGTCCCACCGCTGGGGGCGCGACTGGCAACTCACAGGACATCTGGAGCGGGTTCGGGATGGGCTTGAGAGAGCTGGAGAGCACGCTTCCGAAGACCTCGTCCGACAGCCCGAGCATCCTTGTCTGCTCCCCGTCAACTCCGTCCTCACCCAGCAAGGACTGCGACAAAGACGATTACCCGTTCAAGGCCAAAATTTTCTGCCAGTCTATATCTGGTCAGTATTCGGTTCTGTCCGAGAGCCAGACCCTTCGTGGGCACATCTCAGCAGCTTCCTCATCTTCCCAGTTGTCCCTGCCGCCGTCTCTACCGCTCGGACCCCTTCACAGCCCAATCACGGATGAGTCAAGGACCCTGGCCCCAAATGGCCGCTCCTTCAGTGCAGAGCACATGTTCGACAAACAGAAAGAGGCTCTGCACAGAGCACCTGGCCACCGGTGCCGCTCCCGCAGCTTCCAATACTGTTGCCTTCACGATGAAGGGCCGCTGTTGGATAAGACCACTGACAGCTTGAAGGCGAAGGCTTCCACAGATCACCGGCAGAGACAGAAACTGCAGAGGCCACCAAAGACACCAGCACCCTGCAGGAGAACAGCTATCTGGTCATTTCGCCGGCCATGCAGCGGGCGATAGATGGAGTTCAGTACATCGCTGATCATCTCAGGGCAGAGGATACAGATTTTTCAGTAAGTTATGTAGAGATCATCCTTCAAGTAGTGGTGTCTTTTGATTTGACTTCCCCACGGTGTAAATTTAGCCACGCACACCCACAGGAATATTTCTAAATCCTTTCACATTCATCTTGCATTTCCATTTGTGAAAGAGCGCATTGAAAGCTTCTTTTGAGGATGCACTTTTTCTTTTTCTACAGCCAGTTTAACAGCGGTTTTCCTTTAGTTGCATCACATCTAAATGGGAGTTGATTAGTCGGTACTGGTGAAACGGATGAGAAAGATTTAAAGATTGAAACCTGATCCAGCTGCCCTTCAAGCTGAAAGATTTCTCAAGATGTAGAAGAGTTGAAACTTTTCTCAAAAAAAAGAGTCAAGTTATGATAAAGAGCACAACATTTTTTAAAAGGTTCTTCATTGCTTTTCAATTGCAACAATTAAAAGTCCAAAATATACTCTGACCTTTGGCTCACACAGGGCCAAGCTGTTTGTCTTTCTCATAACTTCATGGTTGGCCAAGCTAAATATCTTATAAACGCTACATTCAACAGATGATATTTTTGGATGATGGACGTTTACGAAATGTTACCATGGTAACGGTAGGCTTTACGCCATTTGACACGAGCCGCCTTCAGCACCAAATACGCTCTTGCTATCTTTTCCTAGCAAAAGCTTTTCTTTTTTTTCCCTTACCTGCGGAACAACAGGAACGGCAGTAATCTGACCTTGAATTTTCCATGAGAGAGAGACAAGCGCGGGATTGACTGACATTTAAGGAGATAGCTGCTTCATAATGGAAAAAATCAACCATTCGAGAGAAATCAATCAAGGGTGAAAAGTGACAGGTGGGGAAAAGAGGGGGTGGTGTGGTGTGAAATTTAAAATGTCCCTCACCAGTGTCTGTTCCTTGTCTCGACTAGGTGAAGGAGGACTGGAAGTACGTGGCCATGGTCATTGACAGGATCTTCCTCTGGATGTTTGTCCTGGTGTGCATACTGGGATCAGTCGGACTCTTTCTGCCTCCCTGGCTGGCTGGAATGATCTAGAAGCTTGCCAGGCGAAGGAACAGGAAAGGAGCAGGAGCTCGCCAGAAACTGACAGGAAGGCTGTCAAATGTCTTAAGTTGTTTAAAGATATATAGAGAGAGAGTTAATTATTTATCTTCTTCTTTTCTGCTTTTGTTTTCGCTACTTTGTTGTCTTTTTTTAGTTGTTTGTCCAAGAGACCACCTGTCACACTCATGGCTGAGTCAGAAAGTTTAGCTTGAAGGAACAACATATTAAATATCTATCGGCAGCACCAGCACTTGTATAAATTGTTCATGAGGGTGAAAGGCCAACAGCGCTGCTATCCGTCCACACCAGTCCATTTTGATATCCCATCGGTTTCTTTTGCTGTGACCTTCATGAAAAAACATTTTTAAAAAATGACAACAGAGTGAGTTCAGACCTGCAGAAAACATCACTAAATGACAAGAATTGGTTGCTTTATTTCGGTACCCATTGATTTGAAGAACAATCACGCTCCAACAACAGCAAGGTGACAGCGTCTCTCACCAATTGGTTATAAAATATTCATGAATTTGTCAGTATTCAGGGCTTTGTTTTCTGTTCAGATGTTTTGTTTTTGGTGGCCACTGCATACGTGAGAGCAGACATAGATCTCTGGAATCTTTTTTAATCTTATCAGTTAAATAATCACGTCCCCAAGATTTATTAAAACCATTATCTGTCTTTTTTTTCTTTTTTTTTTAACTTTGCATTTATTGGGATTTAAAGCCCCTCTTACTAGTAACTCACAGGCCAGCTATTCTTTCACAAAGTCCCCTGAAAAGCAAGGGCACATGCTGCATATTGCACACCTTGCAAACATTGGCAGCCTGCAGGAGAATTGATTACCTGGAACATCTGATTTTTAAGCCCTTGACCATGATTTTCATGCACCCAAAGTAAAAGTTGAAGATTAATGTCAATAAAAAAATAATAAAAATAAAGACTTAATTGTGAAAAGACTTTTTGAAAACTGTCATTATACTTTTTTGTTATTTTTTTCAATGCAATTCAATGCTGGATTTTAGCCTCCTGCTGAAACTGACACTATGCTGGACCTTTCACATGTTTGGAAGGAGAGATAAAGAAGGTGGCATCACAGGGCGGAGTCAATACCTGGCTAACCTGGGTAAGTTATCAGTGAGGGATCAGCCCCCATTGTGGAATCAACAGAGAGGTGATTACCAAAATAGTGATATCTCACTCTCTCTGAAAAACAGAGCAAACAAGTGAACTCAAAGAGAGACTTTGCTCTTTTTCTCTCTTTCTTCACTTAGGGGTTCGCTGACTGGATGGAGATACAGACTACTGGTGGAAAACGGTGGCAAAGTGGTAATATTGGACCCAAAAAACACCAACACACCATGGCAACAACTATCCCTGAATCACCGGAACAGGAAACTGGTGAGGACTGACTTCCTCTGATTGCGACTGAAAAAGAAATCTCATCATTAGCTGTATGCCATTATTATTAGGAGTAATATTACAGTTTCCACAAAGTAAAATTTATAGGCTCGGGCCATGTTGGCTGCTGTCCATTATCAGCCTCCACTAGCTAAACTGAGCAGGTTGTGGAGGCGAACGTTTAGGAGGGAAATCATTATATAATGTTGTGCTTGTGAGAAAGTTTTGATCTTTCAGCGCCTCGCCGAGCACAGAATGAAATGAAATGGTTTTGGAAATGGAGCAATAGTGTGCATCGCCCCGCTGTCGCTTATTGTCCCAGATCAAATAATGATGATAATGATAAGTTCTGAAGTGGGAACATTATCAGCCCGGCCGTTGCTCTCGTTGTGTGCTGACGTTGCGGGTATTGTGTCTGCAGTGACGACGGTGGAGGGACCAAATGAATTCACATGGTGCTGTTTCACTTGTTCCGTTTCTTCAGGTGCAGAACTTGAAATCTCATTTGGGCCAAGAGGCCTGTGACCGTCCTTCAGACTAACTAGATTACCAACATCACACAAACAAAGAAAAAGAAACAACTACTTTCTCTTGAGAAAAGCCCTCAGCTCCTCTTTGCTAGTATCTCTCTGCTTGTACGTAGTTCTGTTGCCAGTAAAACCCCACATTTGATTGGATGACCTACCCAGAGCGATGACTTCAGTGGTGACCTCAGGCAACAAACTATTGTATTTCTCCTGGCTCAGCAGAGAGACCAAAGTATTGATCAATATGCAAAAACACTGGCAGGAATAAATGGCGAGCACAATGTGGCAAGACAAGCACTTTAAACAAGGTGAAATATGCCTTGCTTCTGCTTGTGTGTGTGTGTGTGTGTGTGTGTGTGTGTGTGTGTGTATGTGTGACTTAGGAACAGAAGTACGACAGAAGCTTCCGGATGGCGAGAAACAAAGTCGAGCTTCGTCGCAACTCCAAATGAGAATTAAAAAAAAAGAGCAGCTCTGTAACCAAATGTCACGTCTTTTGTCCACGTGCGAAGACTCATATGTGAACGGATATTAATATCCGTTTGTCCTCCAGACTCACAATAGCGTGGGTATATTGTCAATTTAAATCTGAAATGAGATGAGGACGGCCTTTACGGAGCAACAAATTTAATTCCGTCAAATGAGGAGACGGCCGCTTCCCTACAGAGATATTAATTTCAGCGTTACACACATTTAAAGGGCAAGTATGAGCGTTTGCGTTAGATATGATGAGGAAAATATAAACATCCCAGCATCGGCAACTGATTACTGAGTTGTTATAATTCAGTTTCGCAAGGGTGTGAGCTCCGCTGTGTAAAACAAGGCATGTGTAATGTAGAGTGTGTATATGTGTCTTTCATTTTGAACACACTGGTCTGTGACTGAAGCAAAAAAAAACCAAGCATGAAAAATGTTTGTGCCATCATTCTCTGCATTGCCTTCAAAGTGTTTTAATCTCTTTCACTTAAAATGTTACTAAAGCACCCCTGGAGACCTGCGGAAAACGCCTCAGATCAGAGCTTTTAAGGTTTATGCTCAAGAATTCGATCCAAAAATCTTGACGATCCCGCTAGGCTAATTCTCGATATTGATTTATGCCAATCAAATGCAGTGAAGTGCCAACGTGCATTTTACAACCTCCTAGACAACGGTGCAGAGTGGATTACTTTTAATTGGCAGCCCTAAAATTTAAAAGAGAAGACACAAAACTGGCCCGAAAAAGACAATCAGCCCGAACAGCTCGAGCCGTTTTACACATGGACGGGCCAACACCTGCAGCCTGTCAGGCCTGAGACGAGCAGATTAGCGTAAATTCCTAAGTAAAACATCTGTCAAGGTGGCTGTCCAATCAATTTTTCAATCACATCCCCCTAATCGCTTAATCCCGCCTCTGATAGGAGCTGATTCGTGGCAAAAACACCCCTAATAGACCAGCCTGGGTCCAAGCACGAGATGGGCGGCTGCAGCCACGACAACACCTACACCTCCACACACACACACACACACACACACACACACACATTAAATTTTCTGCAGGCTGGACCACAACACCCTCGGAGACCTCTGGACTCATGAATGTGGTAAAGCTTGAAGCGGAGACTGTCCAGGGATCCCATTAAATCACCACGCAGGCTGCGTTTTGCCATTTCTTTTTTTTTTTCTTTTCTATCCTGCTGACCGTCAGCAAATTCATTGTGATTGCTCTGGTCTCCAGCCATCTAAAAGTGCTGCCACTCAACAGATGAGAGCACAAGCGGGCCTTCCCTCAGGGTCCGTACTGCGGGGTTTCAGAAGTTTTGGATGTGGCGCTGCCCTCTGGGCTGGCAGCCCATCAGGAGGCTCCTCTCCTCGGATGGCTTGTGAAGTGCTCTGCGCCGCCCTCTCCAATCCCCATACGGACGCCACTATTACTGTGATTTGCTGATGGTCACAGGGTTTTTTTTGAAGTGCGCTGCTTTTTTTTTTTCCAGTCTTGCTGGACTTGGAGCCCTTTGGAATTCCCTGTAAACCACTTCTTATGAAGAGATAAACTGTTTTATATCTTACAGGTACTACCTGAAAAATTTGAATATCAAGTAAAAGTTGTTTTATTTTGGCAATTTAAGAAAAGATGAAACCAACAAATTCGATTGAGCCATTACACGCAAATTGACATATCTCAAGCAGTTCCTTGTTGGAACTTTGCTGATTAAGATTTTCAGCTTATTAAAACCACAAACCCACAAACTAATTTTCTGAGTTTTTGAATTTGAGTTTTTTTTTAAGCTGCAAGACCTGATCAGCAAAATCCAAAGAAATAAAAACTTGAAATATATTGATTTGCATATTATTCGTTTATATAATATGTCAAATTCACCTTTTAAGTTGAATTGCAGAAATACAACAACCTTTTCAGGATATTCTAATTTTCTGGGCAGTACCTGTATTTCAAGGCTGGATTATGTTTGCGATTTTCACACTTTCAGTGTCGGAAGAAAGAAGTGCTCTACTTTAGGGAGAACAATATCAAAACCTGACCTACACTACAACACCAATGGTACAAATGTAGACTCTGATTCCGACAAACTGAACTTCCACACATTGAATATCTTTACAATAGGTGTGAATGGGTCAGTGAGTACTAGTCTTGGTCTGCCAAATGTTTGCATATTACTTTTGTGCGATCATCACTGTTTTTTATTGTCTTTCTTCTTTACACAGGAACAGATTTTACAGCCCGCTGGAGAATCCGCACCCTGGTGCAGCTTGTGAGTCACTTTGCCCTTGTTGTCTTTCTCCTGCTCCTTTTGCCACTTTCTCTTCGCCGCCGAGTCTTAAAAAATGTGGGCGGGGCGCATTGATCCATATATTGACAATATGAATACCGGGGATGGTGTTGGCTCGATACACTACTTTCAGTCCCTCTTTGTCGTTCTGTCGTTGCAAACTCACCCTTATTTGATCAAAAAATACAATTTGTGATACTACCCATGAATACTTCTTATCAGGTTGTTGTTTTTTCTTAAATGTGAAATATCACACACCTCTAGTGTAGAGGGTAGGGATGTTAACAATTAATTGAATATCGATTAATTGTCGATTAAGAATTTAATCGATTAAATTAAAGTAGTCGCAATTAATTTAATTTTTTTTTTCCACAGGGTTTTTTGGTAAATGGCGTGGTGTATACCTGTATACCTAGAACAAGTTACTTTTAAACAACTTTTTTTTTTTAAGTTCAAATGTGACTCGTGTTTAGGGTGTTTCTACTGCTCTCTAAGATAAAAATGGGTCACCTTGGACCCTCAACATTATTTAAGAGTTAAATGATGTGTTCCTTACATATCTTTCAGTGTGAAATTTAGGTTCTCAGGAAAAATCGCAGATTACCAATTAATTATTAATCGAATGATAAGGTCAATCAACTGACGATTAATGAATTAATCAATAATTTGCATCCCTGGTATAAGCTAATCATAAATGTAATCTCCCCTTCCCTTCACTCTGCTGGACTGTGGCTGTAGATGTGCTGTGCTCCTAGTGACTCACTGTTGGAGACAATCTAATGCCATGATGTCATCAACACAGTATATCACAGGTCACTGCAGAACCTGAGAAGTGGATGCAGTTACCATCCAGACCACTGCCTTCAAACAGTAACGTGTCTAATTTACAGGCAGGCTAGCTGGTCTCAAAACTCATAGGTATTTTTTTTTTCAATGGGCAGGTGTCAGTTGTGTATGAACGTGAAAAAAAAAAAAAAAAGGCACCAGTGAACAGAGCGGTTGAATTCCTGAGGATGTCATTTTTAAAGTCAGCTAGAAATTTAAGTCATGGTGAACTTAAAAAAAAAACCCTCCAGTTGCCTCTGGACAGAATAACTCCAGTATCTCTGTGCGAAAAGCATGAAAAAATAGAAATGATTAAAAAAAAAAAAAAAGCCCCGGAGTTCAGAAGTGAGAAACGGCGTGTTGACAAAGAAATGAAAATGCACAGCGGGTTCTCCAAACGGGGAGTTTAAGTGCTGACAAAGACATTAAGACAAAGTCCTCATTAGATAATAAACTGTTTGTAATGTCACTGTGATCCATTAACATGGAAACAAAACAAACATCTCAGTCTGTGAAAGGGGAAAAAAAAAAGGGGGACAAATTTGCACCGGGCGCCACTGAGCCGCCACAAATCGTCTCGCTAATGAAAAATGCTAAAAGCGGTTTAAAAATCAAAGCGATAAGTGGCGCGACACCAGCAGGCGGCAGCCGGCAGTTCATCTGAGGCCAGAGGCGCTTTTCGTCATCGTCCTCCTCCTCCTCCCTCCTCCCTCCTCCTCCTCCTCCTCCTCTTCCTCAGAACTCAGTCATCTTCTTGTGCGTGTCGGCCTTCCTGTGCTCCTTCTGGATGGACAGCTCCTGGGCTTTCTGCTGGGCCAGCAGTTGACGGGCCGCTGACAGCTTCTCCTCCAGGTGCTTCACTATGGACGCGTCCCTTTGTGCGCACAAACACAGCGGCAGATTAGAGAGGGGAGAGGTGGACGGGGACGGGGAGACAAGTCGGATTTTTGGCTGCACTTCAAGGAAGAGGGAACAAAAACAAACAAAAAAAAAAAACACCACCTGCTTTTTTTATGGAGGTGCTGGCTCAGGCTGGTTGCCTTTGAATTAATTGATCACTTAGAGTAATTGTTGCAGTTTTTTCCCCCATCCTTATTACTTTTAAATGTCTCAAAGCATCGTTTCAAAAACATTTATGGTTGATAATTGAAAGAGGATTAATTAAAAAGTGAAACTTCTTCATCATGTTGGTGGTGACTCATTTTGTTTTGGTCTCCCACTGAAATCCATTAATTGACTAATTTGTTTGCTTATTTTTCAGCTTTTGTGCCTTGCTTAGTCATTCATTTTGTGCCAAATCATTTTGTGCCAAATCATTTTGTGCCAAATCATTTCCTTTGTCACACACAGACACACGCAACAAACTTTAATGTCTAATGTCATTTGTGATTTGCTGTGTTACTTGTCATTTATCTCATAAGCAATTCCAGTCGTGAAAGACCAAATGCTCACTGACAATGACATATGATGACGGCTGACAACCGGACAAGACTGGGTGTTTACCTTCCCGCCTGCCTGCCCAGCGACACGCTCAGCTGCTGGATCTCCCTCTCGGTCTGGGACACTCGCTCCGCCGCCTGGAACAGCTTCACGTTCAGAGTCCTCTTGGTGCCGCTGCCTCCCCTGTAGGCCTCCAGGCCTCTGGCCGACGGCGCAGCAGCTCCCCCATCAGCAGACTCGGAGCTCCTGCTGCCCAGCTTGTTGTTGAGGAAGTCGAAGACGGTGCGGCGCTGCCCGGTGGCCGCCCGGGGCTTCCTGCGTTTCTTGGGCCGGGCCGCCTGCTCGCCTTCTTTAGCCGCCCGGCTCTGCGTGCGTCTCTGCGTTAGCTCGGCACACTGGTCCAGAGAGTTTCCTTTGGGCAGGACCACCGCCATGACAGGCTCCACCCGACCCTCCTGCTGCCTTCCCAGACCTGAGATTACACACGTAAAGGCACTGAGAGGTAAATAATTCCTACCACAACTCAAAAATAGACGCTACGTTTCCCTGCAGAAACATTTGTTTGCACTGCACACTTCCACTTACCTTTTCCATATTCATAGCCCATTTTCAGCATCAGTCTGGATCCAATGCCTCTGGTGTGGGCCTCCCAGCCCCCGAAATTTGCCATGTTTGTGGATTCGGCAGCTTCCAGAACTGTTTTTGCAATGACATACATGTAAAACAAAGTCGGTATGTGAGACAGGAAATGTATTTAGAACACCCAAGTGGGTTTTTAAGTGGAAAGGCGAGCCTTGATGTCAAATGACACAGCAGATCCAAACTGACCTTTTGCATAGGCGTCGTAGTCGCCGTTTTCTGCGTCATCCACATCCGAGTCAGACGAGGGGGGGTCTTCCTCCCTCAGAGGTGGGATGACGCTGTCGGCCTCGACCACAACGTCTTTTAGCAGCAGCGAGTCAAACTTGACGGTGTAGAAACCACTGTCAATTTCTACCAAGAGGGGAAAAAAAACATTGAATTAAAAAAAAAAAAATCTGGGTGCCATTAACTGTTTTCATTCTGTGTATTGCTTGTCAGCATAATCAGCTCTGGAAGACTCTCAATATGCATCAAATATATGCAGAAAACCAATGCAGCCAACGCCCCAGAAACTTGGCAGTGTTTACCGGCAAATACATAATCAAGAAGAGGCTCTTTCATTACCTTTAATTTTGGCAGGGTACCAGATGCCGTCCTCATGTCGAGTCAGGCAGGACGAACCTTCTTCAAGGTTACTGAGGTCACACTCGAGGAACTCCCTGAGCTCGGACACGTAAACCACTTCGCCATGGGAAAACCTTCAATTCAAGGAAAATGCAGTGTGAATTCATTCGGATACGTGTCTGTTGGTATTCAGAACTCGCTAGAAAACTAGCAGCAAAAACACACATGAGTGCAAAACCATCTCACTTTCATTATAATCTAAGAGGAGCAGAATAAAGGTTCACTGTATATCTGATGAAAGACTAGGATGCACATTGCTATTAATGGATGCACAATATTTTATCGACATCACCTGATATGTTTTTACCTCTGGAATTGTTTTATGGTATTTTTCAGCACACTTATGACATATTGCATATATATTGCGGCGTTTTACCTGCAGTTATCTGGGAAGCGACATTTGTCCTCCAGGTAGAAGGGACAGGGCTTCATGGACTTCTGCGTGGGGTAGATGTACAGCACTCGTACCTGTGCCTCCTCTCCATCGCGCGGCTCAGCCCCCACCACCATGGCGTTGTGGTACTCGAGCGTCCCCCACTTGGTCCGGTAAGGGGCTCTCACTTTGGTGCCACTCAGTTCATCCACCTCCTCCTCCTCCTCCTCCTCCTCCTCCTCCTCCTCATCATCATCATCCTCCTCCTCCTCATCCTCATCTCCCTGCTCCTCCAGCGCGTCCCTCTCCCTCTTGTCAGAACCGCCTGACGACTCCCCAAGCTCGCTGTAGAAAGCCGCATACTCAGTGTCCAAGGTGTTGTTTGCACTGCTGGTGTCAGCTGCTGCCGCATCCGAGAAGTCACCATCTTCCAGGCTGGCCAGGAGGCGACTCTTCTTGACAGAGACCAGGCTGGACTCGGTTAGCTCAATGAGCTGGAGGAGGTCCTCTTTCAGCTTGAGCAGGTCAGACTGCTGGGAGGGGTCCAGGCCGGAAGACAGGGCCATCTCCACCTGCTGCAGCTGGGCACCATAGGTCGAGATGGCTGCCTCGAGGGCGTCTTCATCCATGATGAGCCTCTGAGACGCCTGAAGAAAAACAAAAGGTTGATCTCAGGGGGGAGGGACTCACTCTTCATAACAAACGTAGTAATTAATCAGCTCATACCCTTTATATTCTCGTCATTTCAAGACTGGCTAGTGTAATTTTTCTTTACGTCGGTATGTCAGCATCCGAAGGACATCTATGGATGACAAGTAGACAAGAAATTGTTAGAAGATATGTTGAAATGCATTAAAAAAAAAAAAAAAAAAAAAGCACAGCAGCTAGCTTCTGCTAACTGTTAGCCGAATGTAAGCTAACTTCACAAATAGCAAAATAATTCTAGTCGTAGTAAAGCCACAGGGCAGCTAGGGTCGAAAGAAACAAGACATGCTTAAAATTATGTGTTTTAGCTGGAGGGAAAACGGTAAATTCACAAACCGGGGGTGCACAATCACAACATGCAGGAAGGTGATCAAGTCTGCGGCTCGTCCGGTGCCATGCTGAGATCTGTATGCCTGCGAGACTTGAATGCACCTCGCGAGACCGCGCACCGCTGTAGCTTTTCAGAGTTTCGACAACACAGTGACACCGCGCCGTTGTCCGAGAGTAGCCGTGGTGCGCGCTCCCGCGAGGCTCATGCACATCTCGGCGAACCTGCAGTTCTCGGCATGACACCGGCGTCTGTAGCGAATGAGGTCTATCACATTTCTTCAAAATAAAGCAACCAATCATGTATAAACTAAACTCTTTAATCAGTCAGTGCATTTGAATTGAAGTTAAAATCAAAGCTTAGAATAAACAATTGGCTATATACTTGTGTTGTTGCTGTTTCTTGCATTGTGAACGTTTTTAATTCGACACACTGAAAAATGCCTCCTTTATTTTGACAAGAAACCACTCTTCCAGGAAGCGTTTATCTTACGTCAAACATGCGCGCCGCCGCCGCAATGTGATGACGTCGAGCCCACTCGCTTGCTTTCCTCAGTGGCTGGATATGAATACATGAATGGTATCCCCCCGTTACAGTGACCATGTGAATCTATAAAATGTTCTCATCTTGAGGCGGAACGCGTTCACTCATCACTACGCTAGTCACGTAAAGGTAGGCTGACGCGTTTGTTTGTTTGTTTACGTCAGTGAAGTCAGCAGGTTGTCTCTGACTAACTTCGACAGACTCAGTCCACAATGATGCTGCTGATATTTTCTTACACTGCTACTTTCGTAAAATGACCGTGAACGTCATATGGCGGTGATACTTTGGAATAAGTCCACATTACAGTTTGTGTTGTTCGTTATCACCTCAGCAACAACCACCGATGTAAAGCTGACTGCACAACAGTGTAATTGACCGTGTTATTAGATGTAACAACGTATTTTCTTTTTTATATATATATATATATATATATATATATATATATATATATATATATATATATATATATATATATATATATATATATATATATATATATACATATATATATATATATATATATATATATATATATATATATATATATATATATATATATATATATATATATATATATATATATATATATATATATATATATATATATATATATATATATATATATATATATATATATATATATATATATATATATATATATATATATATATATATATATATAGTGTATTGGTGTCTGTGAATCAGTATCTCACATTTTGTCTCTCAGCCGACCGCCGCCATGCCTCCAGCCATGGCTCAGATCAGCGACCCCAAGATCGCCTTTGCCTACCTGCGGCCAGCCTGCGTCCTGCTCACCCGGCAGCCCACTGCGGCCAACGTGGAGACCCTGAGTGGCCAGCTGAAGGAGGTCAACGATGCTGCACTGCAGCAGCTGCAGGAGTACGTCCTCTTCCCCCTCCGCTTCGTCCTCAAAACCCCCGGGCCCAAGAAGGAGAAACTGGTGCAGGCCGTGGCCGAGGCCATGAGCCACGTCTTGGAGAACACTTGCGTCCAGAGCTGGGAGACCCTCCAAGGCCTTCTCTCCGAGCTTTGCCTCTGCTTGTGCTGCCACAACGACCCTGGCAAGCCTGCGGACACGTCGGAGGAGCTGAAAATGGCGGTGCTGAGGTGTCTAGACGCTCTGCTTCACGCTGCTTACGATGACATCGTCTTGAAACTGTTCGAGAGCAGCATGATGCCTGGACTGGGGGCCGCCGTTTCACTGCTGCTGGCCCTGGCGGAGAAGGAGAAATCCAGAGACGTGCAGGCGGCTGCTCTGAAGTGCCTCCAGGCTTTGAGCCTGCAGTGTGACTGCTCCCGGGACCACGTGGTCCCGTCTTCAAAGGAGACCTTCGCCGTTGGCTGCACCATGGCCTCATTCCTACCTGGAATCACCATGGCGGTGACCAGAGTCATCACAGGAGATCTGAGACAAGGCCATGCAGTCACTGTCAGAGCTATCAAGGTACTTTATTTTGTTCTTGTATTGTTTTGTATCACTTTATTCATTTAGTTGTGTTCATTTTGTTCAATATCTATTTGAAGATACTTGCAAAATCCTTTTTTGATATGTATAAATAATAGTGCAGTGGCATATGAATGAAAGAGTGATTTGTTAGCTTGAGCAAGAAGAAAATACTCATTAAAAGAAGTGGACATTTAGGCTATTCTAGTGTAATAAATCCTTTAGTTAGCCCAGGCATTCATTTTTCCAATAGAATAAACTCTTTACTCGCACTGGCCCTCAGATTTGGTCCAGAACCGTTGGACTTGTGATGGAAGACGAGCAGCTTCAGGCCAGCGAGGCCCAGACGACCCCCCGCCAGGACCTGGGGAGAATCGGCCAGCTGCTGGTGCGGCGGACCCCAGACTGGCTGAAGGCCACGGCGGGGAAGCTGTCGGTGCTCCTGAAGAAGATCATCGCCTGCACGTCGGCCCACCAGCACTGGAGGGTCAGGCTGGAGATGGTGGAGCTGAGCGACCACCTGCTGGCCAGGTGCAGCCAGTCGCTGGGCGAGTGCGTGGGGCTCCTGCTGGAGGCGCTGGTGGGCGCCGTCAACGACGAGGAGCCGCGAGTCAGGAAGAGGTGTGGTGCAGTTTGAGGATGACACAGGTTTTAGGAAATAAAGTTCCATTATATTTCAACTTTCAGATCGTCCCTTTTCGGCAAGACTCATTTAACGCGCTGTTTACAGCCTCCTGCTAAAACTCTGTTTTTTGTTGTTTCTGGGGGTTTGAACCAACACCTTCTTGTTAGTTATTTTCTTGTGTCACAGACATACAATTCATTTCGATGTTGATGTTAGAAGTGCCCTTTGTGACATCACAAAGATTAAATTCCCAGAACTTCCATCTTTTTTTGCTCCACTTTTCCCAAAAAATGGATCAGACCAAATCAGTAAAGCTTCTTATTCCAGGGGGAATCCATGATCAAACTATTGTCAAATAATGTCAGAAAGGTTTTTCATAATCATAAATAAAATTTTGCATAATGTGGAAGCTTTCAGAGGACGTTGGGTGAACCATGTCACCTTGCAGGTGTGAGCTCGCCCTGGCAGAGGTGTCGAGGAGGAACCAGAGCTGCGGCAGCAGGACGCAGAGCTTCACCGACGTGCTCTCAGAGAACCTCCACTCTTTGGCCACGTCGCTGCCCAGGCTGATGAGGACGTCCGATGACCAGAAGAAGCTGTTTGTCCTCAACGCGTTCCTCGGCTACTTGAAAGTGCTGGGACCGCTGGTGTCTGTGGTGCTGAACTCGGCCGCTCACCTGGACAGGATCTCCAAAGCTCTCATGCAGGTCAGTTTGGCTCTTTGGCGACCAAGTCAAGTTTGTCTTTGTGTGTTTGTGTTTTCTGTCTTCGTCTTCATGGTGGACGGTTGTCAAAATAAAACGAAAATCCCCGTCTTTGCACTTCCAGGTTCTGGAGCTGGACGTGATGGACATCCGTATCGTGGAGGAGAGGAGTTTCGCGGCCGCCATAGAGATGGGCTCCAGCACTGGAGTCACACACAACGCTCACACACAGAGGAAGAATTTCCTCTACTTCACGGACGACAAGATTTTCTCCGTGTTGATGGGAATCTGCCGGGCGCTCGGTATGTAAAGCGGCTCACCTACTTTCTACTTGACAGTGACGCATATTTTCCTAACTTGGCTTCTCTCCCTCTCCAGGCTACTACGGCGACGTCTACCTGCTGACGGACCACTTCCTGGATCTCTACCAGCAGTCGTCGGCGTACAGGAAGCAGGCGGCCATGGTGCTGAATGAGATCGTGAGGGGCGCCGCCGGCATCGGCGTGGCAGCGGAGGGCGAGGGCCGGACCCACTCCGTCACCCTGGACGACCTCAAGGAAGCGGTGACGTCCGTGATGGAGGAGTACACCAGTCTGAGGAACTGGCACTTGATGACCGTCAGCGAGGAGGCAGAGGGAGACCGACAGGACCTGCAGGTGTGCACAGATTTTTTTTTTTATTATTTATTTTTTTTCAATTGATAAGACGTTTTAGACCAGAGGTCCCCCAAAGTGTGATCTGCAGCCCCCTGGTGGATGCTGAGGGTACTGTAGGACAGATGGCTGTCAACCTTTTTGCAGTCCTGTTGGACCCCCTGCATATTTGTAATTCAGGCATGGGCAAACTACGGCCCGGGGTCCATTTGCAGTCCGTTAAGCTTTTTAATCCGGCCTGCCGAACTTGAAGAAATTCTATTAATAGTGAGTTAGTCGTAAAATAGATGTTTTTCATCTATTTTTTCAGTGTTTTAAAAGTCATTTCAATAATGTCTTTGGTCCTGCGTGCAGTTCCTCAGCCCGTCCAGCCTGCTCTCCATATCCAACAGCAGCATCAGCGCCGCCTCTACAAACCTCCTCCAGCTGGTCCCTTCCTCCTCCTCCTCCTCCTCCTCCTTCTCCTCCGCCTTGCCGTCCACCTCCACCTTCCACCAGCTCAACAGCAATATCTGGCAGCTGTGCATCCAGCTGGAGGGCGTGGCCTGCTTCGCTCAGGCTCTGGGGCGGGACTTCCGGCCCCTGTTGATGAGGTCGCTGTACGCCGTCCTGGAGAAGGCCGGGGAGGAGACGCTGGCCGTCAGCCAGGCGGCGCTGTGCTCCATGTGGGACATCAGCCGGGCCTGCGGCTACGACTCGCTGAAGGAGCTGATCAACGACAACTCGGACTACCTGCTGAACGACGTCTCGCTCAACCTGCAGAGGCTCAGCCAGCATCCGCAGGTAAGAGCAGGCTTGGAAAATGATCAGGAAGAGATTTAGAGAAACCAGGTGGTTGCTCTGCATGTGATTTTAGCAATTTTTAATGTATGATATAAACATCTAATATCAGATTCTTTAAATAATTCAATTAATAAGGTTAATAATAATTAACCCAAAATATAATATTGGAAGTCTTTTGTAGACATTATTTATTTAATCATGTTTTTTATTACTTTTTTATGCCAACAGTTTGGCATAAAATGACTGTCAAAATGCTGTTATTTATTACAATGAATTTAAAAACATATAAAGCAATAAGCATAATAATTACTTTGTAAGTACTAGTGTTGTGACATCATGCATTTAATTTAGTATTCAGGCTACATTGACTTTGGACAGAGTTAAAAAAAAAATGGAGCAAAAGTGTTGAGTTAAAGAGGAATTTTTTATTTATTTCACCTTTATTTTGCCAGGAAAGTCCCACTGAGATTAAAAACCTCTTTTCCAAGGGAGTCCTGGCCAAGAGGCAGCTAAGCTTAAAAATTTCAGCAATTCACAGTGACAGTAATATTATAAAGAACAGTTGCAATATGAGGAGGTTGTCCCAAGTGCTCTTAGTCTGGATGTAAAGGCATTTAAAGAAATTAGCTCAGTCAATTTCCAGTCTTACTGCAACACGTTACCAGTAGAAGGAGCAGAGTAGACAAAAACAAATGGGACTGAAAGCAGCAAGTAATAGTTTGAGCGCAAACCAAAAGAATCAGCATTCCTCCATCTGATCTAGTTCCAGATTTAGGTGGGCAATAGTCCAAGTATGGCCTTGGAAATAAAACTGAGTCATTCAAGGGGGCCATCCCAATAAATGTTGCAGAAAAATTGAATTCCACATAATTCTGGACGACCGTTTTCCACCATAGCCGCCAGTCATGATGCGTCATGTTGAGCATTCAGCCAGCTGAGAAGGTTTAAAGTCAGATGGTTTTACATCGGGCGTCAATCAGGCCGTTGTCAGACAGCAGACACCGGGTCAGGCGACCCGGACCGGCGGCCTCAGCGGGGGCCCCTCGAGGAACACGTTCTTCATCACGTCTCCGTCTGCTCGTCTCAGGCTCCCCGGGTGCTGACGGTGATGTTGACTCACTCTGACAGCAGCCTGCTGCCGCTGGTGGCCGACATCGTCCAGGACGTGCTGACGGCTCTGGATCTCAGCTACGAGCGCACGGCCGCGCTCTTCTGCTCCGTGCTGCACGCGCTCATGAAGGCCCTGGGTGAGACTGCAGCTCGTCCCCGTCACAGAATAATGACAAAGTGGCCGAAACTGAAGGCTCAACAGAATATCGCTTACGTTAGCACAAAGGAAACAGTAAAGAGTTATCGGTTTATTTGCAGGTGCTAAAAGTAATCCATACATTATATTAGGCCTGGGCGATTTTAGACAAAAATAAAATCCTGATTTTTTTTCTCTGAAAACTCGATTTTCGATTTCAATTTATTTATTTTTTGGTAAAACTACAAAAGACAATTGAATAAATTATTTCAAATATTTTATCTTTATTTTTGTTTAAAGAAAAATAGAAAACAAATTTGCCTATTGGGAATGAAGTGCAACTGAAAGATTCCGGAAATCCTCCTTGGGTTCGACTTCATTTTCTTGACCAAACCAAGATGAATCCCCTGGGATTAATGAAGTGAGAACCTCACTTTCACCAAACTTCACTTGAAAATGAACAGGTCCTTCATAAAGAAAGATGAAGTTCCCTTATTTGGGAATAAAGCTAAAACTTAAGAACCAAACACAAATTAATCCCTCTGTAGATGAAGTGACGACCTTCACTGTCTTTCACCAAACATCACTTTACAAATAAAAGTTTTTTCTATCATCTTGAACAAAGGTGAATGAATAAAGTGCCAAAACTTTCACATTTTGTAAAATTCTAGAGACGCACAGCCCGGAAGCATGCGAGAGGAAAACCTATTTTAGGATTTTCCTTTTTTTAACATTGTCTAATAAATCCGATTTCGATTTGAAATCAATTAATCGCACGGCCCTACATTATATGTTCTGCTGTCTTCCTCCAGCGAGGTGGTTTCCTTCCGCTCCAGCGACGGCCAGCGAATCTCCCAGAAAAAAGCAGAGCTCCACCGACCAGGACGCGTTCGACATCCGCCAGTTCCTGCTGGACCAGCGCAGGCAGAGGGAGCTGGCCCAGGGCATCGGGATAGAGGAGGACTTGACTGAAGACCTGGGTAGGAAAGCCTCGCATGAATATTCATGAAAAAAAAGAAAGAAATAGCCCCTGTTTACAGCTGAAAATCTGAAAATGATGCTGTCCTGTCCAGATGTTTTGGGGGGGGGTCCAAAAATAAGGTGGGACAACATCTGGCCCCAGGTGTTGTTTCTCTGCCTGGGAGAGGTACCAGTGCCCTTTGTGACATCACAAACAGGAACTGGAATCAAATTGGCACAAAGTAAATTGCGCGTTGCAGTCCTTCAGTCAGTCGGTCTGTCGTTGACCGTCCATGTGGTCTCTGCAGAGGTGCCTCCTGCCGCCGAGTGCGAGGACGCTGAAGATCTGTACGGCCCCGACGTGAAAGCCGAGCTCCCCTCCCACCTCAGCATCACCAAGGACGTGATGGAGCGCTGCATCCACCTGCTGTCCGACCCCAGTCTCCGGCTCCGCCTCAAGGTACCGCCCACTACTGTTGTCGTACTGGAGACTGGACTTGGTCTCCAGACCACTTGTTAAGGGTCTCGGACTTGGAGGCATTTTTACTCGGTCTTGTCTCGGTCTCGGACTGGTTAGGCTCTGGATTTTTTGTCAAGACCGGTCGAGACTCAGCCAACACTGTAATGACACGATAATAACAGAGAAGAATCCAGCTGCTGCCGTTTTACGCTCTGTTTGTGACACCCAGAGTGACACACCAAAGTATTCCTAGTGAATTTATTTTTTCATTTTATGAAGCAAAGTTGTTTTTTTGAAAATGGTTCAAATAGTTGGCAAAGCAGCAAAATGCGCATTATTTTCCTCAAAAATCCACAAGAGGGTGCTGTTGGAGAAGTCACTTATTTCTCACTGACGCTCGCTGGAGCCAACTCTCCGGCATGCTCAGATATTTCACAGCGACTCAGCTTCAGTTGTTACCTGCCGTCCATAAAGATGTGATGTCGTTGCTTAATTGGCCGTTGTTACTAAAAGCGAGTGTGTTTGTGCGAAGGTCCTGGACGTGCTGGAGCTGTGCGTGCGCATGCTGAGCGAGGAGGAGGACGAGCTGCTGCCGATGGCCCACCGCTGCTGGCCCCCCCTCCTGCAGAGACTCACGGCTGACGACCCGCTGGCCGTCCTCAGAGCCTTCAGGGTACGGCGCAACAGTCTGTGTCCCTCTCTGACGTCTGAAAAAGGAAATCATGTCATGAAACGTCTTGACGTGGCACTTGACAAAAAAAAACAACTCTAAAAGCGCAATTAAAAAAAACTTTAACTTTAAAGAATCACAAAAAGTTTCATTTCGTGATGTTTGCGTCCCCTGTGTCGCCTTTTCTTGCCCTCTTAAATAATCAAAGCTGCAGAAAAGCGTCCCCTGATGCCTGATGAATGAAGACCACACTGAGTGTTTTGTGGTTATTTTTCAAAGACGGCACGTCAGTCTATTTTTCACGTCGCTCTAAATTAGTCTCCTGTCTGAGTCTCTCGCTGTGACTATTTTTGTCTGTTTTTCCCCCCACAAACCTCATCAAAGATCTGACAGAATTAAGGCAGCGGTTTGAAAAGTCTCCTCCAGCCGCTGGCAGAATATGCGCTGGAGTGATGCGTGTGTGTGTGTGTGCGTGTGACATGTCGCGTGTCCCTCCGCCAGGTGTTGTGCACGCTGGGCGAAACGTGTGGCGACTTCCTGAGGAGGAGGGTGTCCAAAGAGATTCTGCCCAAGATGAGCTGCTCGCTGGTGCGGCAGGCCCCCATCAGCGCCAAGGCCGGGCCCGTGTACACTCACACCCTGGCCTACAAGCTGCAGCTGGCCGTGCTGCAGGGACTGGGCTCCCTGTGCCAGAGGCTGGACCTGGGTGAGGCTCTGCTAACTCACTAAATGCGGCATTTCTTGCTGTAGCGGTGCAGAAAACATGCATCTTTGCTAATGAAGAATTAGTCAATTTCAGTTTTCAGTCTTAAAATAGAGTGTTACTATCATATAGAGTGTGAGTACGTTGCTCATAAAATCTGACTGTAGTGGCAATCTGTGACAGGAGCAAGTCTCTGGTTTTTTTTTTTTTTTAAAGTATATTTTATTTAGTAGCATTGCTGCAGTACATACAGTTAAGTACCACAAAAGTCATAGATCAGCCAGCGACGCTTAATTTTTTTTTTCCACCAGTCTGACCAAAAGAGGTAGCAAGGAAACACACCTCATATATACACAAAACAAAAGAAAAAAATACATACACATATATACATTAGCACACATACATAACATCAAATATTATTTATATATCCAGTAAAACTGTCAACAATCCAGTAGGTTTTTTTGTTTGTTTGTTTTTTAATTTTTAAGGTTCCATCCTGAACGCCACTTAAACAATTAAATTCAACAATGATAAGTCAGTATATTTAATAATGTAAATAATTTATTCTTTAAAAAATATTTTATTTTTTGGATGTTTTTACTCCCTGGCCAAAAAAAAAAAAAAAAAAAAAAAGTATGCAGCACACTAGTGCCATGTCGTGGCCACCAGATGGCAGTGTTGCGTCACATTGCGAATCCCTCGTCTTTATCCTCCCGCTGTGTTCTTTTGGGGGACGGGATGCGGCAGTGTTGCATCCAGAAAAGTTGAACGCGGCAGAGGCGTCTGTGCTCTGATTTTCAATCGGTCCTCCTTTTTTTTTGGTTCCCATCGCTAAAACACTCTGCAGTCCTGCTGGAGGAGGAAGAACCTTTCCCCCTCCGGCTCCATTCCATCACAGCGGAGCAGCGGAGCAGGAGGAAGCGGCTGTTATCACCGCGTTAAATCTGCTCGCTGATCACCCGGATGAGGCAGGGGGTCGTTCCGCTGATTAGCGCCAGTGCCGAGCGTCTTTTTACAGCCTTGTGTGTGTGTGTGTGTGTGTGTGTGTGTGTGTGTGTGTGTGTGTGTGTGTGTGTGTGTGTGTGTGTGTGTGTGTGTGTGTGTGCACGTGGTTTAGCGACGGCCTTGGTTTCAGCGCCGCGGCGCAAAGTGTTTCACCCGTGGCTCTCAGCGTGCTGCCCAGCGGATGTGATTATGAGCCGCGCGTCAGCCATTACGTCGCGAGGTCTTTTTTCCCGCCGGGTTCTCCGCCGCTGCCCCGTGTTCCCGCAGCGCCGGAACGACTCCTTGCAAGAAGGAAATGACTTCAAGTGGAGCTGAGAGAGTCTCGCGATGCAGCGGCGGTTGGACCTGCCGTCACTTCCGTGTCCTAACGGGTTTGCTCGGGCGGGTTAAAATGTTCTGGAGCGACGGCTGAAAGAGTTGCAGGAGAGAATTGTTGTTGTTGTTTTGTTCAGCAGCAGCCTGTTGTGATCGCACCCTCGAACAAATCAATACTGTGTTTTATTGTCGCCCCGACGCGCCGAATGGATTGTTTCTCAAATTTGCCTCATTTATTTCACACGGCCGTCTGGGCAAGAGTTCATAGAAAACATTTGAAAGGTGGTTGCAGCAGCAACGGTTTTGATTTAAAAAAAAACGTTGCTGCTGCAGCGTGTGCAGAGTTGCCAACCGTCCCTTAAAATACAGAATATTCCCATATTTGACACTGAAATGGTGCGTCCCGTTTTAAATCCATGCGTTGGTCCCATAATTCTGAGTTGTCTTGAACGTCAATTTATTTTGGATGCAAACTCCCGTTCGTTTCCATAGTTTGCACTCAAACCGCAGTCTACGTAGCTGCAGGCAATACCATGGTGCAACCCATTCACGTCAACCGCGTACTGTTTGCGTAGCTTGCGTAGAGTAGGCTATGAATCAGTTATCGCTTGTTCTTTTCAGCTTTATTCATTTAATTCCATCCATCCTGCACTCTGATTGTTGTGTAAAAAAATATGTTCAATTCAAATATTTCAATCCGATTTAAACATTCAGCTTATTTCTAATGTCTACTGGTAACTAAGCAGTTCAATCTATGGGAACCATATACCTTGTTTTAAGTTCTAATTTACCGCTACTGGCAAGGAACTCGCCTGTGCCGGTCACGACCCCGAGCACTGCAGGAGGCCTCCTTTATTTTTCTGAATGAAAGTTGGCAACACTGAGCATATGCACTGATCTCCTTAGCAGCAGCAGGACTTGCACCTTGACACCTCCTGATTTGCTGATAACTAAAAGGAAAAAACACCAGTTCAAGTTGAAAACTCTCTGTGATGGAGCTCGCCAAGGTGGATACGTGAGATGCTGAACTTGAAATCTTGAATGATAGCTGGGCGCAGTTGTTTTTTTTTTTCTCTCTCTCTTTCCCCTCCACTGCAGTGATCCGTTAACTCTGGTCACACATGTGACATTTTCCCCAGCGGGGCTCGTCGCACATGGATAACCGGTTAGCGTCTGTCCGGCGTCATGTGTCACAGGGGGGAGCTGAGCTGTCTGCAGAGCTGCAAGTCGTGACAGGGCTGCAGTGCTTTGCTTTGGGAGCTCAAGATTAGAAGGCAGAGAGGTTTGAAAAATGCTGTTTGCAGCACACACACAGCGGGTTAAATTCCTCTGGATGATATATATACCTGTGAGGAAACTGCAATATTAAAGGCAATACTACCTGTTGGATAAAGAGTTTTCTGTCTATTTAACAAAAACACACCATTTCATTTGATATTGAGAGTCTAAAACGGTGGCCATATTGACAGGCTCCGCACCTCCGCCACTACTGGCGAATGCAAAACGTGTTTTTACACCGTGTATGGAAACTACTCAGCTCCACTGCCACCAGTGCACAGAAGTGGCTGGAGCGCGAGCAGCTGAACAACAAGAGCCATTAGAGCCAGGTGATTGTTTTCCGGCCCTCGTGGTGCATTTTGCAGCGTTGAGCTCGTCAGCCGTGTGTTCCATCCAGAGAACGAGGAACGATTTCCTCGTGACGTGAGCGCGCTGGGGGGAACCGGCAGCCTGCAGCCACCGCAGGACCCCTAGAGAGCGGAAAAGGCAATTACAGCGGCGTCCCTTCCTCCCCGTCAGATGTTTTATTTACACCTCTCATATATGGCGTCGCGTTCAGAAAATGAGAAGTGTACGCTTTCCATCGCATTAAAGTTCCCGGGAAAGCTGCCTTATCATTCCGGTTTTCACAGCTTTATTTCTCCCTCCGGACGCCGGTGGAGCAGCCGTGCGTGCGATAAATTATCGAGAATGTCGAGAGAGCAGCTAGCTTCTAAAACCGATGCCTTTTTTTCCGGAACCTTCCACATGAAGGAGACAAAAACTAGGTGGTGGTCTGGGGGGTGTGGTCACTAACCCTTGAGTAAAAGTACCTGTGAAAAATATTGATAGATCGATCAAATATCGATATTGAAAACTGAAAACAGTTCAATACGACTTTTCCTTCGTATCGTTACTCGGCGTGCGTCGACCAAACTTCCGCGGGACTTCAGCGCAATCTCCACCGCCTTCGCCCGTCGACAAAAAATTCCGCGGTTGCTAGTATCGAAAATCGAATTGAAAATCAATATCTCTTTTCAAAATATCGTATTGATGTCTGAAATCCAGTATCGCGACAACACTATTAGAGACACAGATTAGTGTTGTCAAACACAGTGTTAGCATTCATGTTCGCATTAGAAAACATTGAACCTTCAAGGTTGTCACTCTGTTTTGCGTGTGCATACTGTTACCGATGTAAAGAGTGTTGTACAGACAGGATGCAGAGACACATCGTCGGGAGAAAAAGCACTGGCTAGCTTTAAATTTCCTGCCGTTTTAAATGTCTCCTCCCTCGCTCCTCTCCTGGAGGGCCGGAGTTTGCGGAGTTGTCCAGAATGTGAAAGAGCAGCAGCAGAGACACATGGAGCGGCCGCAGCCTCCTTACCCATGTGAATGCCGATTTGGCTGCGGCGTACCTCTGGGATGCCTGCAGCAAGCCAATTACCGGGCCTCAGTCACACGGAGAGGGGTGTGGGGGGGGGGCGACGACGCAGAGCGACTGAGGCAAATAATACGTCTCGGCGCTGCTCGGCTTCCGCCCCGTTATTCATTTACCTCAAAGTCTGACAGGACCTGACCCTCTCCTCTTAGGTATTTCTCACTTGCCCCCCCCCCCCAGAAGCACCTTGACTCCACAGAAAAGACTACAGGCGACGAGTGTGGCCGCGGAATGGGGAGCGGAGAAAAGGAGATAAAAGCGAACGGCGAATAATCCCATTTAGCTCTGAAATGTGCACAGCTGCTTTTATTCCTGACACACACAGAGAGAGAGCGAGAGAGCGAGAGAGCGAGGGAGCGGGCGAGCGAGTGGACTCGGGATCAGGCCGAGTGTGGGTTTGAATTGGCAAATGGAGTGAGCGCTGAGGGATAGGAGGCCTGTTTTGAAATGAGGCTTGAAAGGCAGCCCAGTTTGCAGCTTTAGCAGAGTGTCTGCAGAGAGAGAGAGAGAGAGAGAGAGAGAGAGAGAGAGAGAGAGAGAGAGAGAGAGAGAGAGAGAGAGAGAGAGAGACAGACAGACAGACAGAGAGAGAGAGAGAGAGAGAGAGAGAGAGAGAGAGAGAGAGAGAGAGAGAGAGAGAGAGAGAGAGAGAGAGAGAGAGAGAGAGAGAGAGAGAGAGAGAGAGAGAGAGAGAGAGAGAGAGAGAGAGAGAGAGAGAGAGAGAGAGAGAGAGAGAGAGACAGAGAGAGAGAGAAAAAGTGGGGATGAAATAGTTGAATGTCAAACGGTTGGAGGGAGTGGGCGGGCGGGCGGCGGCGCTGCGGAAGGTTCCGGTGAGGGCCAGGCAGGTGGCTCAGTGCAGGACTTATCATTGGAAGAGGAGGGAAAAAGACTTGAAAGGAAGGCGAGGTTTCCCATTTCATCTCACCCAGGAGCTGAAATGTGTGAATTCCAGAAACCAGGGAACATCCGTCCGCTGTGATTTTTTTTTTTTCCTCCTCTCAGTCATCTCAGCGCTTTTCGACTTTTTCCTCCCCCGCCCCCTCCGTCCTTCCCCTCCTTTTTTTTAATACCCCTTTCATCTTCTTTTCTCTTTCATCCTTTTGCTCCACCCTGTCCAATCTCTCATCTAGCCGGGCTGGTTTTAACGCCGGCCGGCCGCTATGAATATCTTTATCCCCCAGTGTGAAAAGTAGAAGTTATTTACAGCCCTGTTTCTTTTTAACGTGGCTCTAATAATAAATGAGACTGTTATTTATAATTAATCCAGAAAGTTAAGATTGTTTTTTGTTCCCCACGAACCTGGAAGTGAACCGAAAGTGATGAATGTCCCTCACTGACTTCTTTCGCTTGTGCCCATCTTCTGAAAGTTTGGGCTAAAACACTGTTGAAATCAACCCATTGATGATGTCACAAAGGGCACTGATACCTCTCCCGAATTAATGACCATATCTCTGGGCAGGTGTTGACTCCGCACCCTTGTTTTGTCGCCTTCCAAGCATGCTGAGAGTCCAGTGGAGTATTAGCATTAGCCAGAAGCTAAAACCCAAAACCACATGTAGTTTTTTTTTGTAGAAGGCTGTGAACAGAAGGCTAAATATGCTGTTATTATTGATTAAATAAACATGTGAGGTTGCTTCAGTAGTGTCTGCAATGAAAATAAATGAACATGAAATATTTCTCTCTTTTTTTTATTAATCTCAATGTTGTATTTTTCTGCAGGTGAGACAGACCTGGATGCTGTTAGCGAGGCGTGCCTGCCCTACCTGAGCTGTCGACAACCAATCAGACTGCAAGAAGCCAGCCTGAGGTGAGTCCACACTCACGGCCATCGCGTGATGACTTGAGAACTACTTTGAGCACAAGGAAGAAGAGTTCGTTTTTCTGTTATCTTTCACAATTTGAATTGATTTTCATTATACATTTATATATTTGTTACAGCTTAATTAAACTCGAACAAGAAATGGCTGCACAGTTTTTCTTTTAACCATTCAATTCAAATTGACAATTATGTCACTGAATAAGTTGTGATTTTACATTTTTTAAATGTAATAAATGTAAATGTGCAGGAGCAGGAAGCACACAGTGTGTTTTTATTATATCCAAAATTGTATTTAGTTGAGGCTGATCACTGATTCCCCTCTCGTGCGCCTTGCTTCCTCTCCCTGCAGTGTTTTCCGACACCTGATCCAGGTGGATCCGGACGCCTTCTGGTTCACTCTGAACGAAGTGCACTGCCCGTGGCCGTACCGGCCGCCCCACCCGGACCTGCCGCCGGTGCAGCTGAGCGGCATGGGCCGACAGAGAGACGAGTTCTCGGACAACGTGCTCAAACTGCTCAGTGAGGAGTTCCGAGCCGTCGGCCAGTTGGTCGACTAACAAGTCGGTGATTGACGCGGCCGACTCATCCGTCATCCTGAGCGACTGCAGGTTGCTGGAGAAGGAGGAGATGTGACGGTTTGGCCGAGAAGCGGCGGACGGGTTTGTTTGAATTGACATTCGGGGAGTTCGCTGCTCTGTTTTCAAAGAGAGAAAGCGAAGCAAAACTGTTGAACTCTGGCTTCAGGATCAAAGCTAAGCAGGAAGCTGTCTGACAGCTCTTCTATGTTAGGAGATGTTCAGCGATTTCTGTTCATCAAACTGCTCTCATTGTGCACAATTGGTATTGATATTGTCCTATCTTAAAAATAAATTCTTAATTATGTCCTCTGAGCTGGTTTGAGTAATTATTTAGTTCAGGGTTTTTTCTCCCAAACACCTCAGGCCTTTTCCCATGTTTGAAGCACCAGTATTTTAGAGGTGAAAATGTGTCTCCAACCCCAACACTAACCCCAACCTTAATCCTAACTGGAACCACAGCCATAACCCAACCCTAACTCCAACCATAACTCTTACTTAAACTTCAGCCCGAACCCCAACCCCAACCCATTCCTAACCAGAAGCCCAACCCCATTCCTAAACCCAACCTCAACCCCAACCTCAACCCCAACCCTAACCCCAACCCCAACCTTAATCCTAACCCCTCAACCCCAATCCTAACCCCAACCTCAACCCCAACCCTAACCCCAACCCCAACCTTAATCCTAACCCTAACCCCAACCCCAACCTTAATCCTAACCGTAACCACAGCCATAACCCAACCCTAACTCCAACCATAACCCTTACTTAAACTTCAGCCCTAACCCTGACCCCAACCCCATTCCTAAACCCAACCTCAACCCCAATCCTAACCGCAACACTAACTCTAACCCCAACTCAAACCCTAAATCCAACCCCAACCTAACGTCCAACCCTTACCCTAACCGTAACTCCAACCCCAACTGTATCTCACTCAAACATTAAAAATCACAATAATGAATATTTTCTAGTTACTTTGTTTACTAATTACTATCTGACACTAATGATAATAAACAAGGCTTTAAAGGAGCACGATTACCTCCATAACTACTAAATTATTTGTGTTGCTATCATTTCTGCATATTATATAATTTATATTGTACATAAGCGATTACTTTAGGTATTTGTCACAGTGCTCATTTAAATGTCACTAATAAGCAATGTGGTTGCAGTAAAATTAGAAGGCAGGTGTTGCATTGCAACGTGTTTGATGGCATTGGGTGGCTGTGTGCTTCAGGTGACAGGCTGCTCTTCCTTTGTACCTGATGTCCGCTCAAAGCCCCGCAGGGCCTTTTCAGGTTGTTCCACAGACAGGAAACAGGAAGTTCTGTGTGCTATCAAAGACCCTTGGACCTCTTTGCTCCATAATGAACGCATGAGCCTTCCAGCGTTGGGCGGGAGACAAGACGGCCATGTGTTTTGTATTTAGTCGACTTGGCTTAACGCTAGCAGGCGCCTCTTTATCTCGTCCCGCGTTGTTGCTATTTATCCAGCTGCCAGTGCTGACCACGGTGCCATTAGTCAACTGCAACAGGGCTTTGGCAGCAGCGATTACACACGGGCAAGCGCCTAATGCCGACTATCCTTTCATTTCTAGAACACAGCCGACACACGGCCGAGCTGACATCCACAATTAGCTTTGGGCTGCAAATGCGGCCCAACTGCCCAAGTCCATTTGAATATGTTGGTGTTTTCCGCTCTCTTCGTGGTGAGAAAAGCAGCCGGAGATCTATGGTTGTTTCATATACAATTTATTTCTTTTTGATAAAGCCGTACACTTAGTTTGAGACCAAACATTCTCCAAGAAATTTACATTTTCCCCTCCCTCTGTTCTTCTTTTTGAGCTGCAATCCCATTCTCAGCTACCCACCAAGAAAGTCACAGAGGAAAAAGGAAAAAAAAAAATGCCAGTCACCAGTCGTCCATGGTGACGCTGTAGTTCCTCTGGATGGTTAATATAGAGGAAGACAAGTCCCTCGCGGCATTGGGACCATGACTGGAGGCAGTTTGTATCGGGGCCAATTCCAGCGTTTCACCGACAGCATCTTATTCCAACTTGTCACCAGCAATCACAGCATCTCAGTCCCTTCAGAGTCCAGAATTGTCCATAGCTTCAAGCACATACACACACACAAACATCCACACACACACACACACACACACACACACACACACACACACACACACACACACCAAATAATAAAATAAAAATGAACTTAACTGGCAAACAAAACAAACAAAACAAACATAGTCTCAAACCTCTTTAATCCCAGGTTCTAAAACACGGCGACACTCCTACACAGTGGTTTTAAGGAAACACTGCTGCAGTACTAAGTTACGTTAAGGAGTTGGGGCGGGAGGGGAGTGAGGGGTGGGGGAGTGGGAGGTAGAACCTCCTTTGTGAGCAGCTATGAAAAGAAGGTGTCATTCATCTGTCTGTACAGCACTTCTGGAAAGCAGTAAAGCAAGAGAGGAACATGGCTTTGGACGGAGATTTGACAGGACTAAAGGTCTAAAAACAGACAAAGGAATCCGAGAGGACAGCACTGAATCTGAAAGCAAAACCAGTCAAAGACAAAAACGTGTCCTGGATTAAAACACTGTGTATGTTTGGATTGGAAAAGTTTTCTTTTTTTCTTTCTTTTTTTGCTAAGAAAATTACTGGACATGCACTCACTTTATTCCATATTATACAGTCATATATACAGAGTGGATTAGAGGCTTGTAGTGGAGAGGATTGAGGCTTTTTTTTCTTCTTCTTCTTTTTTTTTTTTTTAAAATGATTGATGAGCAACGAGGCCACAAAGCATTAGCATGAGAGAGCTCCATTTGGTTGGGTGCAGCGAGGCGCATCCCAAAACATGTCTCTTTCACTCAAAAGTGCTTTGATGTTACGGATCACCAAATTAGAAGCATTCTTGTTTAACCAGTAGCTCAGATTTTGATCTTTTCAAAGCATTTCCAAATCAAAATAGGTCAGCGGCTCGATTACTCAGATCAATTTCAACTCTTGACATTTTCACTCTTCCATCTTGTCAATCTCCCATAGAAAGCAGTCTTATTAAATCTGTTTGTTTTTGTTTGTTTTTTTTTGCCTAAAAGAGCTCCACTAAGCAAGCTTTAATTAAATGGCTGTTTGTTGCTTCATGGACAATGCAGCTTGCCACAGCTAACATCGCCCCTCATGCCAATAGCTAGCTAACAGCTAAACAAATCCGCTGCTCGACTGTGACCGACATATTGTTGGAGCAACCGTTTTTTCCAGTTTTTGAAATTGATTCTCTCAGCGTGATCAGGCGTGAACGGATGAAACCCACAGCGTGACGTCGGAGGAAAAAAAAAAACAAAGAGAATATTATCTGTCGCATGAAAAATTCATAGCTTCGAAAAAGAAACCCTGGGCGTTTTCCCTCGGCTGTGCAAGAAAACAGGAACAGATTCACGCAAAGTCTGTCCTTGATGAGCGCTGCTGCTCTGAGGTCGAGTGCAGCTTAGCGCTTTGCACCTGCACAAGAAGAGGATTTTTTTTTATTTTTTTTTTTGGTTGGGGTTGGGGGGGGATACAGATCTCTATGCTAACGGTGGCTCCTGAAGAAAATGCAAAAAAAAGAGGAAAAGATTCTGTGAATCTGTGAAGTAAGGCAGTGAGACAAGCGCAACATCGCAGCTGAGCACATTTACAGATGCAAAGTACAAGAGGATGATGGGTAAGTGGCAAGAAGAAGTCTCCTGGCTGAATGTCGAGCCCAGTTCCTTGCAGTCTGCGCACGGCAACAACAATAACAAGAAAGCAAAAAAAAAAAACATAAAGAAGAAGATTTTTTAAAAAAAAACGCTAATTTTTCGGCACAGTTTGCAGAGCTGCGAATCTGAATCTGTGGCGTTCAAGGGATTCGGGGTATGTGCACCGTGTGGGAAGAGTGGCTTTTTACGCCGTGACACGCATCATGGTATGCAATCCTTGCGTAAGCCAACATCTACGGTGTGCAGCTGGGCTCGTTGCCGCAGTCGCTGTGGCTGTGGCTCCTGTCCGCCTCCTTCTTCTGCAGCTCTTTTCCCGCCCTGTGCTGCTGGCCGTGGCTGTGGCCGTGGTGCTCCTGCGTGGAGGGCCTCTTGCCGTGGTGCCCGTGAGCCTGGCGCTGGTGACTCGCCCCCATCCCGTCCTCGAACGCCACCCCCGCTTTGGTGTCGTCCAGGCCCTCAAAGTTGTCGCTGCGGCCGCCGGCGTCAGTGGCGGCGCCCTCGCTCTCCGGCACCACCTGCAGGTAGGCCCTGACGCGGTGGTGGCGGGCGCCGGCGTCGTCGCTGAAGTCGATGACGCGGCACTCGTAGGTGCCCTCGTCGGAGGTTTTGACCCGCGAGAGGCGGAGCTTGTGGGAGATGTTGCTCCCCACGACTTTCACCACCTGCCGGGGCGAGACGGGAGAGAAGGGGTAAATACTTGAACTCAGCGAGCAAACTACAGGGGGAGTTTGATATTTTTCCAAAAGCTAATAATATATATGTATGTATAGATAGGTAGATAGATCAGTTCAGGATAATAATATTTGAATGTATTGAATGGAATACTGAATATATTGAATGAAACTCTGAAAATATTGAATGAACTTTGCAAATATTGAATGAAACCCCAAATATATTGAAATAACCTTGAATATATTGAATGAAACTCTGAATATATTGAATGAAACTCTGAATATATTGAATGCCACCCCGAATATATTGAATGAAACTTGGAATATATTGAATGCCACCCCGAATATATTGAATGAAACTCTGAATATATTGAATGAAACTCTGAATATATTGAATGCCACCCCGAATATATTGAATGAAACCCTGAACATATTGAACTTTTTTCTGCACACACCAAGATGCGAATCTAAATTTAAGGAAATTTGCCAAATACCAATACCAAATTTAGATTGGTATTGTTATCAAAGAATGAAAGTGCAATAAGGATGGTGAGAGATGTTGTCGTGCGGTAGCAACACCAGGAAGTTTTCGGTCCCAGAGGGTTGCAGCCAACGCCTGATCGGGAGTGTGGTTATTAACCTGGGAGAGATATCGGCACCCCTTGTGACATCACAAGAGGCCGATTTCCAAAAGTGTGTTTCTAGGGAAATGTTTCCATTCTCTGGAGTTTTACAGACCCACTACAGACAACAGACACGCATTACTGTGAAGTGTGAATGTGCATAATATTGGGACCTTTAAAATTCAGTTTGCAATTGAAGAAAATGCCACGCCGGCTCAGACTGACGGTCTCGTATTAACTGTGTTTTGCGGCAACATGGCTGCGGTTTGCCATGAAGTCCGAACTGTATCTGTGGCGCCGGTTTGATCTGCGGCTCACGTCAACAACACATCTCGTCTGTTTCTTACATAAGCAACAAACGCCGCTGTCCTTTTCCCTTTTATCATCCTTCCGCCCCCTTTTTTTTTCTTTCCATTTGTCTGGACTTTTTATTCAAATGTCGCCGCCTCATCTCTTGCGGCGCTTCTCCCCATCTGCCCCTCAGCTTATTGTCACCGGGCCGTCCATCACGGCGTTTGCCCTTTATTATTATTATACGCGGCTGAAAGTGCGAATGCAAAACAAAGCGGCTGCCACACTGCAGCGGCAGACGCACCAAACTGAAGAGGAAGCCTCCTTCCTTTCCTCTCTCGCTCAATATCACATCCTAGACTTTGAATAAACAAAGTGTGTCAAAGGCGAGCTTTGATTTTTTTTTTTCTTTTAAACTGAAGCTACACAGACGAACTGATCCCGTAGATCATCTCATCATCATTACAGGAGCTGCATCGCTGAGATTTTCACTCTTAATTCTCACAGATCCATCTTAAAAAGCTCCGGCCTTATTCACTTTCTGAGTCTTCAGTATTCCAGGGCATTTCAGCCTCCTTTGAGGAGAACAAACAAACGGGAGGCTTCTGCAGTCACTTTTAGAGAAACTTCAATGTCAGCATGGGGCACTGCAACAACATTTCCTTACTGGAAGCAGAGGAAAGAAAAGAAGAGCAGAGCCGAGAGAGCGCTGAGGGCTTTTTTTCTCCGCTCCCCACTGGCTTTGAACACTGGAAGTCTTGAGGTGCTAGCGACTGGCTAACGGCGCCAGCTTGCCGGAAAAGCCGTAGGAATGTTCCGGAAGGTGATGAAACATTCCGTTCGGTACGACCGCTTCGAGTGTATTTTATGAATCAACTGATTTAGAATTAGAGCAGTGAATCCAAGAGCTATGGAATCACTGTGATTGCAGCCTGGTTTCCACTCATCCGCCGCCGTCCTCCCAGTCAATCACTCCCACTCACTCGCACACACGCACGCGCGCAGGGGTCGTGCTGCTCCGCCGTACACGTGGCCTCAGATGAGCGAGGAGGCTCCTTGTCGGAGGCAAATGGCTCGGCAGGCGCTCGGAGCGCCGCTGGTGGGTGATTAGAGCGCCGGATGGTGATGAGAGGTGACGCACTGGCATATAAATACCACTTTGTTTCCAACCCACCTTCCTACCTGTGACGCCAGGCAGGAGGTGCATGTGCTTGCGTGTGCGGACGGAGACAGTCTCTGCATATCTGTTTTTTTTTCCTTTGGATTTATATTATTCGTCCTTGTCCGTTGGACCGTTTCAAAGGTTAACGCAGGATTGATGTTTTTAATACTGGGCGAAACACCCGGAGGGGGGAACCTTTGTCTTTCTGAGACGCTTTTATTTCATTACCAAGGACGAAAATAAATAAACAAACAAATGATCCTCATAAATCGCTGTGTGTGTGTGTACATATACCAGCATATTTCCCCCATATGTCTAAAAAAAAAAACCTGCCTGATGTCCCTTCATTTTCTTTTTTTTCCCCCCCAACACAATCCACCTGTTTGCATCCACAACTGCTACAGTTTTCCTCTGACGGAGGAACTGCAGTCTGCAATTATACACAGGGAAGCTCATAATGACTTTCTGGCTACACAGACCGCGGTGCTCTAACACACGCTCGCACACAAACACAAAAATCGCAGCTGTTGCTTTATTGCAGTCAGTCTGCAGTAGCTTCTCTCCTGGGGACGAAGCACTGAGGATTGATTTTTTTTTTTTGCTTTGTTCCTAAAACCATGTGAACATATCGTTACACATCTCAGTCTATGGATATTTTTATACACTGCACCCTTATTGTTTTTTTTTTTTGTTTTTTTTTGGGGGGAGGATTGTTTTCCTACTCTCTCGCATTCTGCAGGTAATGAGGAGGAAGTTGGGTGACTCAGCTGCTGTTCCCTGCCTGTGATTGAAAAACTAGGCGAGAGAGTCTCGGAGGAGAGCAGCCGAGGGTAAAATAACTTCTGCCAACTTCCCCTTCGCTATTTATTATTTGGATTCAGAGTCGCGCTCATGAAGACGCCGAGGCACTTATGGGAGTGCGAAGATGGTGCGGGGCCGGCCCGCCGGCAGGAGGCTAGCCACGTAGCGGCGGCGGTTAGCTGCCCTAATGAGGGTCGATCCGCTCAACGTGTTCCCTACAGAATCGACTCTCACGATAAAATGTCAATACTCACATTAGTCTGCACTAACTTGGCGTAAAACATGGCCGTCGTCACAGTTGGAAGCCACTTTGCTGGAATGTCTGTTATAGAGTTGCAGCTATCGATTATTTTTCGATTAATCATTCGATTGTTTTCTTTGATTCAACTATTTGAATAGGTGAAAAAAAAATTTAATTTTCAAATTTCAATTTCAAAATTTTCCTTATAATTTCTCCTTTTTTCTAGAACCAGCTATAAGTACAAGTACAGAAAGTATAAAAGGACATATATTTAAAACAACACATTTGTCCCGGCATCGTGTGCGTCACAATAAGCGTAACAAATGTTACGCTGCAGCCAAATTAAATAAACCACCAGTGCAGCAAAAGAGTGATTGAAAAAGAGAGAGAGAGAGAGAGAGAGAGAGAGAGAGAGAGAGAGAGAGAGAGAGTTGCACTCACGCTGATCTTGGTGGCATCTTTCGGCGTCTCCTCCTCGGGGGCCACCTGCAAAACAAACAAGCAGACAAACAAACAATCAGGGGTGACAGGATTCCAAATGAACACCCGCTAAAGTGTTTTTTTGCGTCGCGGATGGATTAGCATGCTAATTGCAGATACAATATTGACACGGGGCGCCGGCGCCATCCGAGAGAGGTGAAGCACGATGTCAAAGTGCTGTTTGCCCGAACGCTCGCCGAGCGGCGCGACGGCGTAATTGATGTGTAATTGCTCGACTCGGCCGTTTTGGCTCCGTCAGTCAGTCGCACGTGACCGAAAGCAGCGTCAACGCACAACACACAAGTCAGTTGGTGCACGGTGAGAATTAAAAAAATAAAAAAATAAACAGCAAAAGCAGTTGTTTGAAGGCGAATTAGAGAGAAAACGCGGGAGGAAGACGAGTTGGCTGCACGTTCATCTGCTTGTTTGCTGGATTTTTTTTTTGCCGCAGCAGCAGCAGAAAAAGGTAGGAAGTGCCAGCGCCAGGGTAGAAACAGAAGAGATTAGGACAACGATCAGATGACTAGAGTCTCTTGAAAGCATTTGTGTGTATTACCAAGCAGAGGAAGGAGATTTAAAGCTACAACAAAACAGATTTTGCCATTTATGCCTCCGTTTACTGCGGATCTCCTGAGACCGCGGGAGCTTTCCCGGTTTAGGAATCTGGCTTTCCAGATTTTTTTTTCCCTGTCAAATTCGCTTGCCTGACGCCTCTCTTTCACGTGCACCCACCTCGTTGGTGGTCCAGGGCTGCCGGTCCGTCCAGTCGGCGTGGTTCCTGATGTACCACCACTGGATCTCCAGGGAGTAGGAGGGCGTCCCCGCCCCCCTGAAGGAGCAGGCCATCTCCACGTCCTGCCCCCGCCGCGCCGTCATGTCGTGAGGCACCTCGGTGAACATGGCTGCGCAAACAACAAGGGTGGGAGGGTGGTGGGGGGGGTAGGTTAGCAAAGGAGGGAAGTCTGTCGGCAGAGCTCGTGATCGGGGATGAACCTCGGAAAGCTGCCGCCACGTTTGTTTCATGAGGCTCCGAGACACACGTTGGCGGGCAGAGGTAACACGGCAGCGCTAATCCCTCAGTTCCTCCACAATTAGATGCCAGCGCCGCTAAACCTGACGAGCGATTAGGAGAGCACGTTGAGGGAAGTGAACCGAAAACAATTCAGTGCATCCACTTTGCCAGCTCTGCTGCTTCGGAGGGGGAGTTTGGTGGAACCATGCATTGTTGGAAAGGTCACATTTCTGAATGCAGCGGATCAGCTTTACTCCATCCATCCATCCATCCATCCGTCTTCAGCCACACACTAGGAGACAAACCGCCGCCCGCAAAACCCAACCCGCTAACCACTTTGTGACTTAAAATCTCAGCCCTTCTTAAAAAAGGAAAAAAAAAAACTTTCTTTGAATGAGCAGAAAAGAATATACAGCTGACGAGCCGCCAGGAAAGAGGAGGCTTTAATCCCGTCAAGGTTTTTTTTTTTTCTTTTTCTGATTAATCCTCGCCTCCTGCAGCAGCCGCAGCCCACTGAGCTCAAACAAGCAGCAGCGGAATAATTCTTCTTCTTATTATTATTATTATCATTCAGCCACTTAAAGCTCGACAAATGTCTGGAATTCCCTTTAATGCAGAGTGCTGCTTCTGTCGTCTGTCTGTGTGAAATGCCGGGAGAGAGACAGACAGAGTCCCAGACAGACAGACAGACAGACAGACAGCTGCACGGTGACGAGGCCTCACTCCTCTCACCTGAGCTCCAGGAGGAAAATACCTCTCTCTCTCTCTCTCTCTCTCTCTCTCTCTCTCTCTCTCTCTCTCTCTCTCTCTCTCTCTCTCTCTCTCTCTCTCTCTGCAGCATCAGCAAATGATGTTCAATGACAGGAAACCCCGGGGTCGACGCACAGCGGCAGGCTGGTGAGATTACACTCCCGAAAAAAAAAAAACACCCTGAAAAATGAAATGTCGGAGAATACCCGCCACCTGCAGTGGTACGAAAGGTTTGGGGGGAAAAAAAAAAATCCCTGATGCTGGCGTCACACCTGGATGTCAACCTCTGAGCCACGTTTTGAACTCAGGCTTTGAACAGGAAATGGATCGGTCGGCTTTTGCAGCGACGAAGAGACACAACCCTGACAAAAAAAGGGCGACAACAGCAGCTTAAATTATGTGATGTTCGTCTCGAGCTGCGCAGCAAATACCAAACGGCGTCTCACTGCTACGGGTTGGTTTCAGGTCCAGGTTCAGGTTCACGTCCGGTCACGCTGTCGCAGCCAAGAGTTGTTGTGTTTTTTTTCCCCTTCATTGCTTGGATTCTTCCTCTGTTTCCGTGTGATACTGTCCCTTTATGGTCGTAAGCCGGGATCATCCATCGCTCGGACCGGGACGGGGAGACTGCAGTGCAGCGGCCATGTGTCGCGGACAAAGTGTAGCTTTGTGAGTCAAGAGAGAGAGAATTTTGGTGGGGATCTGCGAGCTTTGGCAGCGCGAAACGGAAACGATCCGCGAGCCTCGCAGGGGCAGAAAATCCTCAAAGAGGCAAAAAAAAAAAAACTAAACTAAACCGCAGTGCGCTGCATCGTGGTGCTGCTAGTCGTAATTGTAAACGCAAGTGTTTTTTGTAATTTTTTGGGGGGTTGGGGAGCAGATGAGGAACATCAGTCCTTCAGTTGTCACCGTTTCGATATTTTGCATCTATCTTATGAAGAAGAAAGATGAAAAATCTATTACAGTAGCGCCGGAGCCGTCTCTTCACTGGAGCCACCGTATGGCTCCGCAAAAAAAAAAAAAAATTCTTTTGTCGCCGTCTCCACCACGTCATGTCCCCTCTCCTGGCGAGGAACCCGGAACAGACCCGGAGCAGCTTGCGGTTGGCAGCTTAGTGAGAGCTGACAAGTTGACCTTGACTCAAAGGTCCCGCATTATGCAAATGGCCTCGCCCCAAACAACAACCTGCAGCCTGTTGGTGGAAAACTTCCAGCCAGCCTTCTCCGAGAGCGCGAGCCGAGAAACACGGCGTTCTCGGGAGACGGACGAGGCGGGCGGGCGGGGCGAGGGGGTGGGGGGCAGGGGGTTGGCAGAAAAAGAAATAACACCGGCAGAAGAAAGAAAAATACAGAAGCAGAGAAGGATTTGTGTGGCGTCAATGGCTGGATCCAGAACTGCTGCAGAGGCCTTGAACAACCTGACTGCAACCTCCCTTCTTTTACTGCGTCCGGTCAACCGTAAATGTTGAGTAATGTCCAGAAAACCAAAACAAAGAAGTTTGTATGTGTTCAGTCGACACTGAAGGTGATTAAAGGCGCCGGAGGAGGAGATGCAGCAGCAGCAGCAGAGAGGATGAATTATTAACACCTTGAATAAAATATCCAGCCGCTGAGCCGCTGCACCTTCTTCATGCAAGATTCATCACCCCTGGCCAGTGCTTATTTCCAAATAATGAAGAATAAATAAATAAATAAATAAATAAAGGCAGCTCCTCCAACAGCTCCTCCACTTCTAAGGATTCCGACCCCCTTTTTTCTCCGCTCGCCCGGGGAATTCTCCTTGAAATCACAGCGTTTCCTCTCTGGGGAAATAAAGGTGCGTCACCGACATTGCCGCTATTCATTTATTTATTCATCTTTATGAAAACCCAGCCCATCTCTATTTCCTGCCCCTTTAATAATGGTAATAACAATACGATTCTAAGACGAACTCTTGGTCTGAAAGAGCCTCCATGCGGACGCAGTCCGAGGACACCCGAGGCCTCTCCGCTGACGGGTTTGTCGTGTCGGAAACTGACGGCCGGCCAAGTGCCAATTTCCACCAGCGACCTCGTTGATCGACTCTGGATCCCTCCGGCGCTTCTCGCGGCGCCTCCCGATCCTTGAGATTGATCATATCTGCGTGTTGTGTTTTTTCATTTGTGAGAGGCCCGAACGCGCCGGCCATCGATTTGCCATTACGGCGCCAATAGGCGGCAACAATGGGCCCCGCAGCCTCCTGCTCCCGCTGATAAAATTCAAAAGCTGGGACAGAGTAATAAAAAAAAACAAAAAAAAACGATGCAAACACGATCCATCTCAGCCCACTTTTCTCTGCAGCCCTCCATTCATCTGTGTCGCTGCTATTAGGAGCCACAAACACAACAAGGAAAAACAAATAAGAATCACGGGTCAGCGAACGAATCAGAGCAGCTGGTTGCTTCAAGGCAGGTTTGAACCACGCAGAGGGCAAAAACCCTAAAAAATCCAAACCACATTTTCACCCCCTCCACCCTCTTGTCCACTCCTATCCTTGTCTGCAATCATGACGACTTCCACTGATAGAATTGAAGCT
This sequence comes from Thamnaconus septentrionalis, assembly GCA_009823395.1. Lineage (NCBI taxonomy): Eukaryota > Metazoa > Chordata > Actinopteri > Tetraodontiformes > Monacanthidae > Thamnaconus > Thamnaconus septentrionalis. The sequence goes on from CM020512.1 coordinate 9,776,071, forward strand.
ACATTAGCGTAACAACTGCAGACAGTGTGAACAACTTCATCTTTACATATTAGCAAAGGCCAAGCTGAAATACCAGGATGCAATGATAAGATTGATGACACTGTTTTGGTTGCTGTTTCGTCTATAGAGCGCCCCCAAGAGTTTCGTAGTGCATGTCACTCCCTAAGATAGCGGCGACCACTTCTTTCCAGTCAACTCAGCCATCTCAAACATATGAAACAATTGCAACGCTGGCTGGTTGCTTAGCGGCTAGCAGCTAGCGGCTAGCGGTACTTGGCTGCAGTTTTGCGAAGTTGCAGTGTCACCGTGCCGGACGGCGCTGCAATGTTTCTCACAGTTTCTGGAGAAATGAGATCTAGAAAATCGACCCGCTGTCCCAGATCTCGTCTCGCAGTCGGGTTTTCGACTGTGAGACGCCCCGAGGGCCATGCAAAGAGCCTCCTTCTGGCCCGTGAGACACGATTTCACCATCATCACGTCTCCAGAGTCGAATAATGACGGTAAAAAAAAAAAAAAAATGCTGCACAGTTCTTCCTCTTGCAACAATGTCCAACCATTCAGCCGCTAAAAGCCAGCGGTGAGGTTAGCCGGCGTAGCGGCGCACCTTGTCTGCACGCCGGCACCACTCAGCCTGCGGCGCCCTCGTTACCGCCGAGATAAACAGCGTCTTGCTCGCAAGACCGTCAGCCGCAAATCAGAGCCGAGGAATCTGGAGCTAAAAAAAAAAAAAATGAAGGCCGCGGGGGATCATGTGATCACCCCCATCTCCCCCAAACACACACACACACATACACACGTGTCGGCTCAGATGAACTAGAGGGACACAAAATTAATAAATCCGATTGACCGACTCGTCGTATTTATGAGCAGGAAGACCTCGCCGTCGTATCCGCAGAATAAAGGCGGGAATTAATATGAGGGTGTGTTTGTGACAACAGTGAGGAGGCGGCGGGGGGTACGGAGGGGGGCACGGTGTGTGTGTGGCAGCTGATAGCTGCAGGCCTCGTTTGTTTCCCTGAGAAATGGAATGTGGTAATTGCAGCTGTGATAAAAAGTCAGGCAGGAGATGCGCGTCTTTTTTTTTTCTTCTTTCTTCACCCGCCGCCTCCTCTCGGCTCCGAGCTGTCAGACCGACTCCGTCTAGCGGCTCGATCACAGTGGCGATGAAGAATCTGGCTCCCGCCTCCATGTTTCAGCGACGACAAATGGACAAATCCTCGAACTTGAAGCCTGGACTTTTTCCCTTTTTCTCCTTGCCGATTGACGAGCGTTGTTTTTAAATGGCTGGTTGTATTTAGAAGCAACAATAAAATAAAACGTTCTGATGAAAAAATATTTTTGTCATCCTGAGGCCCTGATTGGTTAGGGTAACATCACGGAGTGCCGGTGTTCAAATGAAAGTCATGAGAAGTTCCCACGACCTTTTCCATCGCTGTGTGTGACTCAGCACAGAGACTGCTGGTGAAAAAAGAGCAGAAGACTTTTCTCTTATTTTCCTTCTTCTCTAACTTTTCTGCACAGATTCACCAATCAGACGATGGCTCGCTGCATTGATCTGCAGGCGTCGCCGCCGCTGGCTGCTTCTGGTGTTGCAGGAGGCTGCTCGGAGAGGAAGAATCTTGCTAATGAGGAGGACATGTTTTGGTGTGTGCTTCATTGCTTCACTCACAAACGAAGAAGAAGAAGAAGAAGAAGAAGAAGAAGAAGAAGAAGAAGAAGAAGAAGAAGAAGAAGAAGAAGAAGAAGAAGAAGAAGAAGAAGATTTGCTTTACTAAATGATAAACAGCAGCATCTCAAATTCTGCTTTCTATTATTATTTTCATCATCATCATCATCATCATCATCATCATCACTATGACCGAGCCCTTGCGTAAATTGTATTCTTTGAACAGGCCACTGTATAATTCCACTTGAAGTACAGTGTTTCTGTCCCTACTGAGACACTTTGTTCCCTCCAGTTTGCAGCTGCCGTGCAGGTCAAACACTGTTTTCTCTCTTAATCACGGAGAAAAGGTTAAAAGGAGAACATGGCTCTCTGAGCCGGAGGGTTCAACCGGAACAAAAAAAAATTCCAAGGACAGTGATTTCAAGGTTTTGCTTTGTTCTTTTTTTACGTCAACACACCCAGGGTGGTGGGGAATTATTACCATGGCGACGCTCTGTGCACCTGACTTCCTGACAAAGACACGGAGCAGGTGCACAGAGTCTCAGAATCTCAACGATGCGTTTACGGTACCCGAGCACAGTCCCAGACAGAGGCTCAGCTCCACCGCCAGCAATAAACAACAAGCTGATAACAGAAATGTTGAGGAGCAGCGGCGAAGGACAAGAGAGCCAACAGGATCAGTCGCTGGCTGATATGACAGACAATTAGCATCGGCGCTAGGTGCACTAGGCGGAACGTTGCGTACAATTTAGTGCAGTGGTCAGCGCTGTCGCGTCGCAACAAGAAGGTTGGGGGTTTGATCTCGATCCAGGGGTCTGTTCCCTCTGTGTCTGTGAAGGTTCTCTACAGGTTCTCTGAGTTCCCACCACAGTCCAAAAATACGCATGACAAAGTCCAACTGGGAATTCTAGGTTGTCCAGAGTGTAAGCCTATCTGGCACAAGCAAACCCCTGCGAGCCTGAGTGCAGGAGAAAGCGTGACTAGAAGATGAATGAATGAACTGAAGAAATTAGAGCACAAAAAAACCTTAGTATAATCTCTGGCCGGAGTCTTCCTCCTCCTGCACTGTCGCCCTGTAACACAGGCGTCGCAGACACGCAGCCTTTCATTTTCTTTCCTGCAGACGAGTTGCGTCAGACGTCGGTTACAGAGCTCCCGGTTGGAACCATATCAGACCGGAACTCTTTCTGTCGTCTGAAAACAGCCTGTGAGGTTCCCGCCCACCTCTCTGTTCACTCGGAGAGCGCGACTGAAGTGTTCTTCAATCAGCGCTGCCGGGTGATAGATGGCTGAAATCTCCTTCGTCGGAAAAAAAAAACAGACAGAAAAAGATAGATTGCGGCCACTTTGATGCAGAGCCTCACGCCAACCTGCGCAACGAAAGATACGGGAAACACGTTTAAGTGTGTGTGACATCAGTCCACCACTAAGGGTTGGATTTTTTTTTCTCACTACGTGCACGACCAAAACAAACCCGGGTCCCTGCAGGTCGTCAGCAGCCTCCAGTGCAGTTAAAACACTGCCACATTTAATGACTTTCACGCAAATTTTTTGGCCCCAAAACAACAATGAATGAACGACTCAAATGTCTTGATAAATAAAATGAACAACTACGTGCATACATCAATGCTGCTCTTTCTCCTGTTCCAGGCAGGAAGTTGCAATACTTCTAAACTTGGTCTAGGCCTTTAAAGATCTCCAAAAAAGGTAAAACCCTACACTAAAGAAAAAAAAAGGTCATTGGTCGATATTATAAAGTGCTGTTGCAAGCAAGTTGGCTCCATTTCAGCAGCCGACAAAATGATTTTACAATTAGTTAAAATCAAACTTGCAGAGCTGCTGTCTTGCTAAAGCTGTGGACTGAACCAGCTCAGCTAAATGTGGTCGTGACTCGCTGCACTTTCAGACACACGGCGGGAATTCCTGGATCACGCGTCCGACCTCCGTCTCTGCGTCTCGCCGCCCATCATCGCTCCACTCCGTCCCTCTCTCTCTCCCTCTCTCTCTCTCTCTCCCTCCCTCTATCCCAACTCGGCAGGCAGCTCCTCAGAAATAATTAGCGGCCTAACGAGTCTCTCACACTGCCTCGTAACAGGCTTCCCGCTCCAGTAATGAGCCTCTGCGTCGCTCTGCGGCAAACAACAGCTGACGGGGAGAAAAAAACCAAAAAAAAACTCGAACCGTAGAGAAAAAAAACCTGCCTCGGTGCTCAGATTCTGCCAGATTGGTTTGTCTCTTTGGAACAAAACTGTTTTTTTTTTTTTTTGTTATTTTTGTTTGTTTGGATGTTGTTGGGTTTTTTTTTAGCGCTAATGAGAAGCCACGAATGGGCCGAACAGTGACAGTCAGCGGGGCCTCGGTGCCTCTTTGTGAGCCGACAGCTTCGATCAGCAGCACAAACACGTTGATGGAGGAGGAATGAAAATCTATATGTGTGTTTTGGGCAGGACGGTGAGTGAAGAGGCGTGTGGAGACCAAGAGACGCCTCTTCAAACACGTGACGATAAACAGATTTTTTTTTTTTTCCGTCTGCCTGCCTGCCTGCCTGCCTGTCTGCTTAAACCCACCGACTCAGCCGTCGCCCCCTGTTGTTTGTCACGGATTTAACAGCAGCTCCCAAAACTTGTGGAGATAATCTGAGAGGTTCCGGTGACAAATTTCAGTCCATCAGCTGCACTTTTCTGCTGTGAACACACGAGATCCGTCTCACTCTCCCAAGACTCAGCCCTCTCTCTCTCTCCCGCGCTCGCTCGCCCGGCTTCCTACATGTCGTACATCATCATAAACCACCCCCACCCCCCCAGCATCAATGCGAGAAACACCTCCCGGGGAAAATATGCGCTCAAAGTATTAAACGCACCGGCGGTTTACGCTTTTGGAGAATAAAAAAAATTAAAAATACTAAAGCTTTTGGTTGGTGGTTATAATGACGGGACAAGTATAAACGATGGCATGGCTGCGTAATGACTTCTTACAAGGCTGGGTGACGATGGCCCGTGGTGTGTGTGTGTGTGTGTGTGTGGTTAGTGCAGCAGGAGCTGGACTAACTGGCCGTTAAACAGTGATGGATGATGGGAAGGTTTCCACGGCAGCCGCGTGTAAATGTCACCGTGGTGTTCACAAGGCTTCGTCGACTCCAAACTACAGATTCTTGGAAAGAAGACGAAGACGAAGAAGAAGAAGAAGAAGAAGAAGAAGAAGAAGAAGAAGAAGACGAAGAAGACGAAGACGAAGAAGAAGGAGGATGTTCTTCATCCTCGGTGAATCTCTGAATTTCTCATCCTACAGACTCTGGTGGAGCACAACCCAAGTCATTAGCTATTCCCCGAAAAAGATCTTACAGTCAGCAGCATCGCACTGGGACTCCTGGGGCATCATGGGAAACATCACAGGATGGTGGTCCTGCAGACGAGGAGGAAGCAGCATCGTGTTTATCAATTCAGATTGAACTGATCCTGGTTCTCAAAAAATTGGCACTGTGATTTTTTTTTATAAAAAAACAACAAAATCCAAAGTCCAACCACATTGGAAACAGACCTCCCTTTATTTCGTTTATTTTCCAATCACTCCAGTAAACGTCCAGAACGAACCCGCTGCCGTCGCTGCAGCGTTTCCCCAGTGGCTCAATTTCCCACTTGCCCAGCTGACGGCAATTAAAACACCTCGACAAACACTTGGTCAATGAGTTTTCTGAACGGCCGCCCCTCTCCCCCACTCTCCCCCTCACTCCACCGCCCTCTGGGGAGGGGCGGCTCAATCAATGAAGCTATCTCCGAGGTGAATCGGGAGCAGCTCCCAGCGGAGACGAGGGAAACGGCGAGCTCTCCTCCTCATTTAGGGACGCCGTTTAAGTCGGAGCGCCACCTCGTTGTTGTTTATTTTTCAGGATTTATTGCTGCAGCCGAGGAGACGATGGGGTCAAAGGGCAGAAATGTACAGATGGCAGCTGGGGAAACGTCTCCCACCTGGCTGGAGGCAGGAGGAACTACTGATGCACTCTACAGTGAGCTCTCTGGCGCCAACGCTGGACGGCTTGGAGTCGTCAGCTGTGCAGGCTGAGACTTGGCAGTAGACGAGGGTGAGGCGGTACAGTCGCTCTTCATTCTGGAAGGTTAAACATTTTTCAGAAAGCAAATATCACCACATTGCTCCTAAAACACACCGCTGGACCTTTTCTGCATGAAACTGCAAAAAAAAGCATCTGAGACGTCTCCAAAGCAGCCGGAAATTAAAGGTCCCATTGCACCATCTTGCCGGACGGCCCAGCAGGTTGAACAGGTGACGTAGCGTCTCAGTCTGCAGTAGGAACGAGAGCCCCAGCGCAGTAAAAACAACCATCCTGGCCTGACTTGACAACAGACATCAGTCACTGGCCCGCAGCCGGCCTGAGGTACTGCACTGAGGTCCTGCTGAATCCCGTCAAGCGGAGGATCCAACATGGTCCTGGTGAAGAGGAACACTCGGTGCCGTTCGTCCTGCTTCTTTCAAGGCAGAGACACCGGCTGGTTCTGAGGAAACTGCAGCTACTGCAGCTCGACGGCTCATCTCGTGAACAGCAGCAAGGCCTTCGGTCACTTCCTGTACGTTTCTTTGGGAGGTTTTGTTGCAGAACATGTGCTGAACGATGAAGAGTGAAACTTGGAGACTTGAGCTTGGCGAGATTTTTTTTTAGGATTCAAATCTCAGCAATCCAGCGGCACTACACTGATGATCTGAACCCTCACATCTTTGCTTGATGCACCGTCAGAACAGACTGAAGGCAGCGACAGCGGCAGAGAGCGCCTGATGCCAGCTTAGCTGGACCCTCCGATTGTCTTGGAGACGCCAGCGACAGCTTCTGTGTCCACGGCTGGAGGCAGCGACAGGAGCGAGGGAGAGGCGGAGGGGAGGAGGAGGAGGGGAGGAGGAGGAGGAGGAGGAGTCTCCCTGTCTGCCGGCTGGTGGTGAAGTTCTCCTCCTCCTTCTCTGAGGTTCTCACTGACAGCGCCGATAAACAGGCGAGCCGGCTCAATGTATGCTTTGCGCGCTTTTCCTCTCCTGGATTCAAGAGTCCATTCATTATTCCTGCACGACACATATTGGAATTTTATTAGCTTGAAGTGGAGGCGGAGACGGGGGAGGAAACATCAGCAGCAGCAGCAGCAGCAGCAGCAGATTTATGGGGAGACACGGGAGAAGGTTGATGCACGGCATGAGGACTGGACCACAGACTGAGTCTTCTTATCAGACAGGGAACCCCAGGGCATCATGGGAAAGATGGAGGTATGAAGGGGAAGAGACGAGGACGTGATGGAGCTGCAGGGGAGAATCGAATCAACTTTTAACTTGTGGTCAGAACTTCCACACGTTTCACAGGCCGAATTCCAGAGACGCTGGAAGTGTTTTCTAGAAGCTGATGGTGATGTGGGGAGGAATACGGCGTGACAAGACTGATGACCTGTGCAGAATCAAGTCGCTCGGCTGCCTCTGTTCAACAGGGCCCGTTGGTTGGAGACGTGGCTTTTTGCAGGTAGTGACAATAATCAAAGGAAGACGTCGTCAATTAGGATTCAGATTTGTTGAACCTGAACAGTGGAAAAATCGAAAGTACAATAAGAAACCCGTGGGTTGTTTTTGCTTCACAGATCTTCACTGCTAAGTTTTGTGAAAACGTTTTCTGCCAAGCCTACCAAATCAGCTGATAGCTGTGGATTACTAGTCGCACAAATTGTAACACAGCCAATCTGAGGATGGGGGCGGGGAATCATCACCCAGAATGTCAGCTGAAGACTGATGAATCAGAAGATGATCAGAAGAGTCGGGGATCCATCGTCTGAGGTCGAGTCAAAGGAGAAGAAGAAGAAGAAGAAGAAGAAGAAGAAGAAGAAGGAGAAGAAGAAGGCGTGATTGGCGGCTGCTAAGTTTTAGCCCAGGCAAACTTTCTGTTTCGCTTCCTGGAAACTTTCCGCAGGGGGGAAAAAAAAATGTTTTCGACACTTGGCGAGAAAAGCCATTAAAGTAGCAGTTGGCCAATTTAATCCCCCAAACGTTTCCTCATTAAAAGAAGAGCAGGGAACAGCTCTGCTGACGGCTGTTTGCTCGCTGAAACGCTGGACACTCTGACACACTCCGAGCTGCAGCACAGGACAGAAGCGCTGCCAGGGAGAAAAGATGGGATGGCGCGACTTGGACAAAGCAGATTAAGAAGAAAAAAGAAAAGAAAAGAACGGCGAGAGGCACCAGGAGGCGCCGCAGCTAATGGAGACACGGCGCCTCAGGCCTCCGCTGAGACGGCGGGCGGTCGCACATGAACGGCACATGAAAAACAGTCATTTCTTCTTCTTCTTCTTCTCAATTAAGTGACAGCTACAGTACGTCTCTCGCCCCCAAACCACATTGATGTCACATCCCACAGCAACACAAACCTGACCAGGCAAAAATACCAGTCGGCTCTTCAGCCACGCCTCCCCCACCTGCGGGATTTGGCTAAATATAAACAATTACTAAATTTGAAGGACTGAAACTGTCTCTGGGAGATAAGACTGCATATGCGTGTGTGTGTGTGTGTGTGTGTGTGTGTGTGTGTGTGTGTGTGAGTGAGTGAGTCAGTGCATCTCTAGAGCACCGAGAGGAAAACAGATCCATCCTCAGCAGAGAAAACCAGCAGGGCTCAGCTTATTACTGAGTACAGGAGTCTCAACTTCCGGTCTGGCAGACGCACACACACACACACACACACACACACACACACACGGTTTTGAGCAGAGTGCCACCTCTGACTGCTCTCCTATTACTATTAACGTGCCTGGAGCGGCCACAGAGTTGTCCATCTGCTTCGTCCCTGCAGCCAAAATGCCTGCTGGAATTCTGGGGACGAGCTGGTTTGAAAAAACAAAGTAAAAAATACCCCAGCCAAAACGCCACCCGTTATTGTGTGGAACAACCAGAGGAGCTATAAATGAGTGCGAGATGTTCCGATCTGTGTGTGGAACCTCTCGGCTCTGAAAAGAACAGAAAAAAAAAAAAACCGTTTGTTAGTCTTTTCTGAGAGTCGACGAGGTCTGAAGGTGGAAAACTTCCACATTTATTAATGATGAGTGAAGGAGATTTTTTCATATTAATGTTAATGCTCATTTCAGATGCAAAATAACGCAAATTCTTCGGGTTCTCCAGGACAGTTGGGCATTTTTCGTATATTTCCATGTAGAAAAATGCATCATGCATGTTCAGTTTCACCAATCCTGCGCATTCAAATTCATCGTCTGATCACTGCTATTGTATTTTTATTTTCCGAAGCACATCTTGACTGACTGACAGCCACCCGAGGGAGTGGTTGCCGCGTCCGCAAGTCTGTTGTTGCACGATACAAAATCTCCCTGAGCAAAAATATCACAAACTCAATTCAGAGTCTCGACGTCGCTGCCACGGAAAAATACCTGCCAGAAAAGAGTTCACATGGGGAAACGTTGCGGATCGAGCTCTTGGACAGCTGTTATTGGCCGTCGACCGCCAATGAAATCCGTTAAAAAACTAACACGTGTAAGGCCCCTTTCCCACTTGCCAAAAAAACCTGTTCAACAATCGGCATTTGGTGGCAGTTGGAAAGGCTCACCGGTCTGCGTCAGCCCGGCTTTGCTCCGATCAGCTTGCAGTGGGAAAGCCAGACCCGCATCAACATTTACGTGATGACATTGAGCGTCACGTGCGCTACGTCATAATATCGCGCCAGTCGCGGCGTATGTCACGTACCGGAGCAAAGCTCTGTTTGCATTCGAGACCGGATTCATTCAGACCGCGCTGGTTTTGGTCAGTGGGAAAGGAGCCAAATTCCGATTGTTCGCAGGTCGACCCACGTTAAAAAACAAAACAAAAGAAAACCGCTAATTTCAGCGGGAAAGCGACACAAGTCATGATCAAACAACAGCAAACAACCACAGTGTTCTAAATGCAACCAAGCAGCTGCCAGCAAACACAGACCCCTGACTGTGTGTGTGTGTGTGTGTGTGTGTGTGCGTGCATGTCAACATGTTTCACTCGCTAGCGGCAGGTATCAAGCTGTCGGGTTCAACGGACCTTTTGCAACCGTGCAGGGCCCTAAAAAAGACGAACGTGGGCCTATTAGCCGCACGTGAAAGACAAAATATATGAACCACAAACACGCGGATGAAAAAACGGAGGGAGAGAGGGTGAGCGTGTGCGTGTGTGTGTGCGAGCGTATGCGACACAAACCCCCCTATACTCCCCAAACAAGCCCTCTGAACGAACGGCTGCAAATGTGAGCGCCAGTTAATTTGGCCAGAGTTTGGGCTAATTGTGTAACCAAGCAGTGGGTGTAGAGTCGCTCACAGGCGTCGGCTGAACACACACACACACACAATCTCTCTCTCCCTCTCTCTCTCCACAGCAGTGTAATTAGGCCTGGTCACTGCAGAGCGGTAATGGATAACCCTGTCTGCAAATGGCTGCAAGCAGCTTGTGTAATTGAGCGCGCTCTGCTCTTTGTTGTGCTCTCGTGTGTGTGTCTGTGTGTGTGTGTGTGTGTGTGTGTGTGTGTGGTTGCGTGGGTGTGTCTGAGAGTGTGTGTGTGTGTGTGCCTCTGTTTTACCAGGGGACGGCTACAAAAAAGGTATTTCCCTTCCGCCGGCCTGCCGGTTGCTTCCCCAAGCTGGATTAGCAGTACAGCTAACAGCCAACAGGTTGATGTGAGTCAGTCAGTGATGGGCGATGACATATTTTTCAAGTTCGATATGATAACCGATGATAACCGATACTTTTGGGGTCGATATTGCGATATCAACATCAAAAAACACTTTTCGGTTTGCAATTTTTTTCAATTGATAAAAAGTTACATATTTCTTACAAAAAATGAAAAACAGTTATAGAAAATGTTTGGGGGAGGGGCCATTCGCCGACACTGTGGTTGTCAGCTGTAAAATGAAAATAGAGAAGACGAACAAAAACAGGATTTCTTTCAGCCAGTCGAGTTGACTGGACACATTTTTGGCTCTGGCTGCTTCCAGCAGAATTTACATATTTTTTAGCTAACTAGCTTTCTTCTCCGTCATTGGATTTACACAATAGACAGGAAAGCTGCAGGCACGTCAGTCACGTGCCTCAGGAAGATGGAGCAGATTTGGAAGCCGTGGCGCGACAGAATCAAGTCGCAGATTTGCATTGTGTCTCCACAACCGGCTGCATCAGTTGTGGAATTTTAATATTTACTTGACTGACTTTCTTGTAAATCCCCCAGGCGCGTTCTTATCACCGCCATTATTTAATAAAGAAGAAATAATTTTCTCCCTCGGAGGAGCTCATGCGTGCAGTAGTAACACGAAAAATTGGGTCTTCCACTCAGTTCATTGTCACAGATCACGTTGGGGGTTGTTTTTTTTAATAGAAAGTCCGTCTCATTAGGAGGAGAGAAAATAATCAGCTTTTATCATCACCCAGAGACTCGACTTCAAGGTGGTTTGGACTTTTATGAGCCTTTTTTTTTTTATTTTAATGTCGGATACTTGCTGACCGTGCAGTAAATAAAGAACTTAAGTTGTGTTTCACTGTGAATATGCTGATGCGTCTCTGTTGGTGTGTGTGTGTGCTGATGCGTGTGCGCGTGATAGCGTTGGCTGTGATATTGTTGACGTTCCTAATGAATGAAATTTGCCTCTTTTAATTGTTTTGTTTTGGAGAAACAAAACAATTAAAAGCATCCATCAGAGAGCAAATTAGAATTTAGAAAAAAGTGAAGTCCAAAGTTTACCAACAGCTGTCTAGTAAATCAGCAGGTGTGTTAGTGTGCGTTTGTGTTTGTGTAGGAGCGATTCAGATAGGAAAAGCAAACAGAAATATACTGCGGTGTTCAATAAAATTCATGTATCTTTCTACTGGTGAAGCAGCTCCTCCACGGAGGCTCCGCCGCTTGTTGCATAACAACTTATCTGCATAATTTTCATTTCAAAACAAAATGCGCTTCCTGCCGCGGCGCCGAAGCTGCTGCTTGAGTTTCTATTCAAGCTCACAAATGCTTCTGTGGTGCAGTTTCTGCAGCCTGGAACAAACAGACATATGCATCCTCTGCCTGTGCTCCCCCCACACACACACACACACACACACACACACACACACACACACACACACACGCACGCACACAACACTCTCTATCTATCACACTTTGACATTAAACCAACAATCTGCAAACATAAATTATTCAGGCCGGTGCAGAGCCGTTGTGTTATGAAAAGGCGGAGCCAGACGGCGACACCAAACTGAGACTCCGCCCCTGGGACGGTCACGGTGACGAGGCTGCCGACATACTTTATGTAGCGCTGGATCCATTACAAAGAAGCGACGCACAACATGGAGCGCACCAACGCACGTGTCGAGTGCCAAACCCTTCCTGCCAGGGGTTCTGCTACAGATGGCTGCCATGATGAGGAACACACAGTTTGGTGTGGATGACGAGAAGCAGAAGGACGAGTGGCGCACGAGGCCAGAGCCTAAATAATGGAAATCTGATTGGCTGCGTCCTGACTGTCTGTAAGTGACGTTCTCCAGAATGGTTCTGATTGGCCAAATAGATCATGTGAGTTACAGAGGCATGATGGGAAGTGACACTACTGCGCATGCTATGCTAGGTGAGCAACTTCATTGAAACAAATGGGTCATCTTGGACTCTGGGGGATTGACACACAGCAGCTGTCCATGTCGGTGCCATAATTTTGATGTTAGCTATTTATTTTTTTGGGTGCACATCCTCGATGCGTTGAGGCTGAGGTGCATGTTAACCAGTATGGAGTGGTTAGAACAGTTAGGAGGCTGAGAGGATCTAAGACAGACGAGGCCGCGTGCACTGGTTCCAGTGGGCCAGAGACCCCTGGTGGACTGGTCACACTGGTCAACAGACTGATGGTAGTTGGATGGAACTGAGCGCTCAGTCAAGCTGTGTCCAAGAGTGGAGATGAACTGGTTTCACTGGGACAAGACCAGGGGGGTGACAGAGGGTCAGCCGGACAGAACAAACTGGTTAAAGTGGGACGGCGAGTCCGCTCGCTGCGCTGGTGGGTGGTGGGACAGAGATTAGATTGTGTTTTTTTTCCTCCTCCTCCTCCTCTTCTTCTTCTTCTTCCTCCTCCTCGGAATAAACGGCCAACTTCATCTCGTCTGGTGCGACTGGGAAGGAAAAAAACTAGTGAAGGACAAATAAGAGAGAGTCTGTCCGGGACGCCGCGGTGTCCTGCTGCAGCCTGAGGGGCTCTTCTCCCCCCCCCCTCTCTCTCCTCAGGCTGCAAATAGCTGATCCTGGACCTGCTCTGATGCATCAACCCCCCCCATCCCCTCCCCTCCTCAGTGAGACTGCCAACAGATGAAGCCTGCCAAGTGCCTCCCCAGGAGTGTGTGTGTGTGTGTGTGTGTGTGTGTGTGCCCACTTTGATGGCAGTGTTGGCTGTAATGTGTCTAATGGAAGATAAGCAACACTCTCTCAGACGAGCCTTCACAGCCAAGCGCTTCCTCCATCATCGTCATCATCATCATCATCATCATCATCATCATCATCCTCATCACACTGAGCGCAATGGAGGGGCATTTCTTCGAACACACACACACACACACACATACGCAGACAAACAGGGAGTCACGGTTTGGATCATCTGTCTCAAAAGCTGGCCTTTATCATTGCACGCACATGCGTTCCCGTGTATGCGTGCACGCAAACACACACACACACACACACACACACGTGCATCTGCACCTACACACACACACACACACAGAGCAGTGGCGAGGAACGGTGGGTCCCGGGAGATGAGTTTCAGTCTTGATGGCACACCTCTGAGAAACGAAGCGCTTCGGATCGCAACGCTCAAAGCCGCGTGCAATCACTTCTCCGTGCACGCACACACACACATGCACACGTGCGGCGCGCACGCACACACACACACACACACACACACACACACACACAGTCACGCCTAGTTTGAAGTGGAGAGTGAAGGACGACTGCAGCAGAAGGCACAAAGACAGAGGAAGAGTCCTTGACTGCTGACTGACCTCCACGTTTGTTGGTGCCAATTTTGTAGCGGTGCGAGGTGTGTGTGCGTGTATTTGTGTGTGTTAGCATTCAGAGACTATCAGACAAGCGAGCCGGTGATGGCAAGAAGGATGGAGGACCGAGCAAAAGGTCTGGAGCCACGTCGGCCGGGGGTTTCATCCAGAGGCAACAACAACAAAAAAAAAAGGCTCCAAACACGTCAAGTGTTTTGTTTCCTTAATCGTCCTGAACGTCTGAATGTCGCCTCCGTAACGAGCAGCGGCAGGCTGATCCCTGCCAGGAATTCCGTCCCCACGGATTCCAAATTAAAGGCCGTAAAACTTAGACTGCAAATGCCACGGCTACAGCTTCTTTTTTTTTTCGATTTAAAAAAAGAATTAAAACATGTTTTTGTTCAATGTGTCTGAAAATGCCATTACGTGACATTTCAATCTCTCGAAGTCTTTAGCGTCTTATTGGCGCAGCCTCCTCTTTCAAAACCTTCTTTGCTGTCCGTTTTCCACGTCGGATGCATCAACCGCATCTCTCGGACGTTGCAAAAGGTTCCAGAAGGTGGAATCAGGTGAAGCTCAGGTGGAAGATTGATTTTTGAGCTGCGGGGACAACGGCAGCTCCGGCAGACGGGGGAAGTTGCAGCTACAGTAATTATTTCCTCGGCCTCCGGCAACTTGACGGCGAGGCCAGATACTGAGGTCGGGACCTCAAGACATCAGCTCTCCAACCGCCTGCCGGGTCCCGACACTCTCTAAAGCCGCTCGCTCTTCCCTGCTGCCTGCCTGCTACGTGCTTTAACCGACTGTCAGCGAGAACGGCCGGTTTCAACCAAGGTGACAACGATTTTATGGCAGTTTCACTGAGTCAAATAATTACCAGCAGCCAAACGAATTTGTCTTTTCAATGCAAACCTCTGTAGACACTTTTACTTTTGGCCCATTTCCTGCCTGATTGCATCAATATTTGCACACTTGCACACTCTGTACCATTACACAACAATCAATTTTCCGACAGCGATGTATATGTATACATATGCAGTATCTATTGTTCCATTTTTCTACTGTTCTATTTTCTATTTGTCTTTCCTTTGCGTGTCCAAGACAGAAATTCCAGAGTCAAATTGCCAGTGACAATAGAATCTGACTCATTACAGACTCATTTTCTACATCCCACCACTGGAGGAGGCAAGTGACAAATTCCGGCTCTTGGACGGTAAATGCCGGCAGCCAATCACGGCAGACAGACAGACAGACAGATGGATGCCGAGCAATAAAACTCCAAGACGCCGAAGCGTAAAACTAACTCAGGCTACATCACGCCAAGAACAGCTGCGCAACTGCTCACCAAAGCAGCTCTCACATCAACCCATCGACGCATGTCCGCATTTCCGAGTCGTGTCACGTCCTGCCCAGCCGACCCGGCCCGGACCTCAGGTGGGCCTCAGCTTCCCGGCGGCCTGCACTTAGCGGTGAGATCATCCATCCTCTTCGGGCGGACGCATCCGTTTATGTAATTGTCCCGTGCATTCAATTAGCGCCAGTTTGATCCAGCGCTAAGCCGCTACACGGCGTGTCGCCGAGGAACTCCGGGGGGCGCCGGGATTTTGTTTTTTTCCGGAGGAGCTCCTCTTTCTTTCGCCCTTCCTCGTTCCGTCGACGTAGGTGGTGGTGGTGGTGGTGGTGGAGGAGGAGGCGATGGTGGCAACGCCGTCGCTACGTCTGCCACGTCTGCCACGTCTGAGAAGCGGAAATGCGCGGGAGAGCGGGAGGCGAGGAGGAGCAGACAGGGACATTTGCCGTGTAATGCTGCAGAAGACACATGTAAACCCCCGCATGCTGCCGCGGGATGTTTGCCAGCCGTGCATCATCATCATCATCATCGGCTACAGTGACTGGTTCACGGCGCTCAGGAGGGAATTCGAGGTGGCGGGGAGCGGAAGCGGACACATTTTGGATGACTTAACCAGCCAGAAATATTCCACTCAAATCACCCAGTGCGGTGGAGCCGCCGTGCCTGAAGCGAGGTTTTTGTTGTTTTTTTTTGTCTTTTTCTTTCCCACAACAGCAGCTGTAAAGGATTGGGTCTTCAGCCAGGGCCAAATGATTCACCTGTTGGATGGGGGAAGGTGAGGGAGAGAGAGAGCAGTAATGGGAGTCAGGGCAGGTCGGCTCTCCTGTGATGGTTGGAGATATGCCCCCCACCCCCGCATCCCCCCATCCCCCCATCCCCCCATCCCCCATCCCCAGGCCCAGAGTGGGTGAGGGCTCTCAGGTCTGAGAGACTCATTTCAGGCAGCGGAGCCAAAGATAGGACGTTGTCACCTCAAAAAGAGGTGATGTGTCATGCTTTCTGATTGGCTGCAGGAGAGATAAACCCCGATCGCTGTGCCGGATAAGTACAAGTTCACCAGGAATTGTACCAAGCGGAAGTTTCCCAGAATCCGATGAAAACTAATTCCAGCAATTTCCAACAATTTCAGACGGGATTTGAGCGATTTTAAAATTTCACCAGGTTTACGTACGTTTTGCAAAGATCCCACATACAATATTTGAAAATAGATGAAAACTTTGACCAGGAGAGCCAGTTGTCTATCATACTCATGATCAGCCAATCAACATGCAGCTTCCTCTTACCGCCGTTGCTTGTCATTGTTTCGTCTTTTTTTTTTTTCTAAATGTGGAAGTAACAAATGCTGCTGCTGTTGACAACTCATCACAACTTCTTCTTCTGTGGTTTTTCAGAGCAGCTTGAAATGGTCACTTTTTATCCTCCAGCCTCTTTGCATAATAAGGAAGCTTTACTGGCTCCAAAGTTTGTGATCAAAGACAAGTTGAAAATGCTGTCGGCCGTCAAATTGAGGTTGAAAATATGGATGAAAGAAGATTTTACCTCCATAGAAAAGGGCTGCATGTGTGCCGACCTGCAACATTTTTCCTTGTTTTCGACATGACATCATCCAACCGCTAACTCGCTAACCGGTTGGTTTATCAGGATCACATGACACACACATGAATCAGTCCGAGCGAGATCCAGCGCTAACAAGCTGGAAGTGGATACATGGCCGACTGTCGCTGGTGCTTAAGAAATACTTTTGTCAATAAATTGAATTCTCCCCTCGCAGGACACGGACGGTTTAGTCCAATTAAGAGGCCTGGATGAGCCTCAACCGTGCTCCGGCGGCTGTTCAGTGGGGATGAAAACTGATGGATGGCGATGGAGATGAGACGACAGTGACGCCCTTCCCTTCCCTTCCCCCGCCGCCATTTCACAATTTGTGTTTTTCCTTTGTAAAGTTTTCTCCACCTCGGAGGCGCCGATGGCTCATTTGCCGTTGGCTGATCCATTAAGCCCATTGATTGGCTGGAATAATCACTTGCTTGGATAACTACGCCCTAATTAGGAGTTAATTCAATGACTAAGGCAGAGCCTGGATGAAGAGTAAAAAAAAAAAAAACTCCTCTGTTTGCATGTTCAACCCTGGACTGGATGAGCTGGATGAGAAGAAGAAGATAATTTATGAGGCCGTCGGGACTCAGAGAGCACCTGTAGGAGTCAAATGCATATTTTATATTCTCAGGGAGCCAAATGAAGGCCTCTCCATCTTCCTGCTATTAATAGCCATGGCGCTGTAGCCAACGCAGTGGGCTCGCCCCCTTGACTGCGGCCGTCAGTCCTGGACAAACGCTGGGATTTATTCCGCACGCCTAAAAAGTGTTAAAGCGGCCCGGAGTGGATTTATCCCCCCGGCTGCGTCCTCGAACCCTCATCGCTCCCACACAGCAAGTCATTATACCCACAATTCATCTGGCGATCCTATTAGACCCGGCGCTGTATTATTTAGCATCACGCGCTGTGTTCTGAATGTAATAATACTAATTATTACGAACAGCGCCGCCGCTTAAAATTTCAATTAGGGATTAAAGTACACGGATGTGTTGCCGCGTTTGCAGAGACAAGAGTTGTTTTGTTTTTTTTCTTAGTTTTTGGTTTGTTTTTTTTCCCAGCGTCTCCCGTCGCCTTCCTCCCGTTCTGCCCTCAGGACCGAGCGGAAACAAGTGCATCCGCACGCACGCGCTCATTTCCATGAAAATGCACCACATCGACGCCTCACCTTGGCACATTATTCAGCATGAAAAGAGATTATGGGGTATTTGATGCTGCGGATGCATAAATCTGCACGCCATTAGGGAAATATCCACACACGTGGATCCTCCGCCAGTCAAAAACCAACGTATAAATGAGATGTGAAGCCCAAATATGTAAAGTGATTCGACGTACGGCGCAACCAGGGAGCAAAGCACCTGGACCGGAAAACAAGATCTGAGGGAAAGACGATGAATGAATGATGGCTGGAGCAACAGACGCAAGACGGTAGAAAGAAAACTTTCAGGACACGAGGGGAAAGGAAACAGAACAAAACCAACTTGGATGGTGGTTGGGAAAAACATTGTTTCTGTCAAAACTAATTTATTTTGAATCATGACTCATGAAATAGAGTAGAAACCACAGTATATACAGGGATGATCTGGGGCTTTTTTTTTTAATACACCTGTTTTGAAAACCTTGTTAACACCTTGTTTGCTTTCAGCCTGACTGGCTGAAAACAAATCAAGACGGGAGGATTTCAAGATGCACCGCCTCACCTGCGAGGCTTTCATGGTGGCAGTTCGTTCTTCGGCTCATGATCATAAAAAAAAGGAGCAACGTCCAAAAGCTGAAGCTTCTGAAACAACACAGCGGCACCGACTGGAAAGACGTCTGCGTCCATCAGGCAGGAATCAGCCGGCGGGTCAGAGAAAGATAAGTGCCGCAATTATCCCTGTCAAGTTCTATATTTCAGAGCGAGAGCCACAGCAGGATGGGGACCAGCGAGTGTCCTCCACGACTGGAAAGAACATGAGGCGGAACTACGAGGAGGGATTGGCAAAATAAAAAAGGCCTCTTTGTCAAAGTGTAGAGTCTGAGCTTAAAATGAAGCCTCGCTAACAGGTGGCGTAGCATTAATTAGTCCACCCGCGTGTGGCCGAACGTATTCAGATTACAACAATTTGTTTCACTTTGTCTGCTTGCAAAATGCACAGCGCGCTCAGATGACTTGCCACCAGCGCCGACACAACCATCACCAGGAAGGATGATCTGATTAACGGGGGAGGAGAGATCCGGAGCCGCCCGCCCGGCACCGAGGGGTTCGCCTGCAAGTTCAGGTTTCTGTTTCCGCAGAGCGCGGCTCGACGTGTGGGCTGCGAACTACAAGTGTGGCTTGTCGAGGGTTGAGGTTCAGTTTGTCCAAGTCAAGATCTGGTTACGGCAAATCGCGCAAATGTGTGATTTAATTCAAAACCCCCGTTTCACACAATCGGCGCCGACTGGAGAAGTTTGGTCACTTTAATTTCTCAGATCGGCAGGCCGGGTCCAAGTTGACCAGGCAAACCGAGCCAGGACCAGCTCAGTGTGTGTATGTGTGTGTACATGCGAATGATGAAACAAAGTGCAAACACCAGAGGCCATTCGGGGAAGCTCCTGATGAGAGCAAAAAAAAAAAAGGGGGGGGGGGGTCGAGGCCGGAGGCGGGAACAAGCTGCTCACTATCGATTCCATGGCCACACTAAAGGAGAATATTAACTCCCATCTGTCGGCTGACACCGCCTCGGCTCCATCTGGATGAATCAGCCTCTGTGTGGCGGCGACGATGATGATGATGAGGAGGAAGAGGAGGAGGAGGAGGAGGATGCGGAGCACCGTTGAAGAGGCTGCGGCTCAATGAAGAAAGAGAGAGAACAAGCGAAGCGTCAGTGCTTGGAGAGGCTGGGCGCATCACAGACGCTCAGACCTGTGCAGCTGCAGTCAGCCGCCCACTGAGAGCCTCGGCGCTCTAATGAGACGTGAGTGACAGCTCAGATCTGCACTGAACAAACAAACAAACAAACAAACAAACAAACAACCTTCTTCCTCCTCATTTCCCCGTGGATGAATCAGAAAACAGCAGCAACAGCACAGGAAAAACAAAAAAACAAAAAAAACGCATTTGCATACGGTGGCACAACATCAGCCAGCACTCTTTGTTTTAAATGCCCCCCCCGCCCCCCGCCGCGTGCGAGCAGATGGCATCACCTTTACGCAGCACGTCCTCTCCCAGGAAATGATGCGAGGGTTTTTGGTTGGAGAGAACGTGGTATTCGTGTACTCATACATTTACACATACATATTTTAAAGAGGTGAAGAAAAAAATAGAGAGAGCGCGAGAGAGAGAGAGAGAGAGAGAGAGAGAGAGAGAGAGAGGCGGGCTGGTGGACCTACCGTGGCCGGAGATGTGGTTCTCCACGACGGCGTGCTCGGCTTGCCGCGCCGTGGAGACACTAAGTTGCAGGTAGAGTCCCATCATGCAGTGTAAACTCCCCAGCAGCCTCCTGAACGCTCCCATCTCTCCTGTGGCGGCTCGTCTGCTCGAGTTTCCTCCTCGCGTCTTGATGATTTTTCCCCCCCTCTTTAAATTAATATTATTCTTATTTTTGTTAAATTAAATTCACATCAAGTGACGTGCAGCGCGGGGAAAATGTTTTTTTTTTTTCGTTCTTTCCTGTCTACTTTCGTTCTTTTCCTCTTGTTGACGATGTTTTTTTTTTGTTTTTTGTTTTTTGTTTTTTGTTTTTTAAAATCCAGGTGAGTGTGTCGGGCAGACGGAGGATGCCCCGTGCCGGATGATGCAGCCTCTTCCCGGTGGCAGCAGCAGACTCGCACTGGCGGACTCTGCTTCTCTACGCGCGGCTCTTCTCTCCGGCGGAAGGAGACCTCTCCCACCAGGGAGGTGCTGCGGCTTTCGTCGAAGAGAAGGGGAGGGAGGTTTAGGAGAGAGAGAGAGATACGAGGGAAAACTTCGACAATTCAGGGGGAAACGACAGGAACGAAGCTCTTCGTGATGATGACGATGATTAATTATTAGCTATTATACATAATAATCACTGATACAAATGACAATAAACCGCTCGAAACAATTTGAGCAACCCCACTTAACAAGCTTTTTGGCCATTTTCCAGTGGCGCCGATATAATGATACGAATAATATATCAGAGAAGGCGGCAATCATCATTTCACTTTTCTGCTTAATTGAAACAACTAATTAGAAGAGAGTAAATCGAATTCAAACTCAGGTCATTTGAATAAATTAGACATTTTTTAAACTTTCTCTACACTATTATTTCAAAAAGAAGCAGAGGGAGGAGAAGAGCAGGGAAACACAGTGTTGCAGCGGTTACTGTCTACCTCAGGGCCAGAAGGTTGCGGGTTCGATTCCCGCTCTGGCTCTCCTTGTGTGAGGAGAGAAGCCGAGAGGTTTGGTGTGTCGCTGTCCATGGTGCTGAAATCCAGCTTTGGTCCTTTGCCTGGAGGAGGAGGCCTGGACTTTATCCAGTCTGCACTGATTAGAACCACTACCACCACAGATAAGAAATGTAACCACACAATCCACTTCATCGCCTCTGGCTGAAAATGATAATTAATAAATGCAAAATTTATTCATGGGCAAAAGCTAAATCCCTGATTGTTTGTGGTGGATAAGAGCTTTCAGCAGTCTTAAAACTGGAAGTTGTACATTTTAAATTCAAATTGGTTTGTTTGTTCAGACTCATTTAATGGCTTCTTTTTATTGAATATTCATTTTGTTTTCAAACAACAGACCCAAGAAAAAAATGTTCCTAACAACTCACAATTTTGGAAATCAGCCCTTTGTGATGTCACAAAAAAGGTCACCGGTAAACAGAGAACTTGTTCCCTGAAGAGCTACACTTTATACTCCAGATCACTGGAGAGCGATCTGGAGTTTTTGGATAATTACTTGTGAGAAGCTGCTCCACTGGAGTCGGGAAGTAAAAAAGTAATAATAGCTTGAAAGTGTGTGTTTTTTTTTTTGTTTTTTTTTAATACGGGACCACTGAGCGACATACCGGTGAGCTGTCTACACTCCTCATTTTGCCTTTACTGCAGCCCAGTTCAGTCTCATCTAATTTAAAATCAACTGCATTTCACGTCAAAACTTCACATTCCTCTGAAAACCGCAGACAGACAGACGAGACCACTAAAAGTCCCCCTAGCTTTAATTATTCATCCCACTGCAGCTCTTCATTTATAGCCCATCAATCCCTCGACAAATTCACGGCGAGCCCTCCGGATTTACGACGCGGCATGGCCCGATCCTCGGATATCTCGTCTTGACGCCTCGCCTCACCTCGCCCGACCTTTGCCTTTTTGGACGAAGAGCCCGACTGTCAGACATTAACGCGCTTTTCCACCAAAAAAAAAAGACGTCTGAGGATGAGAAAGTGTTTTTAATAACCATTCATAGCCCTGAGAAGAGCCATTTCATTGGAACAAAGTGAAATAAAAGTTTGTTGCATATTAGAGCCATTTTTCAGCAAAGTGGCTGACAGTCCAGAGCTACTGTTCATTGATTTATGACGCTAATATGATCGTGGGAGAGGGTGTGTGTGTGTGTAAAAAAAAACAGAAAGGGATGTGCATCTGTCTGCTCGACACCCAGATGAAGATGTCTGTCGAGCCTGATTATGTGGCCCCCAGACACGAGTCATTGGCAGGGATGCGATGCCAATTTTGCACACTAATAACAGCAGAACCTTCTCTCGTTCACCGACCTCGGCGAGCAAGAGAGGGAGAGAGAGAGAGAGAGAGAGAGAGAGAGAGAGAGAGAGAGAGAGAGAGAGAGAGAGAGAGAGAGAGAGAGAGAGAGAGAGAGCACGGCGGCAGCGCGGCGTTTGCACTCACTCATTCGGAAAATACAATTATTCTCCTTCCCCTCGGCTGTGAAATTGTACGACCGCTGTTAAACACGCCGGCGTCATAATCACTGATAAGAGATGCAACGGCGTGGGGGTGGGTGGGGGTGTTTGGGAGTCGGGAGGGCGGAGGAGGGGGTGGGGGTCGGTCCCCTCCTCCGCCAGCGCAATATGCAGAACCGACGCTCCTGCCGTTCTGTCCACCTCGTCTCCGAGCAACATCAGAGGGTCGGTGGGTCGAGGTTGCAGACGTTGGTGAAGAGGCAGCAGATGTGACAGCCGGCGACCCCCACCACCCCCCACCTCCCCCCATCACCCTCACTGCTTCCTGCCAGCAATATGGTGGAGGAGGTGTCTGGATAAACGACTGAAGGATTTCCCAGGAACGTCCCCAAAAGGTCCAGACACGTGTCGGGCTGAACAGGCAAACAGGGTACAAGACGTCCCGCTCCAATTAGCCGCTAGCACCGTGACAGAGTGAGGAGGGAAACGATTTTGAAGTTTTGGATCTTGATTCACCTGGCAGGCCGGTCAAATGTGTCTTAATATGCATCTGGGAGAGAGCCTGTAGGAAAAAGTTGGGGCACTTCCCAAAACAATGTAGCCGAAGAACGCTAGCGACAGCTTGAAGAATGGGTTAGTGCGAGGGGAGGGCTGACGTGTAGGTAGCGCAATCGACTCATATTGCAAAACTGTTGCCAAAGTCGGACAGAGGTATAACAAACCCACCGTTCCAGGCGGAGAAAAACTCAAGCACTGCCCGCCGTCGTTATTCATCAGTGTGTGACAATGTTGTTCGGTGTCGCGAATCGCTTTAGCATCAGCAAAGCTCCAGGTTGATCCTTCTTCCTTCTTCTTCTGTGGTCTTTTAGGGAAACTTGCAGCTCCAGCTTCCTGCCTTCATCCCGACTAAGCGGACAGTGACGGGCAAGTGAGTCTGACCGCTGACTGAACAAAAGCTAAAGATTGGAGCAGAGCCCTGCAGGTTTGTGAGGTTAGATGGTGATGATAGAATGAGTCATCTTCCAGCCTCTGAGTTTAAAGGAATCCAACCAGCCTGTTCCCAATCCAGCTGGATTTTCCCTCGACTGCACTTTGCTTCTCCAAACTCTTGACAGTCGGAGCCACTGGATGATTCTAAACTCTGTACAATGGGGGCTGGACTCTGTCCCAGTTGACATCAGGTGGAGCACAACACAGAGGAACCACAGTTCTACACAGGCCCAATAAACAGATTTTGGAGCCTCCAATCGACCCATAATGCATCTCTTCCTGCGGTGGGAGGAGGTCAGAACGCCTTTGAGAGAAACCTGAGACAACCCGGTAGTGTTTTTTTGCTGTCTGCATGGCCTCTCGTAAGCATTGCCACTTTGTCATATCACTGCAAATCCAGTACGAACATTGACAAATAAATTTCTTGAATCTCGGATCTTGAACTCCTCCCCTGCTGGCAGTGAGGCAGTACTGCTTATTGATGCAGCTTCCAGTCCGGACTAATCGGAGAAACAGAGCGTTTCACAGCAAACAAAACAAGAAAGAAAAAAACCCAAAACAAAACAAAAGGCAAATGAAACTTTATTACTTTTGCTGCGACGGTTTAATCTAAATTCCAAATCGCAGAGAGAAGAGAGAAGCGTCGCCGGCTCTTTATTACCTGCCGCCGAGGAGTCTGGGAGGGGACCTTGATGTTGTGATGGCTTCTATCTGATGAAAATTAATAACCCCCCCCTCCTCCTATACCTCCCCCAGAATGTGTCGCCTGATATGAATCTTTATTTTCACAGTAAACAAAACGCGGCCAGAATGACTGCGGTGAGGCAAAAACTACCAGAATCTCACTGACTTGTTGTGACTCTCCGAGTTAAATGTCCAGTGTGTAAAATTTGTCTCGACACTATGATTTTGTTTTTTTACATTGGCAAAAAGCTTAAGGTTTCTTTTGTGCTCATAGTTTGAAGGAATAAGAAGGTTTGGTTTACCTACCCGGGCCAGGACACGCCTCCATGGTGATGGCGTCAGTGGGCGGGCCCAGGCGACGTCTCCATCTGCGGCGGCGCGCAACAGTAGCCGAGCGCGGGAGCCGCGGCGGTTTGCGGCAAGCTGTGCCGATCGCGCTCGCTACACTGTGATAGTAATCTGACGGTTAAAAAAAAAAAGCACACAAAACAGGCCGCGCAGGATTTCATTACCAGATGTTTTATTAGAAAACAAATGTTCGCGCGTAAATCCAAAACAAACGGAGCACACAACGCGGCGGAGCCGAGGGAGAGGAGGCATATTAAGGGGATATTAAGTTGGAGTCTTTGCAAAGTCTTGCCGGTAATTACCGTGCGGTGCTCAACACTGCGGCGCAAAAACAACAAACAACAAACAAATCAACAAACCCACAGGAGCCAGGAGGATTTCTACCCTCCAAATTCTGGGTTTACACGCACGGCAGAAGGTTGATGTTTGAAAATACCTTTTACGTGCGGATGCTGTACACTGAGTAATTAGAAAAATATCACTCACAGAAACATATTGTTCCAATAATTCAATTTCTGTGATCTGAGCAGACTGGAGATCACTGGGGCTGTAAGCAAACCTGTGGATCTCAAAGTCCTTGGATAGAAAAATGCACACATTTTGTATGTGTGTGTGTGTGTGTGTGTGTGTGTGTGTGTGTGTGTGTGTGTGTGTGTGTGTGTGTGTGTGTGTGTGTGGGATTAGAAGTTCTCCAGAAGGTCCATGATCCTCTTGCGTTCGGCCTCTTTGAACTCGTCGCTCTTCCCATCCCCGATACTCTCAGCAAACTCTGCCAAAGAAAGAAAAAGCAGCGGCCAGTTGAATCGCAGCCACTTTGACCCGTTAGCGTTGCACCGCTCAAAAAAATCATTCAGCACAAAGAGACGGAGATGCAGGAGAGACACCCTTGAATCTTCATAGCAAATAGAGTTCACAGAGTAGAGGAAGAGTTGTTTTTTAGTATTTTAAACTACTGGTAGAAAAACAGGAAAAAAGGGAATTAAAGTGCTGCCGAACATGACGAAGGAACCAAAATACAGCTAAATATTTAGTTTTGGAGCAAAAACAATTATTCTTGTTGTAGTATTGCTGTTTTTCTGAGATTAAACAGACAGATTGTCCACTTTATGCAATATGGAGCCTTTGAAGCATGTATTTGGCTCCTCAGATGTCTCAGGATCTGGAATTTTAACAGCTAGTTCCAGCGCCACACACACGCACAGCAGAAAGCAGAGGAAGTCCGCTGAGTCGGTTGGATTTGTTAGTTTAATACACAGCGAGGTTGGGGGTTAAACCACCGCAGCCTCGGCGGACTTGGCGCATTTGCTGGGCCGCCACGGTGGGGATTAGGCACAGAGAACGGGAACGGCGAGGCAGAGGGGGGAGACTGAAGGGGTCTTTCCCAAAGAGAGCCAGGTTGCCCAAGACTACGAGGAGATTTGTTGTTTTCTTTTGTTTTTTTAAATGGTGAGGGAGCCCTTGGTGTGTTACTTATTGTTATTATTAGAGTCGCGGTGTTGTACAGAAGCAAATGCTAGCAAGTGTCAGAAATCTCAACCGCAGCGTCAAACTTCAATTAGTTCAATTTAAATTTACTTCATTCCGTCTTTATTAGTAAAAATCAAACAGCGCTTTTCTCGACCGGCTCTACATCTTACTTGTTAATGGTCTCGAGGTCCATAAACAAACAAAAAAAATTAATACTCCCCGCGCCCTTCCCTTCTCCCGCAAAAACAAAAAAATGCTACAATTTTACGGTTGACTGGGAAAAGCAGGGAAGCGGAGCGAGAGGGAAGGAAATCCAACAAAAACATGAAAAACTTGCAGCTTCTTTCATTGGCCTGCTGCCATCATTGACCGTGTGTGTGTGTGTGTGTGTCTGTGCGCGCGCGTATGTGTGCACGTGTAAGGGATGCGAGGGTCGGCCTCACGAGACGGGAAGGTCAGCAACGCAGCGACTCCTCGACTCTCTGCACGGCCGCTTTCTTCCTCCTCCTCGGCGCGCCGCTGGTACCCGCACTCCCGTCACCACGGCAACGCGGCCGGGGACAATGGAGGAGCCAGCGTGGCCATTACTCAGGTCAGAGCCTGGGAATGATTCGCCATGAGTAGGAGGGGAATCACTGGCAGGTGGTGGTGGTGGTGGTGGGGGGGCAGCGGCGAGGGAAATAAGACGGCGGCAAGGAGAGACTTCCCTGCTTGATTCTGAGGTCGTCCTATATGAGCTCTGAATGGATTTGTTGCCTTATGAAGACAAGGGGTGGGGGTGGGGGGGTTACCTGAGGAGTTTTTTCAGATTTTTTTTTCTCTGAGTTCACGGCTGAGCGGAAACGAGGCGCTCGAAGTTGGGAGGCTGAAAGTTGGTGGAAGTTTGGACAAGCCCGAGTTCACAGTTCAATACGGCTGCCAACTTAATCAGCGCAGGGCAGAACTTCTGTGTTCCTGCTTCTTTCTTCTTCCTTTTTTTTTTTTTTTTTTTTTTGGCCCCTGCAGCTTAGTTTGTCTCGCTGAGTCACTGGAAAAGTTGGGCTGACAATACTTAGTCAGCCACTGTTGCCGGCTGACATTTTTTCTGTTCTTTTTAACAATCGTGATGGAGTTTCTAGGTCGGATCAATCAATACAGTGTCTGCAAACACCTTGACCCGGGCAGGTCTGAACGGTCGAGGGAATATTGAGGATACAGGTCAAAGGTTAAGAGTGTTAAGAGTCTTGCAGGTAGGTTTTCTAAACTGGCGAGACTGATGCTCCTCCTCCCAGCGTGATAAACCCTCCTCCCTTCCTTCCACCATGCTGCTGCTCCAGACTCAAAGAGCCGCAGGCGTTAAGGTCAAGACGACGGAGTGCTTAACCTTTGATGGCAGTTTTCCCACCGGACCAAATGGGCCACTTGTACGAAAGGGGATTAGGGCCTCAAGAAGAGATAAAAAATATTACAGGAAGGAGGTTTTTATTGAAATTTTCATTTCGAGTTTTAAGTTGAAATTTCGTGAATAACGTCAAACTTTTGGGAGAAAAGTCGACGTAAAAAAGATGAATTTTCGTGACTTTTATCTTGAAATTTCAACTTGAATCGGAAACTTGGAAAAAAAACCTCTTAATTTTTTTCTATTCTTGTGGTTCTAATCATCTTCCGTCCACTTGGGGTTTCACTGAGTCATACAAAATAAGAGCTGGGGCAACACCTGCACACTTTCAAGAGTTTGATTTTTGGTCAGTTTTTACGTTTTTTGTCTCTGCAGGGTCCCGGCTCAGGATGGCGAATACTTGGAAAGTAGTACCCTTTAAGTACCTTTCACAAAGTTGTAATTAAAAGCTAGGAAGCACTTTCAGTGCCACACTGACTGCGCACCTAAGAAAACTGCGACGGGAGGGAAGAAATTCTGCACGATTGAGCCGCGAGAAAAAAAAAAACCGCACAAACACAACAACGCAAGGTTAAATGTAAATGACTCGCAAACGAGCGAAGAGGAGCGTTTAAACGTCCACGTGAAGAAAGAAACGCACACAAACGCAGAAGCAGCGAGCGTGCGCGGGGGTTTGTTGTCTCTCTCTCTCCAAGATGTGAAACGCGCACGTGACAGGAAGCAGCGACGTGTGTTTGTTGGCCGCACACGTACACATGCGCACGTCATCTGTGGTGTTAACGGGCAGGAACGTGATGTGGAAACGGTCTGAACAAGGAGGGATTGCGTTTGTGTCCATACATACAAATGAGATGGAAAACGTGCTCGCGAACACACACACACACACATGCGCGCACGGTGCGACCGGAGACCTGGCACGCTGGCTGGCCCCGCCCCGCCAAGCGTGACGGACAGCTCCGCCTTCGGAGCGATGCGCCCCCAACCTGACAGCGATACAGGAAGTGCCAACGTGGCGCCGCAACCGAGGCGACGCACCTGCCAGGTGTGAACGGTCGGCTACACAAAGAGGACAGGAAGTGTTTAGGACGAGGGGAGGAATCGCGATGCAAATTCAAAGTAATTTTGTGTTTACATCATCATCATCATCATCAACATCGTCATCGCTTCTCATCCCTCTCTCTGATCTGGAGAGTCCACAGAGGAGCTGCTTCTTCTTGGGAAGAGGGTTTCTTTCCTTTTCTTTTGTTGTTGTTGTTGTTGTTGTTGGAATAGTGAAAAAAAATCCTTCAGAGGCTCCACGCGCGGTGATAAAAGTGATGATTTGAACCGGGCTTCTCCAGCCGGCATGAACAAAACACTGCGCTGCCCCGGGGACACTTCCTGTATCGTGTTCATATCTAATAACAGACGGCTGGGCTCCACCGAGTCATTTTCCCCCCTCCTAATATCTTGGAATATTTCTGCAGAGTATTTGGTGGGTGTGTGGGAACGTGGACTGGTTGTGGAATGACTGGCATGAAAGCCGCCGATAAACCTGGACACGCACTCTGTGCCAAGTGTAGCAAAGTGCATTTGCAGAATACATATTTATCAATTTAAGTAATATGAAGCTGATGAGACAAGAAAAATATTTTTACCCCATTTTTATGTGTTGATTTCGGTCACAAAACAGTTATAATGGAGATGATTTCTGGGTCACTGTGGGTTTTATATAATAATATATATTACATATAATATGTATATAAAAAAATAATCAAATTCATTTATATTGAAATTTAACCTGAACACAGTGAGTCCCAGGTTGAGAAACTCTGCAGCAGCAGCATCCTGGTATCGTAGGATGTTTGAGCGAGTTCATTGTTCAGCGGTGCCTCACAACCTCCAGACTGTGTAGGTTCCATTACAGGGGTCGAGCGGACGAGAGGATTTATTGTTTCACACAGTGTTGAGGAAAAGGTCGGACGGACCTCACATCTGTTCCAGGTCAAATGTCAGGGGACCTGCTGGAGGAGTTTCCTGCCTGCTCACGCTACACCTCTATAGAGAGCTTCCAGGACCTCGTTCTGATTTTTCAAATGATTGTAAAATTAACCAAATTTGTAGATTACTGACGAGTCAGGAGTGAACAGAAGTTTTAAGGATTTAACAGAAGAAAGACAAAATATTTGCAAAAAAAAAATATTTTGTGGAAGTTTGATTTCCCCCAAATTTTCAGGCACTGCACTTCTTAATGAAGTGGCTCAGAGTCACCTGGTGTGCCGGTGAAGACTGAAGTCTCTTACCTCTCATGATGTGGCGAACCACTTTGACGGAGCCTCCGCGGAGGTTCAGAATCTGGTGAACTCTCTGCTGGAGCTGAAGGCAGAAAAGCAAGAGAGAGAGAGCAGATTAAAGATGAACGCCAAAGAAACTACCACGTAATTACAATGATAAATCTGTAGTTTGCTGTTTGCATGCAAATTTGTATTAAAATTATTTTTTTCACAGCAAGAGCATTTTTACCGGGTTGTAATCTCTAAATTTAAGTGATATATAATAATAAATATAAAAGCGATTATAAAAAGAAATCGGAAATCTCATTTTGCAAAACGATGGATCCTGCAAACAATGTTTGCAAAATTTTAAAGCAGTCATTTTAATGAAACGGTTTTGTCCGTTGAAAAATCAAATGTTTTCCGACAGCAGCCGCGTAACCCCCGCCGCCGCCGCATCGGAGGAGCGGCAAGAAGCTCCGCCAGAGTCCAACTACATGAGCCACTTGGCCGCGGCGCTCGTATCGACCATCTGACGACCATCTGCTTCAGCATCTTGCCTAATCGGGTGGCTCGCAATCACCGCGGCGGGAAACTCCGGGGGAGGGAGGGAAAGAAAGTGTGTGTGTGTGTGTGTGTGTGTGTGCGTACCTGCGAAATGCCCGAGTTGTTCATTTCCACCATGATGTAACAAATCAGCTGGAGGACAAACAGGCCGGCGTCCAGGCGGCGCAGGTAGAACTCGTCCTCCATGCCGTCGTCCAGGATCTCACCCCGACGCACCATCTCCTGCAGCGCGCACACACACGCACAAACACACACACACACACCAGGAGGTGAATGATTGTAAATTCGCGGTGGAATTTTTTCAAAATAAAATTTACTTGAAATTGAATCGGATGCGAGAGTTTCACAGGTGCATGAGGTTGATTTGGCAGCTCTCTATGAAAGGGGCCGTGATTGGTGACTGGAAGTGGGCCAATCAGATGCTGTTGCAGCTGGATATGCAACTTGGTCAAGACAGAGAAAAGTCTGAAGCGCTTGTTTCTTCCTTGGCTCTTTCTTTCGATGAGAAAATGTTGGGAATTCCTGATTTCGCGAATGCTAAAGCTAACACCTGGCCGACACTCCCGGCTCCTCTCTCTTCAAGCGATCGGTCTGATTGATCGGGCAACGGAAAACAATTCAAACGGGAGCTCTGGCTGATGGATCAGCAAGAGCCCTGCCCATCGAGCCGCCCTGCGAGGTTAACGGAATCAACCGACGCAGAAAACTGGCCGACCAAATTTAATTTAGCCGTTTGCACGTCAGCGTTTTTCCTTCGCCTCCCCCCGTCGCTCAGATCCATTTCTTTCTAGCGACGGCCGACGCGCCGATCCATCGATTCCCGCTCATGAAACTGTGGGAGAAGAACCCCCTTCGCTCACACACACACACACACACACACGTGCGCAGGCACACGCACTCTTGCATAGTTATCCATCTTATCAACCCTGCCAGCATGCCAATATGCACACTGCCCACATTAATCATCATTAGAGATTAAGAAGCAGACCATGGGGGGGACGGTCCGGAGCAGGAGCCGCTGGAGCACGACACAAACATGTTGTTATGCTCAACAATTATTATTATTGTTATTATTATTACTATTATTATCAGAATTATTATCTGTACATTATTATTGGTTCATTTTAACTTGAACGTATCAGGATCTGCAGAACACATTGCGGTACGTTTCAACCATCCAGCAGAAACCAAGTCCTCACACGGGCAGCTCATTCTGTGCCTGTTTGAGACTCGGCAGCACGAGTCGCAGAGCGTTAAAGCTTAACAAAACAACAACAAACAAAAAATAAATAAATAAAACGTGCCTCCTCAGTGTGACACAGTAAATCAGCAGAAAGGGCAACTTTTCAATGTGCCGCTAATGAGAACAAACAGCTCGCGCCGTCGAGCTAAAGGGTAGCGCACGTGACATTTACATTCCAACGATTTAATCTGAGGGAAAATTAAAACTTTCAAAGGGCCACGGAAGATCAATTACACTGAAAAACCCAATTATGGCAGAAGTTCAGCTCATTATGGCGCCTCAATCAGAGGGCAACGAGGAAGCCGAGGCGAGGCTGGGGGGGTTGAAGTAAGTATAAATAAGCAAGTAGTTTATATACCGTACTGCAAGTACTGCAAATGAATCCTGGGCAAAATGTGACTAAAGTAAAAAAAAAAAAAAAAAAAAGGAAGGAAATAAGAAGATCTCAGTTCTCCTTGAATCAATAACGAGTGAACCTTGACATTTGTGTCGAGTGCAATAAAGTAGCATAGGTTTGCATTGCTAGTGCTCAGCAGTGTTTTGCATGTCGTTTTCTTGTCAGTCAGTACCACTCCCCCGACCACCCTCGGTTAAAGATACACAACAATGCGGTACAAAATCGAAAAGCGGCACTTTTAAATTTGCAACTGAATGCAGAGCGTCTATCGCTTCCAAGCCCTCGGGGTGAACCGCAGGCTTTCTGTTGTCAAGGGGAAAAAAAATTTTAAAAAGTTTTGCGTCAAAAAAGTTTTAGCAAAAAAACGAAAGAAAAAAGAAGCCCGAAGCCTGGTCTAGTTGCTGTTGAGTCAAACCCATTTCGAGATGCATTTAAGCACAACTATAGGACGCAGCTATTTAAATGTAAACTGCGTTTCCTATAGGACAAAAAAAAAGAAGAAAAGATTATCTTCGTTTCCCTGACAACTCGGCTCATTATTTGGCGCCAACGTGACGGCTCGCGGCAACGTTGCACCAATCTCACACACGCCAACTTCACAACTCCACAAATTAATTTAGTGGAGGTTAAAGTGGATGACTGGGAGTCCTTGCATAAAGCACAGACTCCCAGCCAAGGTGACATCAACCCCGAGGAGTATTTACACAGAGAAATATGTAGATTGACTACAGAGAGACAGAGAGAAAGCCAACTAGCGAGTGAGCGAGTTGTATCGCATCATCCTTTGTGTCTTTAAGAGAGTGCCTAGATAATCTAATGTAATAAAGTTAAATAGAGTGGTATAAAAAAAATTGACGTAGGCATGAAGGAAACAAGGTTGAGAAATTGAAAGAGTTGAAATAGTTCAAAATGATTTGAATTAGAGTTGAGCTCTTTCTTTCGAGTGCAGCAAGTTGGTTTACATACTAGGTAAAACCAAAAGCGTGAACAGAATCTTTTCAATTTTTTTGAGTACTTGGAGTTAAGTACTTAGTACTTTATTTATTGGTTTGTGTTTGAAATATTCCTAACATCATGGTTGGTGTCCAGGAGAACTTTTGGGCTGTACTAGTGCGGGAAGCTTTCAAGGTTAAGTGTGTAAATTTTGAAAACAAAACAGCAACGTCAAGTGGTTACATTATAAATTGTAGCGTCTTTCTTTCCCCCTTTCTTCCCCCTCTTGAGTTTGCCAGTGAACTACAGTGGTCTGTGCACCCATACCCGGATACCTCGTCCACCTCTATTAGCAGTATATTAAGTTTTCACCAAAATAAAAATCATAACTCAAGTCAAATTTTACACACTGGGCCTTTAAACTTCAACTCATTTAAGACAGAATCCACTCGAAAAGAAAACCAAAAATATAATAAAAACAGCTTTCGGGACTTTCTAGGACTGTTCTGCCGCCTCTCAAGGCAATAACGCACAAAAAAGACATTTTGCGTGGCATCAGCAGTAGGAAGATCAAAGAACACAAGAGTTGCGGCGGCCAGCGGAAGAGCTGAAAAACCCGCGAGAGAACAGATGCATTGAAGGTTTCTCTCTCTCTGTCTCTCTCTCTGTCTCTCTCTCTATCTCTCTTTTGTGTATCAGGATGAACCGGATGGGGCGAGACACAACGAGGCCGACAGCCAAAGAC
Organism: Thamnaconus septentrionalis; assembly: GCA_009823395.1. Taxonomy (NCBI): domain Eukaryota; kingdom Metazoa; phylum Chordata; class Actinopteri; order Tetraodontiformes; family Monacanthidae; genus Thamnaconus; species Thamnaconus septentrionalis. The sequence goes on from CM020512.1 coordinate 9,809,552, forward strand.
GATAAGCAGAACCGTGTTCTGTCGGCTGGCCAGCAATCAAACTGCGGGCCGGCGTCTCGGAGCGCTCGTCAGGCAGTTCATCAAGCTAACTGACACACGGCGAGGTGTTTAGAAGCCGCCGCTCAGCCAAGACGCTGCTCCGAGGGAAGAAAACGTTTTGTAGCTTGTTGCGTCCTTGATCAATTGACAGGAACAAAAGGGCAGATCTTTTTTCCAGCCTTTTTCACGGAACTGGATGCCATCGGTGACGTTTGTGTGAAAATGTTACGGCAACTAGACAGACTGCCCAAGGGCAAATACCACAATGAGGTATTTAGATATTTGCTTCATCTACTTCCTTTTCTTTGCGTCTGTGGACACCAAACACAAACACCACCGCTGTTCTATGAATTGTACAGTTCAGTCAAAAGACTTCAGCAGACAACAGAAGTTTCTGCGTCATCAGTGAGTTTCAGGCCAATAAAGACTTGAGACTTTTTTTATTCATATTCTTTCTTCTAACTCTTATTTTTGCATGTTGGACATTTTCTTTCTGATGACTGTATGTTGATCATAGTCTGCACATATTTTTGAAATACACTTCTAAACTCTCGCAGTGATTTATATCAATGTGCAGAAGCAACTGTCAGCGAGAAAATCCATAAAAAAAAAACATATGCTTTGTTTTGTTTTAAATGAAGGTCAACCAGCATCACTGTAACAGAAAAATGAATCTGCTGAACCACAACCACCAACGACAGCCGCATTAAATATTCATCCTCTTGCAGCAACGGGGGAAGTGGACGTGCAGGGATATTAAAAACAAGAGGCGGCGTGACAGAATTCATTAAGTTTTTTTTTGTCCGTTGGCTAGTTTTGACGGGGTGTCCCCCGTCCCCACCAACGTCTCGCCGTGTGGCACCTTTGGGTCCCCGCGGCAGGGGCGCCGCCACGGCGGACGTGCAGGAAAGAATAAACGTGTCGAGAGACGGAATTGGACAAGTCAATTACCGCAGCCTCGGGGGAGCCTGGCAGCCCGGCTACAGTGCAGACAAAGTCATTTGCAGTGATTTTCAGTCTCGGTCCCTTTACCGTAACTCAGCCACAGTGTGTGTGTGTGTGTGTGTGTGTGTGTCTGTGTGTCCGTGTGTGTGATTAATGGAAGCTCAGACGTGCAGTACATTGTCTGTGCATGTTTAAAAACCATGTGGGCGTTTTCATGCTTCTATAGCGGATGAATGTAGCAACACACGTGCATCTTGGAACAATAACCACTGTTCCGCAGTGTGTGAGGATGTTTGTGTATTAGTGTGTGTGTGTGTGTGTGTGTGTGTGTTATTTCTGCGCCCTCTTTTCCACCGGGATGCTCAGATCCGGCATTAAAGTGATTTCTTTGTCAGCACTTTGCGACGGCCCGCCGTCACGCTGTGGCTGTGAGTTGTGCTCTTTGAAGGCGAGGGGATGGGATGGGGGAGGGCAGAGAGAAGGTTGTTGGATCCGTCCTCATTATATAAACACAGGGTTGATAACGAGGAGGACCCTAAGAGCCAGAGAAAAACACGCTCATTCCGAGCGCTGACGAGGAGCCCTGCCTGGGCTTTGTGGGCACGTCAATTAAGAGACTGGAGACGGGGCAAAGTGGGCCACGACGAGATGAAGCGCCGACCGGGAGGTGGAGGTGCTCGCCGCGGAGGGGAAAAAAAAAAAAGAAAAGTGAAATGCCGCAGTGTCAGCCTGTGTTGACGAAACAAACAAACAAAAACACAAAAGAGCCGACGCGGCTGCGCTAGGAGCCTCTCGGCTCGGAAGCAACGGGGGCTGCTTGTGATGAATGTCGGCGAAGCGGATCCATCTTTAAAAGCTGCTTATTGACAAGGACGGAAGAGTCTGCGGTGGCGGACAGGCAGAGGCCAATAGAAGACGTGGCTTCACGGGGCTTCAAGGTCGGATTAGACAAGATTCACTTCGCCGATGTATCACGATTACCTGACTATCCGTTAGGTTGATTAAACTCAGAGATGAGAAAAGTTCAGTTCTTGAGATCAGCCCTTTGTGAAGTCACAAAGGGTAGTGACACCTCAGTCATTCCTCAGAAACATTGTTTTTCTTCCCTTCTGTCCAACAAAGCATCAGTTCAGCAGGAAGCTGGAACTCAAGAGTCTTTGAAGGAGGCTGCAAACAGAGGGCTAAATGCACTTTTAACTGGAGATCTGAAGAAGTTTTTTGATGGATAATCACACACAGCTGCTTCATGGAGATTCTGGAAATTACTGTATCACCAGTTCTCTAAATTTGGGTGACAAATTCTCAGCAGTAATTGGATTCCATGACGTCGCTGAGCTCTTCTGCACCTGATCTCCTGCAAAAATCTTTAATATCCTCACAAAGCACCAAATAATGGAAACTGTGGTTTGACACTGACAAGACAGAGCTGCCCGATGGCCAAGATGAAGGAAAAGGTTGTGAAAGAGTGAGACCAGTTTAAATTGCACAGGCGGCGGAGAGGGAAAGCATTTGAAAAAACTGCAACCGGGTGCAAACCCAATTCCAACTTAACGCAGACTTTCTCGGCGAAAGTCGACGTGTCAACGATACCGAAGCGGCCAATTCCTGCCCCCACTACAGCTCAATAAGACGAGCGCACGCACACACACACACACACGCGCAAACAAAAGCGAGCAACTGGGCGGCGAGGTGGCGGGAAAGTGCACTCGAGCGTTTCACAGCATTGAGGTCGGGCCTCGGCCATGTTCTGCTGAGCTTCATCAATCTCCAGGAGCCGTTAACCAACGGGTTGAGGGCAGGGGGTGGGTGCGGGAGGAGGGGAAGGAGAGCGGAAAAGAGGGAATGAGAACGCCTGCACTGAAAGGGGCAAACTGGCCGAGACAAAAAGAGTAGAAGGAAAAGAGGACGGAAAGGAAGTGAAGGGGGGTCAGAGAGGAGAGAAATGGACAGGAAGTGGTGCTACTGGTAGCTTGTGCTTGAAAAATTTGTATCCCGGTTGCAGGAAACAGGAAGAGGCCCTGATACGTGATCGGAGAAAAGCCGACACCAGTGTGGCGTCACTCAAGATGAAGGAAGAGAAGAAGCTGCGAGGCTTCATCGGCCTTTAACGGCAGGAAGCAGCTCTCATCTACCACCTCGGAATTAAAAACCATAGGTTGCAGCTGCAAAAGAGTCAACATCCGAATCAATCAGGCGCCAGGATTGAAAAAAAAAATAAATAAATAAAAAAAAAATTGATATATATATATATTATCGTGTAAACACTGAGATTACTATCCAGCTTTATGTGCTGAAAACTGGGCCATAAACTGGGCTGCTACGAAAGAGGAAAGAAATCGTGTCACTGCGGTTGGAAAAGAGAGAAAAGGGGAACGAGAAAGAGAGAGGCAGGGCTGGTAGGTACAGCAGGGAGGAAGGGAGGCATCAGGACGACAGGAAGTAGTGGCGGGCTGCGCGGTGGCAACGACGGGATGGTCGAGTCAAAGAAACGAAGAAGCCAGAGCTGAAAAGAACCCCACACATTTATCTGGGTGGTGGAAAGGAGGGAAGGAGAGAGTCAGGTGGAGAGAGAGAGTGAGAGAGAGAGAGAGGTGGGAGAAATATAAGCAGCTTAATAAAGAGACCGAGCTGCAGAAGCAGCTTTTTCTCCTCCACCACCACCACCCACCGCTTCCTCCTCTATCCTCCTGAGAAATCTGCCGGTAATATGTTGCAGAGGAAAAACATTTTGCTTACCGCCCCTTAAAAAACAGGCTTAACTAGAGGATAGCGAGCGGCAAGGCGGAGGAAGATGAAACGCCGGCCGATAGGAGCCGAGGAAGGAACTGGGTTGCCGTCCGCAAGCGCACGTGTGTGATGCTGTCGTGCACAGAGGATTTTTTTCTTGGTTTGTTTGTTTCAAACAGGTGTGATTATTATTATTATTGTTAATAGGCGCCGTGGCACCAATTAAACTGCAGCCATTTGTTCCATCTTTTGATGCGCACACACAAAAAAAAAAAATCAAAATCTCAGCCATGCAGCAGCAAGCCTTTAAAGGGGAATCAGAGGAAGTTAGAAATCACAACATGAAGGGAAGAACAAAACACCACGAGTTGGATGGACGTCTGAAGTCAAACATGATTTAAATCAACAACGTCGATGGTAAAATACATGCATCCATAAAGGTTTTTCACCACTACAGCACTTCACAAATAAGGTACCTTTTCTCAACTCCATTTTAGCACAACTCCCAGCAAGAAATCGCAATCTGGTCTTTGCATTGTTGCACCTCCATCCCATTTACTCACCTCTGACAGCTAATCCTAAACCTCAACATCTTCCATGAGCACTGTAGCACTTTATTGGTTTTTGGTTTCGTTGTGTTTCTCGGCCCATCTTAGCACAACTCCAAGAAGAAACCCTGCCCTGGTCTTTGCATTGCTGCACCCCAATCTAAATTATCCATCCTTGACAGTGTCATCTTGCCCCATTTTAAATGTATTGTGGTGTTTTTGTGGTGTATTACTGTCTTCATGTTGTATTTGTTTCGGTAGTACTGTATTGACTGTCTCCTATTTAGTGTCATTGTCTGCCGGTTTCTGTTACCCCCGTGGATTTGTTGTATTTATACTAATTTTACGTCTCAGAAATAATAATAATAATAAAAATAAATAAAATAAAAAAGATGGGACCTGGTAGATGGGACTCAGCCTCCTGGCTGGCTCTGAGCGATAAAGCAGTGACGGGCAGCCAGAGACGGGATTTGGAAGTCAATGCCATCATCAGCAAGTACGCTTAATATCTCTCACCATTGCGACACAGGCGCCCGTCACTTCGCTCAGAATTAATCACAGTGGACTGGAAACAAGCTACAAGGATCAGGCTGATCCAACCAGTTAGAGAATTCCTCAAATCCTCGGCATCGAAACCCGGGGACTGGGGCAGAGGTTCAGGCCAGGCCGGCCAGGCTCGGCTCAGCCTCCACCACCGCTGCCGACTGCTGAGAGTCGTCACAGGGTGTTATTATCTGCGGCCCCGCCGGTTAATCCCGAGCTGTCAACTCGCCCGCCGCACCCATATAAATCAGGCTGATTATGTTTTACGAGCGGTGACGCATCAGCAGGCTTAATGTCTGCGCTTCTTAAGGTGTTGAGATGCCGCTGGGACGCACTGTGGAAGCTCACGCGACACGGATGAAGTGTCGACGGGCATTTTATGAAGAGTTGGCGAGATTAATTCCAAGGTGCATTTATTAATTTTTAGCACGTCGCTTTAGTTCTGCAGCCAAACGATCGATATACAAATTGTATTGATTATGTTGATGTGCTTCTTGTTGCAACTCAAAGGCGTCGACACAATGTAAAAAAACGAAGTGTCAAGGTGAAGGACAGCATTTCTACTCAGAGGAATCTAGATGAACATTAATCCATCCAGAATTTTTCATGTGCGCAATTTTAATTCTAAACTAATGATCAAAAAAAGCAACACTTACTATGAGAAAAAATAGAAAATTAAGCTTAAAATGTGTCCGGTGGAGTTTCTCAGTAAATGAAAACGGTAATGCACTACTTCGTAACCACCTGGCTTGATTTTTGTACTGCACCAACATGGGGGTTAGTGGGTCCTCCATTGCACATCCGCAACGAGTACAGAATGCAGCTGCACGTCTTTTAACTGGCACAAGGAAGTTTGAGCACTTTACACCGATTTCAGCTTCACTTCACTGGCTACCCGTCCATTTTAGAACTCATTTTAAAATGTTTTTATTTGCTTTCAAAGCCCTACACGGTCTTGCCCCAGTCTACCTCTCAGAGCTTCTGCACCCCTACGCACCCAGCCGATCTCTCAGGTCGGCTGACCAGCCGCTCCTGAGGGTTCCCAATACCAGGCTGAAGCTCAGAGGGGGCCGAGCATTCAAAACTCCAACTCCATCCAAAAATGTGGTAGGAACTGCTGCTGCACATTAGGCCTCTTCACTGTCCAATTTCAAATCTCTTCTTAAAACGCAGCTGTTTTCTTCGGCTTTCAACACCGCTTAGGTTGTTGATTTTGTGTGCAAAGAAATTTTTATCTATTGTGTACTATGTTCAGTATGCTGTCTTTGATTATGTGTACTTTTTGTACAGCACTTTGGTAAACTTTGTGTTTACTTAAATTGTGCTTTATAAATAAAGTGGATTGGATTTGATAAGTGTGTATTTTTTTCCCATACCACCCCCACAGTGAACCTGCTGTGTTTTTCATGCTCGCTGCAGCGGAAAACGAGCTGCCTGGCTGTATTAAACGCGGCGCGACGGAATGAATGACAGTTGTTTAAGACGTAAAAGACAGAAAAAAAAATACAGCTTGTGCCGAGACGCACACGGAGTTCTTCTCCGGCGCGGAAGGCCGAGCACGTGGCTTCCGGAGATAGCGACTCATTCCGGGCGACGGCGTCTCCTTATCTGCGGGTTATCACAAAGACATCCGTTGGCCATCCTGAAGGAGACGCCGGGGGAGGAGGAGGAGGAGTAAGTGGGGGAGCAACGGAGTAAGACGGGCAGGGAGAGAAGTGAGTGAGGGAGCGGGCGGGAGGAAATGTCAAACTGTCTGGCCTTTCGCTCGGCGACCTCGCCGCGACGCCAGATATTAATCTCCAGTCATCTTCGGGTGGCAATCGTGCACTTATCTGTCTGTCGGCCGCACACCTCCCGTACCGCTCCTCTGCCTCGCTTCCCATTTTATTCTCGTCCCTTTTAGCACCTGCCGCCGCCACCAGCCGCCGCCGCTTCCTCTTTTGATATTTTCACAATGCGCATATTGTCCCTTCACGCCGGGGAAGAGATGCCGATCTCGCCGAAGCCATTATCACCTCGCTGGCTGCTTATCTTTTATCTGGATCCCTCCGTCGCTCCGTCTCGGCCACAGCTTAGCGTGATGGACACACACACACACACACACACACACACACACACACACACACACACACACACATCACACAACGGCTATCAAGCTCGCCTATCGTTATCGGCCGGACTGCGATCTTTTCCCCTCCCACTTCCTGGCTGTGGATGTGACTCGGCGCAAAGGACTGCAACATCTAATCTGCGACATTTCGATGGCTCGGCGTGAGAGCGGAGGCAGCAGCGGCGCGTCCGTGGGCTATCTGGACATCTATAATGCAGTTCCCCCTGTCCAGACACCGATAAAGAAAAACCATGAATGTGAAATGGGATTAAAACACTTTCTTTCCAGCCGAGGATAATTCCGCAGGAAAGTTATCGCTGCTGCAGTTCCAAGGAAGTCTGGCTTTTAGGTTTTTGGGATATTTGTGGAGGAATTAAAAGCCGAGGCGGGAGGGGGGGGACCAAAACTTTCATTTTCTCAAGACCAGTAAGATGTTTTTTTTTATTCATTGCCCCGTTTTCTAATGTGGCTGACGGCAAAATGTGGCCCATCCGTCTTGCCAATCTCTGATGGTACAGTAAGTGTTTTGGTTGGGTCATGAAAGTGGCCTGTTGAGCACAGATGTGACAAGCAGGAGTTGACTGTTTCAAGCCGTCCTTAAACACCAAATGGTTTCGCTGCATTTCACAGTAAATGGCATTTGATTTGTTTGTTTGTACTTTCAAGTACTGTGGTGTCTTTCAGGACGTTGAAAAGCGCTCTGTGAATAAAATGTATTATAGTATTTATTATTACAGCAGTATAGACTCTGCAGTGGCGGCTGCTTTATCTGAGCTGAGAGAAATTTTTGCATTACAAGATAAGAACAATAAAACGACATGGAAGGAATAAAACGTTTTTTGTTTTTGCTCCCGACTGGCAGAACGCCACAAAATGTCAACTTTCAGACGCAAACCTTGGATTTAGTTTTGTGAAAGTGGATGCGGATAAATGAAGCTACTACGTGAGACGCAGTGAGGTCACATGACGCCGCTGCGTGGCTACAGGAAGAAGAACGTCGCTTGCAGACACGTGAGGACGCAGCCAATCAGGACGAGCTGAGACACAGCAGCACGTTCGATGTTGTGACGTAAAAGACAATAATTTAAAAAATCTACAATAGAAAGATGTGCTATGAATCGCATTTCAGGTCACAGTCATCCTGTCAGCCGTTTTAAAGGTGTTTATTTTTTGTATTGCAGTCTATGGGAGAAATGCTTTATGGTCCAATGGGATTTTTTTTTGCTGCAGTACCTAAAGTGGCCACTGGGAAAAATCGGCGCACTGCCATATTGCCAGTCCGGTATCCAGTTCTTATAATACATCCATGGGCTGGACAGAAGCAGCAGAGTTGCGGCACTGGCCAATCGGAGCGCTCGCCTCAGCTGAACGTCACCATTTATTCGGTTTGCAAAGCCAGTTTCCAGGAAGCTTTGGTGAACTTTTCAGTACGTTTTCTAATGTGATATTTTCCTTCTTTATGGAGCTGCAGCAAGGTCGCCCAGCATCACCGCCGCAGCAAAAGGAAGCCTTGAGTCGTCCTCAACCGGCAGTAAACGCATGCAAAAACACACACACACACACACACACACACAGGCAGACGGACGGAGGGAGGCCAGGCCGGTTCTCCGTCTGCAATTTGCTCCAGGATGAGGTTTCTCAATTGCGACGAGAAGTAAACTGATCAGCCCTTTTAAAGTGATCGGCGCTGCAGAATTTAAAGCAGGGGAGCTGCAGTCGGCGCAGAAAAAGGGGAGCACGTAGGAGGCGGAGGGAGGGAGGGAGGGATGGGGGAGAAAAACAACGAGGCTTACGTGTTTTTCTCCTTCGATCCTCTTGTCAGCCTGTTGAACGGCCTCCAGGTACTTAAAATGCAACTCCATCAGTCGATCAACCTGGAGAGAGCGAAAGCGGGCAGGGGAGTGAGGGATGGAGCGGAGTGAGAGAGAGAGACAGACACATGAAGAGAATGACAGAAAACTGGGAGAAACGTGATTCCAAATGGGGAGAGAGAGAGAGAGAGAGAGAGAGAGAGAGAGAGAGAGAGAGAGAGAGAGAGAGAGAGAAAGAGAGAGACAACAGCGAGAGCAAACGAGAGGAGACTCGGAAAAGCAATATTCATTTTTCTGCGCATTAATTATTCACCAATTCTTCTCTGGTGTTTGCTGCCAGCTGTTTTATTAATCAGATGAGGTTTGCAGAGCAAAAAGAATTGGGACTTTTTTAAAACAAAAAAAAAAAAATGCAATGATGGAGTCCCACACTTTCCTGCCAGAGAGGCTCATTTTTAGAAGGAAAAAAAAAAACTGGGCAGAGTTAATCGGAAAGTCATCATTTTACTGTATGACAGTTTGTGTCTCCAACCGTTTCACCCCAAACATCTAAAATAGATTCAAAGCAGTGCAGACGGCTGACTGGGTGACCGGAATATGAACCTGAGCAGATCCAACCTACATTCACCCAGCGGGTAAAAATAACAGCAGTGAGGCATATATGAATATCATCTCTGAGGTAATTGAATATGCCAAGCTGGATGTAAAGTCATATATTAACTGTCAGGAATCTTAGTTTGAAGCCTTTTATAGGCTTGTGTATGAACGTTGAAACAAAGCACACGGAAAAAAACAAACTTTGCAGACTTTTACATTCGTTTCTGAATCTGACAGCCATTTGCACAATGGGCAAAGAAGCAAAATATAGTTTTAGAAAAAAGCCCATTTGCACATTCTTGGGCCCAGTCAAGTCTTTTTAAATCAATGTGCATTGTTTTAAAATAAGTTCATTAAAAATCTGATCTAAAATCAATTAGGAAACCGTTTAAAGATCACAGAAGTTAAAGAAAAAAAAAAATTGTGTGAGATAAATAATCATTTGGAATGACATCACAGAGGCTAAATGTGACATTTCAGTGCATTATTTTTCAGCATCACAATATGGCGCTGTTACATGGGGAGCAAACAAGAGGAGAAAAAGACTTTTCTAATTTCTCTGGGATTTTAGTGACAAACTGGGGATATATAATTGTTGGAAATCCACAGTGGAGTGAAAACGTTTTTCATAATGTAGGACCTTTGAGTTTTCCCAGACGCGACTGCGTCAGCGCAGGCAAACAAAGAAAAACTGTCCGCCCAGTTCGACTCGGTCGCTGCTAATTGGCATCTGGAAAAACAACACGAGGAGGACAAACAAACCGACCAACCACAAACCTTCTCGCAGTCGTTCTCCGTGAACTTGTTGAGGAGTCGGCTTCTCTGCTGGGACTTGAGGTTTCTCAGCATGGAGGCGATGATGGAGCAGACGTGTTCTGGGGGAGAGAACGAGGCAAAGTGAGGCGAGGCGAGCGAGCCACAGTTTCTTCTTTGGGAAAAGCAGTTCGCCCTTCGCCCCGGCTGACGTACGGGCCTTTCGGCGCCAATTCTGCGAGAAGGACAAAGCGGAAACCGCCCGAAGCAACACTTGAGCCGCAGTCGCAATCCATCAAGGAGCTCGTTAGCTTAACTTTTAAAACGGCTAACGCTGAATTTGCACCGACATGGCCTCAATGAAAAAAATATAGAACTCTGCGGCAACAGCCGTTCGTGTGCAGCTGCGAGGCAGAGCGAGGAGGAGGAGGGAAGGAATGCCAACGCAGCTGGAAAAACAAGGCTTTATTTAGAACGAAAAAAGGCGTGAGAGAAATTTAAAGTAGGCCGCATGGCAGAGAGAGAGACGGCGTGAACACACGCTAATTGGTGACAAAAACTAGATCAAGAGCCCCAACAATGAGGACTGAGCCGATGTCAGACGTGTTGTCTTACTCAAAGAGCGGCTGACTGGGGAGGCGGCGCCTTCATGTGACAATCACGGCGTAATATTTCTTTATGATGCCGAATGAACGTCGCGCTGGCCCCCGACGGTGGAGAGGCCAGCGGAGGGGGGTGGGGGGGTGGCCGGTGGGGGGCCAGAATGCGACACTGTGAAATCTCCTGATATACGACAAAGTGGGGGGGAAATGTAATTGGACTTTATCAACAAGGGGTCAATATTCTCGCTCAAGGAGGCTTCGCAGTTGCTAAGCAACAGGAGCAAAGGAATCAATCCCATTTCTGCTGTTCAAAAGGAGAAAAGAAATAAAGAAGAACAAGAAGGGGTTGCGCGTTGGTCCTCAGCTGCCTCCTTCCCTCCGCGATCCTCCTGACCCACTTCAGCCGCTCTCACTCACGGGGCACACGCGGCCCGGCCGGATCATCAGGCGAGTCAAAACGCTTCGATTGTGACGGTGAGTCCGAACGGCATCGGGACACAAAGGCTCTTGTCCTGATAAAGTGGGTCCCAGTGGGAGACACATTCAACCAAGGTCACATCATCCTCAGAACAAGAGCGAGCAGCAGACATTCGCAAGACGTTCTGCCTTAAATCACTCATTTTAATGAAGAAGAAAAAAAAAAAAAGGACACAGGATTTCTGATCACTCCTACCTACATGAAAATGTGTTGTAATAATAAATTATCTCAAATTCCTTGGTTACCTAAAATAAAGAGAAACCTTAAAAAAAAAAAAAAAACCCTAGTCAAAAGTTTGGACACACCCAATGAATATAATGTCTTTTCTTTCATTCTCATGACTATTGACATTGCAGTTTCTCACCGAAGGCATCAAAACTACGTATGAACAAACTGAAGTATGTAGGAAAACAATAACTGTGTAAAATAACTCAAACACGTTTTATATTCAAATTCTTCAAAATAGCCACCTTATTTAACGTGTTTTTCTTTGCTCCATAATTACATATATCTTGCTCATATATTTGATGGCTTCTTCAGTATCTATCTGCAGTGCAGAAAGTTGTAAAGATTTAAAAAAAAAATAATGCATGAGAAGGTGTGCCCAAACTTTTGACTGGCAGTGTATATATATCTTTGAAACGGCACCTGTTCCAACGTGAACAAATACTGTTGGTGAATATAAAACACAGTTGATGTTGTGACTTCAAGCGCCGGACGCAGGTGTCCAAATAAGCCCATTCTGAGGTGTCAGGTGTGTGTGTGTGTGTGTGTGTGTGTGTGTGTGTGTGTGTGTGTGTGTGTGTGTCTTAAATCATACTGTCTGTGAGCACCGGCCAGGATTTACGGCGTCAGCAGCAGTGAATGTGATGTTTGTGTCGGGCAGCCCAGTCGTCACTCAGGGCAGCCACTCGACAAGCTGCCGCGGGCTGTTTCCATTTTCCCCACATCCGCGGCTGAGTGCAACAAGAAAAAGAAAAAAAAAAAACTACATTCGGTGCGATTTTATAAGGCACGATCACATTTTTTTTAGGGGAATATTTCTCGTCCCATTTGAAAGTTGGGCGTGTTCGCGTCCCTCCCAGGTTCGACGTGGAAAACTCCGATTTCCTGCCACGTAACGACGGGGAGGCTAACTGCCATTTCCGAAAGGATGCCGCTTTATCAACTCGCTCGGGGCGGTAATTGATGTCGCCACCTCCACGCCCTGCCGGTGGCGGTGCGGCGGCGGCGGGGGGGGTTATTGATCGCTGGCAGCCGAACGGCCTCTCTGCACACAGTTTAGACTTGAGGCGACTTCTTCTCAATGAGATTTGTGAAGGAAGGGACGGAGGCAGGATGTCAGGCCGCCGAGTGGAAAAAGCTTTCAGACGGACGTCGTCCGAGATGCGGTTTGCTTTTGCTGACAGCAGGTGTGGATAAAGCAGAGTGGTGTTTCTCTGTGATAACTCTTGAAAATGACACGGCAGATCAAAGAGCAGCAAAACACCCCGGCAAAAAGATGCAGAAAAGCCAAAAAACTCGACTATGACCAGGTATTTTCACACATCTAGCCTCTCAATGGAGAATCCTGACCTCTGAAATGCACTTTTATTCATCTGAACTTCCCTTTGAAGCACCAAAAGCTGTTTTTTTTTTTGCTCTCCACACAAGTGGACCAGCTAACGCTACCAGCTTTGGCACTTTCCATTACAGTTTTTCACAAAATAAAAGCGATACTTCAATAAAATTTCGACAAAGTCCAATTGCGATTTGCAGGTGTTTCCAGTGAATGGTGCGAAGCGCATAAGCTGTAATTCTCGTAAAATCTCACCCCACAAGCATTACGAGAATTCTCGCGGAACGTAATTCTCGTGAAATCTCGTCCCGTGAGATTTACAATAATTACGTTAGGTTTTGTTTGTTGACGTTTTTTTTGCTGTCGAGAATGGCTGTTACATTTTTCTCTTTGATTACTTCTAAAAAATATTCTGTCTACTCCGTCCAAACATAACGCGCCATTTTCACTTGAAGTGAACTGGTCACGTGACCCCCTACGTCACGTCTGGTGACGTGTAAGTGTTTCCATGACACTTTGCGATATACCACTGTATCGTTAAGTCTGGAAAAACCACCTCATGAGAGTGAAAAAACCTTCCAGCGACATTTGAGAGGTTTTTCGAAATTTAGCTGTTTCCATGACCAGTTTTTTATTGCGATTTTTAGGTTTTGCGCAATTCTAGGGGTAATGGAAACGCAGCTAGTGATACTTTAAGCTTTTTAGCATCCTGGCTAGCATGAGCACATTTTCAACATGACAGGCGGAAGGTCCATCAAAATCATCCAAACGCATCCAAGCAGCACTCAGCTGAATACCAAACATCCTGTAAGCTGAAACCCCACTAACAAATCCACTTAACGGCCAGCGATGAATGGCATTGTTGTTGTTGGAGACATTGCCGGAAAAACAAACAAAACAAAATCCATCCAACAGGCAGAAACAGAAAACGTCTCTGACGATGATACGACGCGCGCTCGTCCGATTGCTGAGAATCGCCCCAGAGCTGTCGGAATACAAACTTCCCACCAGCGGGCAGGATTCACTGCCTGACTGACAGCTGAAGGAGGCGACCATAAGTTCTAAACTACTGAGCAAAGCAAGAGAGGTGGTACCCCTGCAGCTGTGTCCAGCAGGGAAATCAGATTTTTAGCGCCACAGGGCAGCCAGTAAATCTTTCAGCGGTAGGAAAGAAATTTACAGGAGTAAGAAAAGTACAGAACACAGGAAAAAAAAAAAAGGCCTCTGGTTCATTGAGCAGAGAATATTGTGGAGGGAAAAAAAAAATCATCCAATTAATCCACAAACTTTCCCACCAAGTCTTCCGACTTGTTTTCATGTGAATGAAAGTTACTGGAACCTTTATTCAGCAGAAACAACGTAAAGAACATCAACTCGACCTCCGACACAACGCTAACATATTTAGCTTCATGCTAGGATTAGTGTCTCCAGCCACACAGACCTATGGGTCCTTGTCTCCAGCACATTTTGTCATTAAATGGAAACAGGAAGACAGTCATTTCCAACAGAAAGTGTGTTAAGCTGCGACCAAAATGCATTAAAAAATCTAATAATCTGCAGCTCCTGGATCTTTTTTTCCATCCTCTCTAATTTTAAAACACTCGTGAAATAAGCGTTGCGAGCACAAAAAATAAATAAATAAATAAATCTTTGCCACAGCTCTTGATCTCCTCCAGCAAATTTCATGAGAGCGTGTGATTTTTTTTTTTTGATTTTTTTTTTGCAGAGATGGAACTCAATCACGCTGCACCAGAGGATAAAAAGACCAAACGTGAAGATGTTAATTAGTCACGTCTCGGCGCAGAGATCTGATGGCACATCTCTCCCTCTGAAATGCGCTAATAATGGGATTACACGGCGCGCCTCGGATTACAATCGAAACTTGTGTCGCTCGTGCGCGCACGCAAGGGAAAAAAGGGGAGAAAAAAAAGGAAAGATGCGAGCGATTTCAAGCGCCACAAGCCCCCGTAGCCGGGAAGAAGGGGAGAACGACGGCTTGAGAGCTGCGTTTGATGCTCGTCTCCGGACTGGAATCCATAAAGGAAGTTTCATCATTAGCAGCCAGACGGACGACTTATCTGTCGGCCCGTCACAGATTGGGCGGCAGTCACGCTTCCTAAAACCATTTGTCCCTATCAGCGGACAAAGACGGCGGAGATAAAGTAATGGGCCGATAAAATTCCAGGCTTTTATCTCTGTTATTAAAAACATCGCTTTTTTTTTTTACCGCTTCAAAAATTTGGCTCTTCCCTCCTCCGTCTTGTCTTCCTTCCGACAGGGCCCGAGCGAGAGCCGCAGACTGAGCCATTTTTATTACTTTGGATGCGCTGTTTATTTTAACACACTCAACATTCACTCAAGCTTTTTTTCTACGCAGTGGCCTAACAAACAAAACAAAAGAAAAGACCATTCTGTCCTCCTTGTTTGCTCTTCCGCCCGATCAAACGCCCTCACCCAAAACAAGCGCACGCTCCAGCAAACCCAGACGTTCTCTCTCTCGCTCTCTCTTTGTCTGTCTCTTGCTCTCTCTCTTTTGTCTTCTCCCCAAAAGTTAAATTTGGAGGCGACGGCGCTGCGACGACCACAACCGTCGCCGCCTCGCCGTGCAAATTAGCTGTTTACTGGCGCGGCCCTTTCGGGCTCCCTGCACATCATTAGGCCGCCTAAATATAACAGCCGCCTGCCACTAATTTCCATCACGCCGGCTCATTTTCACCAGTAATGACAGGGTGCACAAACCAATAAAGTGAGAACCCGACAAAAAAAAAACAAACGCCGAGCACAACAACAACAGCAGCAACTCTCAGAGCAGCCAGACGGCGGAGGGGAGCGTAATTGCTTGTTTGGGTTTTCTCCTCTTCCTTCCCTCCTTCTCTCTCCCATGGCCGCCGTCCTATCGCGGCGTCTCCATTAATTAGCCCATTCTGCATGCTAATGCAGCCCTGGCAGGGCCCCGGTCGTTGGGGCTGTTTCAATTTCAGAGGGGATTTCACAGGGATCAATCTCGGCCGGGGTCGAAACGGAGGTTTTACGGAGAGAGAGAGAGAGAGAGAGAGAGAGGAGGAGGATGGTGGGATGGTGATGGAGAGGAGGTGAAGAAGGACGGCCCGTCTCTACCTCCTAATTACGTCTGTTTGAGGCCGCTGATAGTTAATTAATCTACAGCGTCATTGTGTTAGTGCGGAGAAGCACTTGATTCGAGGCGTTTTCAATTAGCAGCCCTAAAGGACGGCGCCGCTCAATAGCCCTCCTGTTATGACAGGCGTCTCATTACGCCAGCGGCCGCCGGCCCAATCAATGGGGAAATGATTGGGGGGACTCGGCAATCGATGGGAGAACAACAACGTGGCGTAATTACGGGTAGGGCTCGTCGCAGTTTTTTTTTTTTTTTTTTTTTTTTTCAAACAAACGCTCGTTTGCAGATTTGACTCGGTGAAACTTTTTAATTTGCGAGAGGCTGCGTGCGAGACGTGACAGTGCGGTGCGTGTCGGGATCTCCTACGTGTCCTACAGATTTTCTTCTTCTGCATTTTCAGGCCCTTTTAGAAGAAGGCAGTCATATCTTCCAATAATCAATTCCTCCGGTTTGTTTATCTGAGGCACAGAATATTGTCAGGTGTTGAGGCAAAAGATGGATGGCGGTTAATGTAATTGCCTTTTCATTTTGCAAGCAACCATAAATTATCTAATTATTGCAGCGCTAACATGCGTTCAGCATTGATCATATTTCACGGATGGCTTTTTTTTTTTTTGAAACAGGTTACGCTACATAAGAAACACCAGCTGCAGTCTAAGAATAAAAGTCAAATGAAACAGAATCAGTAGATTACTTTGTTCAATGTAGTTCTATAAATGTACATTTTATTTTATAATTTTTCAGTGTGTAGTTTACCACCACGAGTGCCACAACAATGCTGAGACAACATCCGTCCCAGTCTAGAGCAGCGATCCTATTGGCCAATGCTGCCTGATCTTTTATTTCTTGCAAGTCACTTCACAACACGACAAACTTTCAAAAATTAGCTTAATATTAGCTGGACATTTAGGTGGAAACTCAACTACAAACATTGTCGTGCTAAATTTAGATGTTTGAAAAAAAAAAAAAAAAAAAACTAAAATTTTAAGCTTGTCTTTTCACTGCGACTGCCTCGCCAGAGGCTTGAACACACAGGAGGGTTAACAGTTAGGAAGCCTTATCTTCCACACTCTGCCTCCTGCTGCCGGAGAAGGACAAAGGTTAATTCATCCCGTCCCCGGTCGAGAAGGGACACAAAAGCAGGCAATTTGCTCGTCTCTACAGGGCCTGGAAATCCCGGCAGATGAGCCCAACTTAATTAATACTGACGAAGAGAGAGAGAGAGAGAGAGAGAGAGAGAGAGAGAGAGAGAGAGAGAGAGAGAGGGAGAGGGAGAGGGAGAGAGCGTAAGGAAGAGAGATGGCACATTTTGGAGGTGGGCGATCAAACACCGAGCGGAGAGACGGATTCCTTCCTATTTCTTGTTAGTGTTCTTCATTCGTTATGTTGGGGTGAAAAAAAAAAATCAAAAAAAATCAGGGACGTCCTGTCTTTTCTCCATCTCCCCGGCTCTTGTTTGCACCTCCCTATCTCTCACTGGAGAGACAAGAGGGGGAGGTTTTGAGAGCGCAGGAAGCAAAATCAATCAAGATTGGCCCCCGATAGTGTAAAGTGACAGGCCCAAGTAGCGGCAAAGTGCGATACACGCGCAGATTAGGGCCGAGGGCGCCCGCTGCAGGCTGCTGGAGTGGCAGCCGTGCACGGCTGGAGAGCAGCAAGAGCAGGCAGGAGCCGCAGGAGCAGGGAGGGAACTGGGAACGCGAATAATAATAACCAAAAAAACACCAACGTCTGTCGACACACTGACCTTCGTGCGCCTTCTCCGATGTGCCCGTCTTCTTCATCTTCTTGGGTGTCTTCATGAAGAGCGGGAAGATGGTGCGCAGGCCCAGGATGTCCACAAACTTGTGGCAGTTGTCCGTCCCCTCCGGGCCGATCATGCCGTGGTCCAGCACCTTCAGGGCGCTGGTCCGAGACACTTTCTTCTCCCTGTGCGGCCGAGACGGGACGACAAGGAAGATTTTTATTTCAAAAACCTCTCCCACTTTCTCAGTCTTTTAATCTTTTAGGTCATTCCATCAAAGGATGATTCCAAGATTCCAGATATCACTCTCTCTCTCTCTCTCTCGTCACCACCACCGGCGGCGTGATAAGGAGAACCGACCAGCCGCCGCTCCGTCAACACCACCAACCGCCCCCCACTCTGGGGAGACGCAGCCGTCTATCACGGAGCGACGTCCTCTGTTCACGCTACGGATGGATGACAGAGTTCATCTCGGAGGAGGAGGAGGAGGGACACATATTTCAGACAGTTGAGTCTGATATTTCAGACAGTTGAGTCTGGCCGCTCTGGACAGAAACATGATGGGAGGTGATGGACGGCTGCGGAGGGCGGGGCCGCTGCACGCGCTGTACTGCGCTGTACTGCTGGTAAAGGCTCGACCTGCCACCGCGCAGTACGCTGGATGTACAAGCTGTCCGTTCGACATCATACAGCGGTGGGAAAAAGGTTTTCTGACACCTCACGCATTCGTAGTAGTGTCTTAAGTCTCCGAGTGCAGTTTGCTTTAGTGCAGTCAACAACATTTAGCCATGTGACTGCACATGCATGGTTCTAACCCTTGCAACACATCCACAACGACAAGAGTTTCCTTATTTTGTCTTATCAACAAACAATAAAACCAATTTCCATTTGTTTGTGTGTCTCCGATGCAGCCAAACCTTTTGAAACACACAAAAAAATTCACAATAATTAAGCTTGGAAAAAAAAAAAAAATCAAGGTTGTCTGAAAACTTTTTCTTTCACCACAGTCTATTAACTTTGAGTGGGAGACGCTGGAGAGAGAGAAGCCGCAGTGTTTCTTTTGACTCGAGAACGAAACTTTTCAGGCGCGATCAAAAAAGGAAAATGGAGCCGTCGGTGTCACTTCATCTGCATCTGCAAGAATGATTGATGTGTCTCTCAAGCGCAGGAGGGGCGGGATGAAAAACATTTAGTTTTGCCAAGATTTCATCAACAAGACACCGAGTGTGAAATGTGGATGAAGCGCAAGGCTGCTGAGGAGGAGGACGAGGCGGAGGAGGAGGAAGAGGAAGAGGAGGCTCGCGAGGAATTGAAATGGAGCTCTTTGTTTGTGCTCCAGTTGGTGAAAATCCATCTTAGCGTTCCGTTGCCTCCTGTCATTTTGTTATTCAGCATTTCTTTGTGTGTGCCTGCCAAGAGCGGCTGGTGATGGAGGAGCCGCTCGCTTAAAAACGGCACGAGTGTTAAAACGGACCTGGACGATAAAGTTAACACGACAAGGTTGTCGCGTTAGCTGTTTTTTTTCTGCCTTGGGATCATAGCTGCATGATGGCCATGAATTCTAAATGACAGCAGGTGAGACAAAGACGAGGGCATCACTTAAGCCCACCTCTGCAACACCTTCGTCCTTCTACCATGCACTCCTTTTTTTGTTTCGTTCCTTCGCTAAGTTCAGTGGTGGAAAACAAGACAGAAAATTGTTTTTTACGCTCCAGTAATGGGTTATTGATCCAAACACTAAATCTACATCAGCGCCAAAGACGTTGAGGTTTTCATGAAGGCCTTTAAATGTGTCCTGATGACTCTCTAAGGCGGCCGTCGCCGTCCTCCCACTGCTGACTGATCAGCGTCTCGCCAGGCGCTGAAGGTGACAGACTGCGCAGTTGTTCCGCTTTCACGGTGCAGAAATGACTGGAAGGAAGGAAGTGAAGGGAGCGGCGGGCAGATTTGTCACGTCGTGTTGGGGGGGTTGGCGGGGAAGGGGGAGCAAGTTACACAAAATATGTGTCTTTGAAGCCCCGTGGTATTTAGCTCTTTATTGAAATTACTCTTAAAACACCGGGGAAAAATGAATGAAAAACAGCTATTTTATGACTTACTTATCATGAATAAAATTTCTTCAAGTTCAGCGGGCCGGATTAAAAAAGCTTAATGGGCCGCATATGGCCCCCGGGCCATAGTTTGCCCACTCCTGTTCTAGGTAGTCTGGCTTCGGCCGTGTTACCGCACTGAAACAAGCCGTTTGGTCGGAGACGATTCCTCACATAACTAAATATGAGCTATTGATCGGAAGTTCAGCCGAAGCTGTTTGGATGGATCTGAATCATCGCAGCAACATCAGTGGGAGGAGAAGCCAATGATTGCTGCCAGGTTTTATAGCAGATCTGAGCATAAAGCAAAAAAATAACCTTCTTCTTCATTCAACTGTTTTTCTTTCCCGCATGAGTTATCTCCTATGTTACGGCCACAATTACAGTCTTTCATCATTCCCATTAAGACACAGAGGCCAGAATTCCTGAACATCATCGACAATAATATGTTAATCTTTCCAACAATGTGAGTAACGGCAGCTGGCAAACAATTTAAGGATTATATTTCTAATTGAAAAACAGAAAAAAAAAGGGAATTCACAATAAATTTTACTCTAAATAAATAAATAAATCAAAATACAGAGTCACTGTGGCAAAGTAGGTTGAAAGGGGCATGAATGCAGGCCGGAACATGTTGATGATTTGTTCATTAAACAGGTGACAGGAAGGATGCATCTGCCGTGCGGCGATAACCGCACAGCAGCAGCTGCACTCTGTCAAACTGCGGCTGACAGCCGAACCCTAAACCGCATTGGAGCGCCGCTACCGGCCCTCCGTCCACCTGCGTCCTCCAGCAGAGCAGCCTCACCTTAGCATCAGATTCATCAGCTGAAGCCCCTCCCCCTTGAGGAAGCGCTCCCGATTGGCTGGCAGCATGAGGCACGAGCACAAGGCGTCAAAGAGGTTCTCCATCATCTCCTGCTCCTCGGCCGTGGACGGGTTGTGACGTTTGAACACCTGTGGAGGTGGGGAGGAGGAGAGGAGGGGACAGGTTCAAGAGGGAGCCGAGGAGGGAAGTCGGAGACGGAATCAGAGCGAAAGAGTCGAGCGTCTCACCGAGAGCTGCTGCAGCAACACGTCAATGCCCTCCATCTCGCCCAGTAGCTCCCTGTTACCTGCCGAGAAGAAACGAGGAGCGTCGATGGGAGGAATAAGGAGCCAAAGAAGACGTGACGATGCGAGTGACAGAGAGAGAGAGAGAGAGAGAGAGAGAGAGAGACGTTTGTAAAAATAGAAATTTCAGCAGCATGAGCTGAGGAATAACAGCTTTGATGTCAGCAGCATCCTTAAAAAAAATAGTTTTATTTCTCTGAGCCCTTTCCCACGTCAACGGTGGATCAGAATAAAGAATACGGGAGCGTCCAACAAGTCAAGCCAAGAAGAGGTGGAGCGACTTTTCATTTTATTTAGTTTACTTTTGGGGATCTGGTGACATTTGGAAGATTCATTTTACGGTTCTATTCAACCAACTAGGCCAGGGCTCGGCAACCTTCACTATCAAAAGAGCCATCATGCCCCATCTGCAATCACGTAGTCATTCAGCTGATGCCGGGAGGGCATTATACTGCCTCTTTGAGATGGTGACGGAGACCCGAGGCTGTGGGGATCTTTGCAACTGTCTCCCGGGAAGAAAGCCACTGAACATGTTATTTGACAGCAATAAATAAATAAATAAATAAATAAATAAATAAATAAATAAATAAATAAATAAGTCCGTTGGAAATTAAACGTCCGGTGATTGACGTTTGCACCAACGTTACAGTATCTGACGATCTCACGATTGAGAGCGTGCCGCATTTCTGGGCGTTTTTGCGCCTGCATATCAAAAACCTTTGTGGATACGACGCAAAGATGGAGGAGATGGTAAGTAAGTAACTTGAAGCAGAAGCTCAACTTTGTCGTCTATCCACACCGTCTTTTTGCGTGCGTTCTTTGCCGTCTTTGCCGTGCTATGTTAGTTAGCTGCTAGTTCTGTAACTACACCGGGCTACGTTTTTCCTTTTCAAACGCTTTTCTCAACACGCTCGGTTCAAAAAAAAAAAATTCTCTCCTTGTAAACGGGGCCATTAAAATGGCTAAAATGTATTTCCATGTTATTAGGTGGTTGTTGTTGTTTGCTTTTATTTTGCCACTGCAGAGGCGCAGAAGAGCCGAACGTTGCCGACCCCTGAATTAGGTGGCGATTTGAGGGTTTTTGCCTACGAATTAGGTCTCATTTTGTGCGTCTTTCCATATAGTAACTGATTTCAAGTGGACACAAACTCAACGTAACCAGATGAAACATCACAATATTTTAACCAGCCATAAACACAGATGCATTAGCGGATACAGGGTGCAGATGAGCATAGAAAAAAGGGTTGAGTGAACAGAAAAGAAAGAGGAGGGCAATAAATACCGACCATGTGAGATTCAGGGGAAAATGAAGATGTGGCAGCACTGGGAGGGGATGAAAAAAACATTTTACACACACACACACACACACAAACACACTTACTGTCATTATTCTGCAGCAGGATAGCCAAGATCTCGCTGCAGTACAGCTTGTTAGCGTCAAACGGCATCTTCGCCTGCGAGCAGACGGGGAGAGAGAGACCGAAATTCAAACAAGCCGGAGTCGTGCTGAGAGAGAGGGGCCCTCAGAAGATGAGAAGGTGCTCTCCAAACGGAGCGCGTGTTTTCAGTCCCTTGCTTATTATTTTCTCACTCCCCGCTCTTAGTGGAGAGGGGTTATTAAAAGTTTCACCCAGAAAAGTAAAGAAATTTAAAAAGGGGGGGGGGGACAGGAAAATTATTAAATTGAATGTCCAAGGTTGATGTTGCCATTTCATTTGTTGGTGCGATGCAGCGGCATGCATTAAAAAATGGCCTTCTTCAGCACAATCTCTAAAAAGTCCAGCTTTGGAGCAGAATGAAGTGGAGTGGCAGCAAACTTCATTATGTTTGGATTTGAACTCTTCCTGCTTAACGGTCGCCATCTTTACCTTGATTCTCTTGAGCAGCCACTGCATGAGTCCCTGCTGAGCCGCCTCGGAGCACAGGCCCGGTCGGAACTCAGCCATGTTCTCGACAATCGCTGAAGAAAAAATAAATAAAATAAATAAAATAAAACAATGGAAACATCACAAAAGAATGAACGTTTTGCCACAAATTAAAAAGGTCCCATGTTTTACCCATTTTGTGAGATTGAGAAGTCTGCGAAAAACACAACTTTTTTTTTTTTCCGGAAAAAAAGCGGATTAGCCCTTTGTTTGCAGGTTTATAATCAGAGAAAAATGCATGTTTCTTTTTTGTTTCTTGCCGTTGGAGAAGTAATAAACCAGCTCACGGGTTCCAGACAGGCAACACAGCGACGTTGGTGTTGGGGAAACTTTCTGCGTGACAGACACGCTATGCTGACTGATCCGGAGGCCGACGTAAAATGACAAGGTGGCCGTCTCGACTGGAGCGCAGCCTTTTCTCTTAGCCTTTAAATCAACAGACTTTTTGAGAGGCAGGGGAGAGGAACTGTGAAGTGCCACAGTCGTCTTTTTATAGAGAGTCTCCTCTGGCCTCTGTCCCAGCTGCGTCTGGCACTATCAAAGCCGCCTCTGCCACATGATATCTCCATCATGGGGGAGGGGGGGGGGGGGGGATTGTCTGCCGGCGATGAAAGGGAGGACAAAAAAAACAAACAACTGTAGGGATCGACGAGGATGAAAATAAAGCAGATGGGAGGCAAAATGATCCAGGAAGACGAGCGGAAGATTTTTAGAGAGAGAGGACGGAAAGTTGAGAGATTAAGGGGGCGACAGGGAGCGCGACAGACGCGCGAGGACGGAGACAAAGAGAGCGACAACATCTGGAGAGGGAGAGGAGGCTGAGGAGGATAGAGGAACGCTGGGAGAAAGGGGGGGCAACAGAGGCTTTTCTCTATCTGCGATTCAAACACAGCAGGCAGGCAGGCAGACACACAGGCAGGAGGACAGACAGGCAGACAAGACAAAAAGGACGCGCAGAAAGACAGAAAGACATACAGACAGGCAGGAAGACAGACAGACAGTCAGGCAACAAGACAGACAGACAGACAGAAGGACAGCATCCTGGAGGACAGCAGGCTCAGAGCAGGGAGCAGCCAAAGCAGACAAAAGGCTTATTCAAGCCTGGAGAGTTCCCTTGATAACACACACACACACACACACACACACACACACACACACACACACACACACACACACACACACACACATAGAGAGAAGGGGAAAAAAACTTGGAAGGATGCACAAGCTCTGCTTCCACAATAAAACACACACACACACACGCACACACACACACACACGCACACACACACATCCCAAGTCTATCTGCAACACACACACACACACATACACTGAGTAAAACACACACACACCTTAACCGCCCTCCTGATACTCGGCCTCAATCTGGCAGCAACAACAACAGCAGCAGCAGCAGCAAAATCACCTCAGCGGACTCGTTCAACACAGGGAAGAAAGAAAAAGAAAGCGCTTGAGAGGCAGAAAAGTGGGATTGGTGCGCGGCGCTAAACACAGAGAGCACGACTTCTTCAACTTCTATCCGCCGATGCCTTTGACCTCCCTCCGCCGATTTAAGCGGTTTGGAGGCAGCGGGGCGGCGGCGCTCAGAAATGGATATCGAGTCACACGCCGCTCCTGTCAAGAGAATTCCGGCTAGAAAAACATGATATTAGCGTCGACAAATTGAAAACTACAGTGCCCCCTGGAGACTTGGATGTCATCGCGTAAGGAAAAGGTGCACCGTTTTCAATGGCTGCGTTTCCATTACAGTTTTTCGCTAAATAAAAGCAATATTTCTAAAAGTACAATTGCGATTTGCAGGTGTTTCCATTGAATGGTGTGAAGCGCATAAGCCGTAACTCTCGTGAAATCTCGTCCCACGAGATTTTCCGAGAATTCCGTTTGATTTTGTTTGTTTACGTTTGTTTATTATTCTCTTTGATTACTTGTTAAAAAAATATTCCGTCCCCTCCTCCGTCCAAACATAACGCGCCACTTTCACTTGAAGTGAACTGGTCACGTGACCCCTTGTCCATCACGTCCAGTGACGTGTAAATGCAAAACAAGTGTTTCCATGGCACTTTTGCAATATACCTTTACATCGATACGTCTTGAAAACCACCTCATGAGAGCATCAAAACCTTTTAGCCATATTTGAGAGGTTTTTCAAAATTTAGGTGTTTTCCATTAGCAGTTTTTTATTGCGATATTTAGGTTTTGCGCAATTCTAGGGGTAATGGAGACGCAGCGACTGACGGAGCATCTGACCGCTGAGTGGAACTCTTCCCCCTAGTTGAGTGTTGTGGCCGGAGGTCGAGTGTGGAGAATGTGCTTTGATATGTGACAGTTAGTGGGGCTTTACTTAACCCTGCCTGCTTAAGAGCCAACTTAGCCTCCACTTAGTAGACTTTTCTCATACCTGTGCAGCAAGAGGCACAAGAACAGTGGCAAGGAGAATTTTCATCATATGTGCCTTTTAATGCTTCTAAATCTCACACACACTCACACATACACACACACACACACACACACGCACGCACACACACTTCGTCTTTGATGGCAAACTTTTGGAAACATTTCAAACCCTGGACAAAAAAGAAAAAAAACTTGAGATATAATGCATTTTGGCAGAGCCTTTTCTCTGCCTCAAAGGGAAATTGAAGGCACCCTGTCAGGGGGAGAAAAGTCCAGGACAACTTGGCAGCGGGGGCGACACGCAGCGAAAAGCCCAAAGAATACAAATAGAGCCGGTCCGCAGCCTGCGTGTGCGTGTGTGACATCAAAGCCAAAGTCCGGGAGGACCTGCTGTCACTGAGCTGCCCAAAACTATCTCACAATGTTTCCCAGGCATTTACATCAAGGAGGAGGAGGCGAAGGAGAAGAAGAAGAAGAAGAAGAAGAAGAACAAGAAGAAGAAGAAGAAGAAGAAGAAGAAGAAGAAGAAGAAGAAGAAGAAGAAGAAGAAGAAGAAGAAGAAGAAGAAGAAGAACAAGAAGAAGAAGAACAAGAAGAAGAAGAAGAACAAGAAGAACAAGAAGAAGAAGAAGAAGGAGGAGAGAGGAAAAAAACGACTTGTCTGGGCGCCATCAGTAATTCCAACTACAAATGTTCGGCTGTTCCTCATCCGAGCCTCCGTCTTCGGTGCAGCAGCACCTACACAGCGCAGCGCAGTCGAGCCTGTCCCAGATTATTTGTCACACATGTTCTGAATATAAATGAACACACACACACAAACGGCCGCTGAGTGGCACCCGATCAGCCCGGCGTTGGGGAAACGCTCCCGTCGCCGGGCCTCGGGGGTGGGGGGTATTCCCTCAACGAGGAGACTCTCCAACCCCTCGCTTTTGATTATTAACTTCCTGTTTTTATTACACGTCGTGCCTGCGCTCCTCAGCAGAGGTGGATGAAAGATTCCTGCAAAAAAGCCGATGTTTTTATAAAAAATAAAAATAAAAATAAAAAAAGCACACGGCTGCCGACATCAGAAAGGATGTTTTCCGCTGCTCAATCCATCGTGGTAACCCGAGAGGGAAATAAATAAAGAGCAGAAATCAGCTGCTGATTGTATTTGCACTTTGGCTTATGACTGATCAGCTGGCCGACATCATCTAAAGAAAAACTGTGTCTGCCAGCAGCCGAGGGACAATGAGAGATATTTCCTCGCGACACACGCACCAGTTGAACAAACACCAGGCTGTTATTTACTGGCTGGCACTGATGGAAAATGTGTTGATATATATTTTTTTTCTCTGCTAGAGCCGAGTGCCTCGATCAACCGGTCATGTGAAGTTCCTTCTCTCGCTCAGGTTGAGTGCACGGCGGCGATAAACATGGAAACATGGAAATCGTAAAGCCTCGATTCCTATATCGATGACGTAAGCAGATATTTTCACGTCAAGAGCTTCTCGTGGAGAAAAGTCTCCAGTTTGATCGACTCAACGTCGAACCATCCACACGCCAGAGCATTTTTATCAGCGCGCGTCACCACAGCAGCTCCCCACTCGTTCAGACTGACATCTGCGGTCCTCTCGGATCACTCGGGTCACGTGCGCCCGTCGAAATAAAAGCACGTCTCCATTTGTGGCTTTTGAAAACGCGGCTTGTTGCCACGGCAACCGTCAGCCGAATCGGCGCGCGGATGCGTCGGAAGAAAAAGAGATATTGCAAAGAGAAAAGAGACGGCGCGGAGGAGGAGGAGAAGGAGCTTCGGAGCAGAAGTCATCGGAGGAGCGTCGCGTGATCAAGTGGGACGGCCGCGACGTCGTTTCGCTCCTCGGCTCGCTCGGATGAAGCAAAGACAAAGCAAAAATAAGCCGGAGAAACGTCTAAAATGCTTCTATTGCCTTCAGAGGAAAGCGAGGATCCAATACTTTGGTGCCTCAAACGCAGTCGAGGAGGCACAAGAACATCTCCAAAGATAACAGACGATGCTGTAAACATGTCGGCCAGACAGGAAGTGGCTGTAAGAAAGTAACACATTGCACCCTGGAGATACATTGCGACGACAAAGAGAGTTACTGCAAGGATTAAAAAGAAGATGAGAAAATAGTCAACGTCAGCTCAGTTTATCCATCAGTCATCGCAAAGGTCCCACGTGTTGTTTCATTTTACAGCTGAAAAATCTGCCAAAAATGGTATAAACTCTTTTTATTCAATATAATACTAAATTGCTTTGCTCAAAATTGTATAAACACAATAGTCATCGCTCTGCTTTGAGAACTCCCCCAAGAAATTAAAAAAAAAATTTGATTTTTCTTTGGATGCCTATTTTTTCAGTCTTAAATGTTTTTACAAAGAGTGTTACAAAAGACAGCAGTTCAGGCTATCGACCATTTGTGAAATCACACAGCGCCACAATCACACCAAGGCATGCAGTTTTAGTTTTAGCAGGAAGAGAAAAAAAAATCTGGTTGAACATGGGACCTGAAAGCAAAACAAAAAAAAGCAAGTTCCACTTCGAGCCCTCAGAGTCGAGTGCCGCTTACCCAGCGTGTTGTGGATGCCGTCGGCCTCCTCCTTCGCCTGCTCGTCCAGCCGCTCCATGTTCTGCACCAGCAAGGCCACCACCTGACCCTCCAGCTGCGGGCGAGCACAGGCCACAGGGTTTGAAGTTCGGATTCATGCACGATATCTCGGCATCACGTTAAAAAGCTGGTTTTCTTTGTCAAGATTTTTGAAACGTCGCTTTTATTTGGGGAAAAAAACTGTCATGGAAACGCAGCTACTGATACAACATTTCAGAAGGACAGTGACAAAATCATTTCACTTTAACTTTTCACTGTATTGCCTCGTTTTTTTTTTTTGGCAGGCATGTTCAGGGATGCTGAGCAAGTCACATCTGGAGAGTCGCGAGACGCTGCCTGGACGTTAGCGGCGATAAAACCAGTGCAGAAGGACAGCGGAGAGAGAGACGGTGAAACACACGAGAGCCATCTGAGCCGGATCGGTTTCATTGGTTTCACCAAGGACGCATCTGCCTGCTCCACCTGCCCCCCCCCCGCATCAGCAAGGACAGAAGGAAGCACCGAGGCAAAGAGAGATGATTGAAATGAGCCAAGCGAAGCCTCGGCCGCTAGCGAGGCTGCAGGTTTTCCGAAAAAACACCCAATCTGAATATATGGCCCTCACAAGCTCGACACTCCACTTAAAGTTTGTCAAATTCGCTCAAGCTACAGCAGTCAAATTAAATCACATCACAAGAGACCAGCAGGATGACTGTTTTTTGTTTTGTTTTGTTTTGTTTTGTTTTAAAGGCCAAGCGAGGCAGGTGCTGGGCAGGCAACCGACGTCCTAAAAAAAACTAACTTTGTAAAACTGCACAGTATTGCTTTAATGTTTAAAATTGTATTTCTATTTTTGTAATGACTAAATATAAATAATCAGCGATGCAAATACTTTTCAAATCATCTGTACATTCACAGTGAGTTGAAAAGTCTTGGCACCGAGAGGCTCGGCAGTTGAGGAGCAACAGAGCCGCGCCGTCGCCGCCTCCATTACAGGTCAATCGGCGCGCGGCTCCAGTTTGACCTTTGTCCGTCACACTGGAAATGTCAGCACATGGACCAGAGCATTGAGATGGAGAAAAAAATAACAATAATAATAAACGAGCCAGACAGACAGGATGATGAACGGAACCAACAAACTGCTTCTGACACAGCTGGAGGGTGACGCAGGAAAAACCTTCCGGAACTGTAGAAGGTGTTTGTCAGGTCGACGCTGCTTCCAATTTGTGCTGCTCCTCAAGAAATTCCGATCAATATTAAATGCAATCGCCAAAACTTCACTTCCTGCAATAACTCACACTGCCACACCGGCTATTAAATGGCTTTATAATGGAATCCAATTTAAACGAATTCGACTTTGGAAATAAATTGCTTTTTAAATTATACTTTAAGGGGTGAAATAATATGTATAATATTACATTTGTTTTTAATTTGTGATTTACTACCATTTTCTCCAAACCGATAATTGGATTAGCATACAATTAATAAACATAACAAGGCTAACAAATGGTCTAAAGCAGCATCATGGCAAGAGCAAAAATACAACGCGGGGGGTGGGGGGCGGGTCTAGACATGACCCAAGACCGAAACGTCTGCGTCAGAGCAAACTGCCTTCCGCACGCGGACACCTTTAATCAAACCCTCTCGACGGGAATTTAACAGCGCCGGCTCCTCAAAGTGCCGCTTTGTCGATATAATTAAAGAGCAGTGTACTCACCAGAGCATCTATCAGGACCTCGGCGCCCTCCTCGCTCTCGTGGAGCGTGTCGATATCCGTCAGCTCCTGCAGCAGGTCCACCACTGCTATGGCAACATGTGGCAGCGGCTAAGGACGGATAAGCTTATAGAACTGGCCTGATGAAGCACCGGCTAGCTATCGGCAGGCGGGTGACAAGGCCCAGATAGGAATCGATGCGCTCTTATTCATTTATTTATTTATTTATTTATTTTTTTTAAACCTCTGGGCCTCATCCACAGACACAGCTTGCCAAACAATTCAGTCCAGCCTGAGATTTGGATTTGCCGTTATTGATACACTGCTCAGTCATTAGCGTCATGGAGAGGAAGGAGAGAAGGCCTGATGTGAGCACTGATGCTGTTTTGGTGTTTTTTCTCACTTCAACTCCATTAGTTCAAGACATTTTGTCTTTAAGTTTTATAAATTTGTTGGAACTATATTGTTTGATTTTTTTACACAATTAAAGAACTGCTCCCATTAGCATCAATTTGACACATCATCACATGACTTTGAATGGAACTGCTCCTATTCAGTCTCAACCGGTTGATATTTTAGCTCCTCCTAAATTGAATTTTCACGGGCGATGTTAATCTTTCCTCAATTCCAGACTCCAATGGTGCAGCCTTGCACAATTAACGATACAAAACACTCCTTCCTCAGAACACGGCATATTTAGCACTCTGTTTAGAGCCTGGAGTGGATTTTTTTGGACTTTGAAAGGGATAAAGAGAAAAGCCATCAAAAAAGGGGCGCCATCACCTGGCTGTGGGTGTTGTCACTAACACTAACACTAGGCACGTGTTTACAGTGCCTCGCCTCGCCTCGCCTCGCCTCGCCACGGTACGGTACGGTGTTACGGTGTTTGCACTGGCCGCTTCACGGTTGTAGGGGGCGCCATTTTGGTACCTCTATCGTTGAGGGGCCAAGTGAGTCGAAGCGAGTTTAGTGGTGACGTAGCGACGAGCAGGGCACTGATTGGCTCAGTGTCCTCGTCGATGTCCCCTGTCGCAGCGGACATCAACGCCAACTCCTTCTTCGCAGCGCTCCGTGTCAGGTACATTCGACCGTGAATACAAGTAGCTACTATTGATGTTGTACGAATACATTTATATGTGTATACATTTTTTGAAAGCAGCTATTTCAATACGTTTTTTTTTTTGTCTTTTGGGGAGAGGCAGGCGAACCGGGCAGGCCCTCGACGTCGCGAGTGTGTTCAACCATATTCGCGAAAACAACGAGCAGCAAATGGCGAAGCGCTCGGAACAAATCGAGTTGCAACCGCGGCATTTAACAACGCCTTCCTTGGCTCGCTAGGGCAGCTCATACAGACTATTTCAAATAAGTAGGAGGGTCTATTTCTGGGATGCTTACTGTCTGTTTTTCTATTGGTTTTTTTTGTTTGTTTTTTTTAAATAAATACTATTTTCCCATTATATCTGTCTCGTGTTTACTTTTGGTGAAAATATAAAGCTTGAACTACACACTTGCTCTCCGAGAAAACAAAACATTAAATTATAAATGTTGCCTGCATAAATTATCAACTGTGACTTCAGTGAGGAAAACTGTTCTTTCTTTAACAGAAAAGCAGCCACAGACCGAGCAGCAGGTATGAAACAACCTCTACTTTGTCCATTGCTGCGCTGTTGTGTGTCGTACAGAAATGATGCTGACGAAAACATTGTCCCGCTTTACCGCATCGACCCCGCCCACGGTCTTGTGATCACAGAGCCAATGAAAACACAATCGTACCGAGGCGTGGCGAGGCACTGTGAACACGTCCTAACACACAATGAATATATACACCTCCTTTCCTTCAGCTCAAATTTCAATACATTTCAAATTCTATCACTGGCATGCATGCATCGTTTTTGAGCCAACGGTCCAAAATGGTGTGGCGAGGACAAAATAAACAAAAGGATATCACTGTTTTCATGGCTGAGGAGGCCCAGCAGTGAGTGGACGGCGTTGAGCTCCACCAGCAGGTGGTACAAGTCGGGCATCGTAGCGACCACGTGCATTTCCTGGATGATGTCGTTCAGATCCAGCTCCGACTCCATGAACCTGGGTTCAGGAACGGTTAATTGGTACATTCGTTTTCCCGTCTCGCCCTTCTTTTCGCGCCGCTCTCACACAGAACCGTCGTTAGCTGAAAACGTTTGAGCTTCTTGCAGAGGACTAAGTTGTTAAAAACCGAGAACAATTGTTTGAACGTTCTGTAATAGGCTTACTTTTCCGGGTTGTCTGGAAACTTAATCCTCAGCTCCTGATTTTTGTACGACCTCTTCTCAAAGGTCAGGATCATTTTCTTCACCGAGCTCTCGTCCACTGGTTCCGACTGTTTGAGCAGGACAAAGCGAAATTTTAAAATGGTCAGCCTTTAAAGGGGGAGAGATACAAATCGCTGAGTGAATCATCTGCTGCAGAAATACAAAAAAAAACAAAAAGAGAACGTTAAGCATAGTCATGATGCTGTGAGCGGAGCAGAGCAGCAATTTTACGCTTTTTTTTTTATTTTATTTTCGTGGGTGGAACAAGAAAGCTTCTCTTTTTAACCACTGCTCCGACTGGCTCGAAAGCCTGTAATTTGTTGCGCAGATAATTGCGGTTAAGAAATTGCACTTGTCTGATAATGGGAGAGTGCAGCTTTTAGTTCCAAGGAGCCTTGACGCAGTGAAAGCTTAAAGAGGCAGAGAAAAAGAACAAGCGCGCAGTAATAACACGTTTTCTTCTACTCAGGAGCCTTTTCACTCGGCCACCGTCCTAATAGGGTGCTTTCACTTTTGAAAACTTTCTTGTTCAGGTAAGAATCATCAGGACATATCTGAGAAATACGGTACTTTTCTGCCAAGCAGTGGCTTAGAGTGTAGTGAGCGTGTATCCAATCCAATCCAATCCAACTTTATTTCTAGGACGCTTTAAAACCGCCTCAGCCGCAGAGTGCTGCACAGTTTCATCTCTACGCATAGAACAATAAAACATAGACGATAGAACAGGATTGAATTTATACGTTTAATCCATTTCTTTAATTTAACTCACTTCTGGCTCGTCCTCATCCTGGTCCATCAGTTTCTCCAGGATCTTCTTCCTGTCCTCTCTCAGCTCGTCAGACTCCCTCAGGTCAATCCCTGCTTCTGCTGCCAGTCCCGCCGCCTCCCGGTATCTGGCCAGGTCCCGGGCACTCAGCCCTTTCAGGTGCTTCCCACCCCGGACGTCGTCATCTCCTGTCGCTGCTCCGCCGTCCTCCTCTCTGGGGCGCTTGGCTCCCCTATCAGGCTGCACAGGGAAAGAGCACGGTCAAATGGAAGGATTGCATAAAGTGGTAGGTACACCAGGGGCTTCCTTTAAAGATTTAATTTCTTAGAACTGAAAAGAAGATGCACGTAAATCTCTTTACAGAAGATTCGGACGGAATGAAAAGAACAACAAAAAAATGTAATTACATGTAAAAAAGTAAATAGCTTATCATATGGCAAGTGATTTTTCAGAGTTTCTGCTTTCTCTTTGCAATCAAAAATCTACTAAAATGGTCTCTTATTTCTTCAGTGTTGTAAAACAAGAGCGTTATCAGCATTTATTAGAGCACAGTCACTTAAAATCACCCAACACCCAAATCCTACACGATTTATTTGTACAATTTGTGTGGTAAATACTGAGTTTGGACTCACTGACCAGCATGACATAAAAGTCACTGCAACAATGCATCATTATATTGCTAATTACGCAGACAAACTCATAAGCACCATAACTTTATTAACATGTAAATGTCAGTTTCATGTCATCCTTTCATGCTACAACATTACAACATTACTGCATTCAATAGTACACAAGCCTATCTATTTTATTCAGTACCACTGAAAGGGGTTCTTCGATAGTGCCTCCCTACGAGTCGATAAAGCCAATAACCGATCATGAACGCGATTTTAAACTAACTTCGATAGAGGAAAGTGATGATAGCGCCAGGCGTGCTAACAGGCTAACCGCTAACGTCATCCGCATTTAAACAAGGACCAGCATCATGTCGCGTTCAGCGCCTCAAAATGCTTTCCTCCCTGTGCAATGTTCTGGCAGGTGGCAGCCTAAAATGAGATTGTAAAACAGCAAAGTGCATCTCGAAACCGAACTAGGAACTTCTACTGGCGGCAAAGTGCTAGCACCGCTCTCGAATGCACTCCAATGAATGAGCTACCAAGGAAGCTCTGCAGCGCCGTGAGGCAAAACAAAATGCTTACCTGATAGTTCAGGAGCTCTCCGACGTCCATGCCACCGCTTTGACAATGCCGACAAGTACAACGTGTTGTTCGTGCTCGGGGAAAGACTGTATTGATACTACAGCTGAACAGTTTCCACGGCAGCAGTCAGCTTTCCTCGGCTAACAACAAGCTGTCCGCTTCCCCATGCTTACCGTAAAGCGATCCGGATACTGACGTAGTGAGTGACTGTCGTAAAGCCGTCTGTGACTCGCTATGGCATAATAATAATAATAATAATAATAATAATAATAATAATAATAATAATAATAATAATAATAATAATAATAATAATCTTATTCAAATCAAATTTGTTGTAATTATTCTGACTTTTGTTTTAAGAATTATCTACAAACTAATGGGTTGTACTGCGACTACGGAGTGCCATGGCAGTGTTACTTTCATTTAACGAAATGACATTCTGATCAATACTAATTTTAGATATTATTTTCCTCATCCATACTGGAAAACACACATATTACGGGTTTTTTCACATTATCATGAAAGTTTAAGAAATATATAAAAAATAAATCATAAATCAATTCATAAGGAATTAAAATGAAAATTCCTCACACAGACCTCAGAAAACAGCAGCATAGCAGTCCTTAGGAACATGTATTTTCCTATTTTAATCTGGGCATCCAGTGGGTCACAACCTCACGGTGACTTCTTTGCCAAATACTTGCCAAAGAAGTCAAACTTATTAAAAAAAAAAAGAAGAAGAAGAAGAAGAAGAAGAAGAAGAAGAAAAGATAGAAAAAGAATGCCCTGCTTCTTTTATGATTTATTAGCTCAGTAATCAACCATTTCCTGCGGCAGGATGTTCCTCTATCAGAAGCTGCGGTCCCATTAGGAGCAAAATAGACAATAAAACACTTTGCTTCAGGGCTCTGCTACGTTGTGCGTGACAAATTGCACTACAGGACGACATGTTCGTGTACTCGCTCAGGAACAGGACTGCCCTGAGCGTCTTCCACGGCCCCAACACCTATTACACGGACTCCTGGCTGCACGGAGTAGCACAGACCGGCAATACTTCACACAACCATGCTATTTATTTCAGTAACTGGTTTAAGGACGAAGAGCGGTATAATTACGAGAGCCCAGCAATCCTCTGACTGCGCTCAATTTGACCGCACCATGCACATTCATCCAATCCCTGTGTTAATAGGGTAGCTCTGCATGGATATGTGTCCACTCTTTTTAAGTTTTATTGGCAGCACTGAAATAAGGCCTTCCTAATAACACAAGTTAAAAAAAAAAATAGCAGGGAGTGTTTCCTCATCAGACCTCGCTGATAAATCCCAGTCTGCAGGGTTTAATTTTTATTATCCTTCTTCTTATTACTGTTTTTGTGCCATCGGAGCCTCATATGCCAAGCTGGCTTATTAATACAGACGGGCAGAAAATCACCTTTTCAATAAGCATCATTGGGAAATGTATGAGTTGCACTGCAGAGCATTGCCACTCCAGTCTCTGGCTAGTGATCTGTGACAGCGGAGCAAAAAGAGACAGCGCATTTAAAAGCCAGGCCACGGCCAGCCAGTCAAGCTCGACTTGCCAGCAAACATGGGTGGAAAAAAAACATGTTTGATCAAAGGAAAGGAGACAGAAACAGGGTTAAAAGGGTGGAAGGGTGAGTAACAGGGCAGGAAATAGACATTTATATGTAAATCCAACAACAAGAGACGGAGAGCAACTCTGGGTGTATGCAAGTCTTGATTGGGGAGAGAAAACTTGTTTTTTATATAAAGCTGACAACTGATTTTTTTTTTTTTGGGGGGGGAATACAGATGCATTTGTATGCAACTGTTCCTGAATGCAAAGCATGTGCATGTGCCTATCTGCAATTCAAGGTGTAACTAAGTTCAAGCCCAACAGAAACTGTTGTGTGAATGCAATCAGCAGATGTTTAATTTGGTCAGTTTTTTGTTTTTACTTATTTGCAATTCTGCAGTTTTAATTGAACACTTTAATTTGGATACATATATGAACATCCTAAATTGCATTTGCATTTGCATTGCATTCAAAGCCAATGCAAACCCTTCAATTTCACCACTTGAACCTCAATGTTCAAACAGACAAAATAACAAGCAAAAACTGCAAGATGAGTAACAGCTGTGGAATGAAAATGATTGATATTTTCATACAATGTGAAATGCAAAGCAAACAAATTACCGGAAAGAAGAAGAGCTTCTCCCTGCTGCTGCTACTGCAGCAGCAGCAGCTGCCACCACGTTATTACAAATCCTTTTTGTTCTACACAATGATTAACACATTCCACAGTCCCCGAAGGAGCCAAAGGGTTTTTCATACGCCACTGTCTGCTTAATGACATTGCCTCATCATTTCCCCGCAGAACAATTCGGCGGCCGACACCCTTGAATCATTTCCGAAGAGAGTCACAGGCCGTTTTCTCCGAAGCAGCACCGGCGCTGCTTCGCACAAGCTGCGAAGCTTCGGCTGCATTAAATCAACCTCAGGTCAGGGTGATTATAACACGCAGCGCAGGCCCCTCGCAAATGTCCCTAAGAATTCAGACGGCGTTATTGAAGTGGAGAGAGAAAGAGAGACACGATGAGGCCAGGTCGACTTTTACCGCTTCCTCAGCCTCCTTTGTGAATTTAGTCACGCACCACACGACCTGGATCCCTTCAAAGCTGCCTCCCTCGCCGATGCGCAGCTCAGAGATTAAATACTTAAGGTCCTGGATTTACACAGAACTTTGAGAGTCTGCAAGTTGTTTTAGTAGCAAAGCGCATTCGGGTGCCGTGCCCAGAAAAAGAAAAACGTCCTCCGCCATTAGAGAGTGTCGGAGGCGACAAAAATGCAATGTTTTATCCCATCGGAGAACTTGGTATATACAAAACGACGTGAGTTTCTTTAGTTTAACGTTATTATATGTCGGAATTCTGATCACTTGATCACATTTTCCTCCACGGCATGTGTGGTTATGTAGCTATGGATTAGCGTTAGCTCTCTCTGCCAGGTCATAAACTAGATGGATGATGGACGACTGGAAAACGAGCAATACAAAATGCAAATTCTAAGACTTCGCCGTACAGTTTGTTGGTCAAATAAACACAAAGTCGATGAGGTCTGCAAGAGCAGGGGGAGAGGATGGGGGGGGGCTTTATCGCAGCGGAGGTAAGCACAAACCGACGGCTGAAGCTTGTTTACAACACACTGACGGAGATCAGCCCCCAGCTGTGACTCAAAGTTTGTAGGGGGGGGGATTCTAAAATGAAAAGAAGTTGAAATGATGAGATCATTTCATCTCATCAAATGAGAAAAGTCTTTGGGGTGAAGGCAAAGAATCTCCGCAGATGACTTGCCACCTGGGGCTGTTTCACAGAGAGTTTCATTTAAATTTCCCTCCTTTTTTCATAAAAGTATTACATTAGGTCGCAAACAAATTGATGTTTTAGGCTTAATAGACTGGAATATGCTTTTATTCATATGTGTCTAGAGTCACGCGACTCTCATAATGAACTTCAATTTTTAAATACCAGGCGTGAGCTTAAGCAAAAAAGACGACTGAGAAAAAACCCTCAAACTTTGCTGTATTTTTGTCGTGCGTTTGTTCCTAAACAGCCACTCGCAAGTCAGAAGCACTTTCGGAAACATCACTCAAGGACGAATCACAGTCAGCGGCGGCGAAGCCACCGCACGACTTCGCTGGAGGAAAGTGTTGCTCAGAGAAAGATAAGTGCAAAGAAATTACAGCGCCGTTCCAATGAGAACAAAAGGAGGAGCTCGAAACATATCAGACAGAAATGCAGCTGAGCCGGTCTGCGTGCGTCTAGGAGTCTTGGCTCCCCATTGTCTGCCGCACAAAACCAGACAGAGAGGATGAGGAGGCTGCAGGCCGACCTGCAGCGGAAACACAAAGGAAGACGGCGAGAGAACAGCGGGAGAGCGGGACACACACACTTGACACAGGAGATAAATTGTACAGAAGGAGCGAGAGAGAGAGAGAGAGAAAGAGAGAGAGAGAGAGAGAGTCTGTGGTGACAAGGCACGAGGAGGAGGAGAAGGAGGAGATGAAAGAGTGGGGAGTCACAGGCCAATAAAGGAAGGAAGTGTAAAGTAAATTAATTTCATCTCCATTATGACGATGATGGCCGTGGTGGCGGCCAGTGCCTTGTGGTGGGTGAGCATAGCCCTCAGCAGTACATTGGAGCAGCACACACACACGCAAACGCACGCACACACACACACACGTATTGAGTGGCCTCTCCGGAAACTGAAAAATTCAAACAAGATGCGATACAAAAAGCTCTCGCCGGTAGAACTGATACGGACAAAAGTGTTTTAGGTGGATTAGCAGCTCCTGGGGAGGCATGGAAATTAATTCAATTAATGAGTCTGCTGCGCTCTTTGTGTTTGAAGTGGGGAGCTGATTTAAAGGCACAGGACCGCCGTCCGTCCCCGGGAGCTCCAGTTCGCCGCTTAATACGAGGGGGCAGCAGGGAGCAACTTTCGTCTCTTTGATTTGTATGAAGAAATATCAATGTTGATGTTGCAGCAGCTATCGCTACAGCTAAACTTGATTTTCAATGCAGTGTTTCATTTGTGAAAAACATCCACAGCAGACAAAGAGGTGAATAACCAGGAGCAGCTAAACAAACAGAGGGCAAAGAAACGACGGAAGACTCAAAGAAAGAAACCAATGCACAAATCAAGCTTGAAAATAACAACCATTCTTTTATCGCTGTTTCAAATCGATGTACAATTCCCGTGCACTTGTAAACATAGTTTCTAAATACAACTGCAAATCAAAACCTCCGAAGATGTCAGTGATGTCAGCGCCTATGCAGTCACAAACAATTTAAATGTAAGGGCAACCAGGAGCATGATAACCCCCAACCCCACTGCCAGGCGGCTATGAGACGCTCCAGCAGGTGAATGGATGGATGGATGGATGGATGGATGGATGGATGGATGGAAAAATAAAGACTCATGAACATTGCTATCAAAACACAGTAGGGAGAACTAACCTAATATGGAATTTCTTGTGTGAACTCTTGCGCGTCCATCTTGCTGAGCTCCAGTCTAAAGCATTTTCATTCAGTCTCTTTGCCTCACAAGTTTAAGAAGAAACATTCCTGAAGGTTTGGTCGTGCCGCACTAGTTTTTTTGTTTGGTTTTGTTTTCATTGGGTTATGCAGTCTAAGAGGTGTGCCTCAGTTTCGAGTGACGCTTGGAAAAGGGAAATCGTTTTGCTTTCTCGTGTTTTTAATGGATTATTTAAAACAGTGACAAAAAGCCCTCGGTATTAATCCTTCCTCGGCTCCTTCTCAATAATTACACGCACGATCACGTCCCTGGAGCTCGGTTTATCTTTGATGACATTTGCACTCGCACACAAAACTCATTTGCACGCTGCTTCTCTTCTCCCTCAAATTTTATCCACACGAAGCTGTGCACAACACTTCTCAACCTAATTCTGCGCCCTGGCGCGCGTAATAAAATTCCCCCATGTCGTGAAGATCTGATAAAGCAGGATTAGCCATAAAATATTCGCTACAAACTTCGACGCCGGGCAAAACACTAATCTACGCCGCAGGTTCAAAGATTAACTTCTGCCAATTAGAGAAGCGAGTAACTTGGTTCGAGGGCGTGCAAAATGGCAAGTCCTTCTGTAGATGTGCTCGAATAAATCAGAAAAAAATCCCCGTGAAGCTCGGAGACAAGATAAAGGACGAGGCGCGTGCGTACACAATTCTCGAAGTCTGAAGCACTATCAGTTAAAAACCCTGATAACACATTAATTTTGTTTGACTGAATACAGAAAGACATCACCCTGCAAGGCATCTGGAGGTACGAGAACCCAAGTCTGGAAACTCACTCATCCGTATGGCCAAGCTCCGAGCTGAGAGATTTTTCACTCATTGTCTTACTTAACCGATCAGAGTCAATTGAGACTATTCTCAGTGGGAAAAGATGGCTACCTGAGCGTCCACAGTCCAAAAAAGGACAAAACAGCAACAGCTTAATTCAAACGGTGTTAACACGCTAGCAGTGTTAAAATTGCAAACAGGAGCGAAACTGGAGAGACAGAATCGCTGCCTCTTCAGTTTTGCAGCCAGCGAACACAAAACACAAGCAGAACACGGAGTTAGCGGTGGTGGCTAACAGTTTATCGACACGTTTCAGCGGTTGTACTTTGCAAATAGCCTTAAAAGTAAAGTTGCTTGAGGTCACAATACACTCACAGTCCTAAAACATGTTTTCGAATATTGTCGTGGCTGACTATTCTCCCATCATCCACCGGCCGAGTCGACAGAAGTAGCTTCTGTGGTGCCAGGAGAGTCGTATGGAGAAGTGTCGCATTTTTCCTGTTGCTGTGGGGGTTTTTTTTGGCTCGATTGTTTGTTTCTGCAGTAAACGACATTGCACGCTCCACTGTGTTGGCACTGGGTTGTGTTAACATTCCTTCACTCTGAAAAACTCCTGAGAGATTAAGTGGATTTGAAAACATCACACTGTGGTTAAAATTCCAAATTTGGTTTCCCTTTATGACTTGAGGTGCTTTGCTCAAAGATAATTAATCGGACCTGCAGATATTTAAAAAAAAAAAGAAGTGTGTTTGGGTTCAGACCCTGTCAGCAGCTCTCTCCTGGGTTTGAACTGTCAGAAGCGTAAATGTGTTTAGATTCTTAGCGACTGCTCCAAAGCCTGTTTATTTATCAGCTTTGCTAGTATCAGGATATTACTGCAGCAGCATTGGCTGTATTTCCCTGAGCGTGTGTGTGCATGTGTGTGTGTGTAGGATATCACCCCCGACGCCCCTCGGCAGCCTGAGGTGGCCAGGACAGTACGAGCGACACAGGATGGATGGATGGATGTTAGCTAAAGACCCACAAGGAGCAAACGGAGGAGCCGACAGAGCGTCTCGGAGTGCGAAACACTTGTCAAAAAACATCTGAGCGAGCCGGCGAGACGCGCTGTTTACTGTCACATTCCGAGGACGTGAAGGACACAATCTGCATCATTGCGAGGCAAAGAGAAATCCAATTTTCGCTGCGCGTACTGCCGACGCATTTTAATGCCGGGGCGTAAATGTACTCCAGCTGAAGCATATCCAGAGGCAATCAGTGTGTGAGGGGAATGTTAAAGGGGCTTAAAGCAAAACTGCTTCATTATAATGTAGCGTTTGACATGAAGGGCGGAGGGTCTGACTTTGAGGGGCTTTTTTTTTCACGTCCTGAGCTACAGTTAAACCACATTTAACACAAGGATCATTTCCTAGATTTGTTTTGTAAGCTTTTAGTTTTTTTATTTTATTTCAGATATTATTATTTTTTTTCACGTATTCAAAAATACCACACTAAAAGTTCCTTTCCACGAAACAATGACGGTCCCATCGTATCTGCTCTCTGCTAGTTTGCTCAGTGGAGCTTCACTGCTGCTACACTGGAGACTGCTCAGGACATTTCTATAGGCTGAACATGCAACGCAAAACTACGACATCTCGTGGTAAAATGTCCCTTTAAGATGATTAATCAGACTCCAACAACAAGTTAAGCCATTTTGCAACATTTTCGAAGATGTAAAGGGTATTAGCTGCATGTGGCCACTCCGCAGGGAGCTGCAGTGGCCTTAACGTCCTGCTGAAAGAGCAACACGTTTTATTTTTGTTGTTTTTTTTTTTTTATGCAAATGTGCCCTCCTCATAAAGATGTTCCGACTGTGATGCTTCGTGTATTTCTCCTTTCTCTTTTTTTTGTTTTTTTCGAATCCTGGCGGAGCCACGGGGCCGCCGGCCTCTCTCTGTATTAGTCTGATCCCCGCCGCCTGCGGAGTCAAATCTTGACAGAGAATCGCGCACCATCATCAGAATGCTAAAGAGACCGGGGTCAGCGCCTGTACATGAAGCGAGCCCCGGAGTGTCGACGCACGCCTGCTGTCCGGCTGCGTTTATGCTCTCGTATTCTTGCTCCATAAAAAAAAATGACAAGCTCGACGAAAGGTAGGAAGTTGTGTTTAGGAGCACGGACAATCGCGGGTTGAATCCATCTAGTTTCACGCCAAATGTCCTCTATTGAACATCCTCAAAAGGAAAAGAACGTTCCAGAGTTTGAACTCTGTGTATAGGACAGCGTGCAGAACAGGTGGACTGGAGTCAAATCACCTGGAGGTGAGAATGACAAGCTGTGACGGCACCTAAAGAAACACCTTCAGACCCTTTTTTTCTCCTATTTTTTTCTCTTCTTATTATTATTTCCTAGGTGGGTTATGTGCACCCGTGTGAAGAAAGAGAATGGGAGAGCAGATGGGGGTAAAGACGGAGATGAAAGGCCTGCACGGCTCTCCACTTCCTGCTCCTCGTCCAATCAACTCAGCAACACTCTCAAGCCCGGAGCAACAAATACAAAAAAAAAAAAACAACAACTAACAAAGAAGCTTGTATGCAACACAGATGCAACTGCCATGAAATGGAATTTTAAAAAAATTCACATTTATTATTTTATATTCCATAAAGAGAAAGTCCTTGATCATGTCTCTATAGTAGAACAGAAGGTGGATCTCACAGGCTTAACACATTTCAAAGCTCTCATAAAGAAATATGTGAAACCTTCAGGGACACCAGATTACAGGAAATGACACCTTTACAGAT
Organism: Thamnaconus septentrionalis; assembly: GCA_009823395.1. Classification (NCBI taxonomy): domain Eukaryota; kingdom Metazoa; phylum Chordata; class Actinopteri; order Tetraodontiformes; family Monacanthidae; genus Thamnaconus; species Thamnaconus septentrionalis. The sequence goes on from CM020512.1 coordinate 9,851,876, forward strand.
GGAATTTGTTGATAAAACACCCAGAAATGTCTGCGCATGACGCTGCTGTCTGCATTCTCCAGGCCAGTCCGCTTAGATTCGCCTATTTGTTCAGTTGCAGTATTGCTGTCTGGCCACTAGATGCAACTAAATCTTGCTTACTGACCTTTTAATCATGTTTCCTCCCTCGCTGCTTTTCATTCTACAGAAGCCTGCAGAAGTACCCAAAAGCGCCGCAGCTGCAGCAAGAGTCGGGCCTAATGAAGTGTGTGCGGCGCCCCCTGAGGTAATACCAGAACTCAGCATATATTAAGTGTTTTAAGTATAGAATCACATTTTTAAAAAAATCATTTTGGACCTCTCGTTTTAAGCTGCTGTGCGATGATGAAAATAACTACTGGTCGAGAGCACGATGTTTGTCTACATTGTTTCATCTGTGACTGGTGTAATGATGAGAAACAACTCTGCACACGTGCAGCAGCCCCATGGCTAATTGCTATGTTTGCTGTAATTGCAATGTTGGTCGCAAGGCCTGCGCTGTTTATCATTATAACATAAAGGACTGTGGGGTTTTTGTGCCCATTTTTGCACATTAAAATGCTAATGATGCAATTTTTGAAAATACACTTATCAGCAGAAATACACAGCAGTTAATTTAAGCACTGGTTCATTGATTTATTTAATATTTTTGGGGCTTTCTCAGAGCCTCTGGTGCAGCTTTTTTTTTCTTTTTTCATATTTTCATCATACTGGGCAGCAGAATTCAACAACAGCTGCTTTTTCTTTTCTGCCAACTCTGTCAGGGATTTGTGAAGATATTCACGAATCTGCGATTAGTCGTCACATTTGTAGTTCTTCTACATATTTTTTACATTTATATATATATTTAACATTTTATTGCACTTTTCTTCAAAAAATCTCTTCACATATATTATTGTTAGTTTAATGGTAGTTTTTCTCTCTGTTGGAGAAATCATGTGATCATGTTTTTCTTGTCCTATCTTCCGTGCAGCTATAGATTTTTTTTCCTCTCTCTTGTTGACACCCCCCCCGAAAAGTTTTCACCCAGAAACACCCTGAAATGTAATTTCTTTGGAATGGAATAAACTTCACAACAACAGAAATAATTATAATTGATAGGCTGCCGTGTGTTTATGGCTGGTGTTCCTCCATGGATTTCCTGCCAAATGGACACACAGCGCTAATAACAGTTATCTCTCAGACGCAGAGCGGTATAGCCAAAAACCGGGAAAAACAACACAGCTGCAAAAGAAAGAACGTGTTTGGATTGGAAAAAATACGTCCATTTTTATCTTCAGTGTGTAACTTTCACACTCAGGTTGGCGCAACGGGAAAGACTTTTATGTTGGCGCTCTCTGCGGCCCGTCCTCGTTTCCTGGGCATTTTATATTCCGCCCTCTTCCCGCCGCAGTCATCTCTTATCGCCGTGGCAATCATTTAACCTTAACCTTATCTTGAGATCACATTGATTTTCTCGCCGGCGTTATTGCTATTAAAACAGGTACGTGAGGAGACTGGGGTCAGCGGCAGTGTCAGCGCCTCCCAGCGGGGGGCGTCCCTAATCCCGATGACTTTATCAGTATTCTGCTGAAATTTGTTTACCAACAGAATGAGCGTGGAAATCTTGCGGGGGGGGTGGAGACACAAAAAAAAGGCTAAGCCGCCGCTCTGCCTGCAGATGAAGTGAGCAGATTGGAAACGGGAAGGTTAATGAGATTTTCACAAAAGTGTCCGTCTAGCGGTTTGAAGTCAGATTAAATTGACACACTCTGATTAAAATTAATTGACCTGTGAAATGAGTGCGTCCCTCAACAGTTCGGCATAGATGGATATCGCGGCAGGGTCGAGTGGGAAAGAAGACAGCGATGGAGGGAGGGGAAAATAGGAGCGGGGAGGTGAGTTTAACCAAGTTTGATGTGATACGGAAAGAAGCAAACTCCCTGCTTGTCACTTGGATTTTCACTCCTGCGCTGACGCCTCCGTTCTCACTGACTGGCTTCAGCTCAAGTATACTTTTACGGCAAAAATCAAGATTGTAATGGCGGAGGGCAACATTAACGGCAACTAACATGAATTGAACGTGAGTTCAAACCTTTTGCTGGAAAACTCAGACACGAGCCTTTGGGGAGAAGCCGATAAATTGAAGCCATTGGCCCAAAAAAAGTCCCAACGTGCTGAGTTGGATGCGGCTGGACTGGTTTCTTGGTTCCTTCAAGACGTTCCCCCCTTCAATCCACGGGCAAAGCGCAGACCGCGAAGGCACCGCGGCGCGCTGATTACATTTATGGCATTGCGATGATTTCATCAATGTGGCAAAACCCATTCCTGCGTTCCCAAACGGCCCCTTTGGATTAAAGATTCCGCCGCAGCTCGCGGTCGAAGGCGGCGAGGCTAATGTGCCTCCCATTCGGGGCGATGGGAGCTCTAATTGGACGACGATTAAGACAGCGGTGAGAAGGGCCGCTGGGGAATCAGCCGAAACAACAGCTGAGATTGGGAGATATCGGAGGGATCCGAACTGGAGTCGTCTCGAGATCGTAAATACGGTCCTGCAGAGGCGCTGAGGTCGACGTCGGGATGCTGCACACCTCGGTGGGTGCATGTTAACCGAAAAGAAAAAAAAATCAATGTACCTCACATTTGGCGAGGCAGTACTTCACAGACATAACAAGGGGCACTGATGGTGGCGGCGACAGTCCAGTGAGTGGAGCCACTGCAGCTGCGGGCCGTTAGCGGGCGCAGAATGAGCGGACGTCACGCTTGGCGAGACTTTATGGCGCCTCTCCGCTAAAGGGACGAGCGGCTCAGGCCCCCGGAGGTTCAAGCGGGGGGGGCGGGGAGGCTGATGAGTGGAGGCAGGATAAAACCTCCCGATGTCCAGTCAGCGGAGGTGAGAATGGCAATGTGTTTCCAGCTCGGACGGAAACGCAGACAAGTGCGAAAATCCGCTTTCAGTCCAGTGCGCTTCAGCAGGAGAAGCGTAGTATTGGAAAAAGCAATTAACGTGCAAATATAGTATATATAACAGTGATATGACTAACAGAGCCTGTAGCCTCCAATCATCACCCCAGCCAACCAGCGAGAAGAGTGGCAACAACATCCTGATCAGTATGTTGACACTGATACCAGTTTAAGACTGGCTGTTGTTGGGGTGTTGAGGTGCGATGTGTTTGTTTGTTCACATTTTCTGGGCATTAAAAGTCTAATTTAAATTGTTTCTCAAAACCAAATATCCATTCAAGAATCCAAACACAGCCACCGCTCGTATTTCAATCTCCAGCCAATACGTCATTGCGGCCAATTATAACCATGAGAGCAAACGTTGTGTTTCCTGTGTTTGTAACTCAGACATCAGGTATTGATCTGTTAGGTCATTTCCTGAAGCTTCTGTTCTCTCTTTCCTGTACTTGCTAAAGTTCTCCAACCTTCCTTTCTCCTCTTATCAAGAAGCGAAACCCTTTTGTTCCGAATGTCCTCCTTGCCCCCTCCTCCCCTCCGCGTCTCCTTGCCTCCTCCTCCCTCCCTCCCTCCCTCCCTCTCTCCCTCCTGACTGGCCCGGACTGGTGTCCAGCGGACGGACAGCCGGAAAGGGATCAGCTCTGACGTCGCGGCCCGCCCCCGCCAATTCAAGTCGGGGTGGAGGGCGGAAGGCGGGGAGGGGGGGTGGGTTGGGGAGGGGGTGATCGATGCCAAATCTAATTTTAAACACCTGCAGTTCGACTTCGGCCGACAGACGGAGAGCCGAGCCCCGACGTCTGGCAACACAGCTGGGGCATCCTGATAAGACCTCCACGTCTAGTGTCCCTGCAGGTGTGTGTGCGTGTGTGTGTGTGTTGGCGTTTTACTTGACACACCCTTCATGACACGGGAGCCATCTGTGCTCTGATTAAAGGAGAGCTGAAGGGCGTTTTGTCACAGCTTTAAAAAAAAAAAAAAAAAAAACTGCCAATATCAATCGAACGTTTGAAATGTGACGCGCTGGTCCTTCAAACTCCCACTCGGGACGGGAGTTACGACCTTTGGCCTCTGCGGCAAAGTTCCAGCTCCTTTTTTTAACCTTGAAGGTTTTTTGGAACTGGGCCTGGTGGTGATTCCTGGCAGGCCGGTCAGCTGACTAATACGCTGATGAGAACCGCCAGGTAGCATCACAGCAGCTGATGTCACTCCACCGCGGTCGGCATGGCAACCACCACACTCCCGCCTCTCACTCTGCTTTTCCTTTTTTTTTTCCCCCCTTCCTGTTACACACACAGACAAAAAAAAAAAAAATCATCCCCAAGAAGCTAATTAATCTCCACGGACGCTGCGTTGCGGTGCTGCGTTGCGGTGCTGCATTGTTTTTTTTTTGTTTTTTTTTAAATTGTGTGCTGGTATTTGACGCAGTGTAACAAAGGGAAGAAGGGACATGTGAGCAATCTATAATTGGGTTATTTGTCTAAATTAGTCACAAATGCAGGTCTGCTGCAGATAAATCCACACCGGCTCCAACTCAACCTCCAGTCACGCTGAAATGAGCAGGGATTTTTTTTTTCCTTCCCCCCTCCAGCGGAAAGAGTCCGCGGCCACGCTCGGCCCGTGTAGGTACTGAATGTTTTACATTAGCAATTTGGCTTCTGGCTTCTGGCTGGCCAATTCAAAGCTAGAAAATAGAATTGTGATAACCAGGCAGCCAAAGCCGATCCTCCACGCTTGGGATGAAGAAAAAGAAGGGAAAAAAAAAACGGAAAAATGTCAGAACCAGCAGCATCCAGCAGCTTTGAACTCGCACTCTTTTGCTGCCGCGCCTCGCGCTCTGACACACTAAAACCCTCCCTCATCGATTTAAATCCATCAGGTCCCAGAAGGCAACATGTCAGCACACATGAGAGGAGGCTGCAGGCAAAGCACAACTGGCAACCGCAATGAGAAACGCTGCGTACGCAGGGGGAGGAAAAGCAGCCTCAAAGGTGTTCCTGTGTGTTTAAAGCAGGTTAGGTTGGGGGAGGTGGAGGGGGGATAGTGGTGTGTGTGTGGGGGGGGGGTGCTCTGTCATGTCACACACCTAATATACCGGTTAAACGGCCTCCCAGCAGCCCCGGCAGTTGATGGCCTGTAAATTGTTGATCAGTGACTTGGCACCGGCGGGCCAAATTGATTCCAGGAGAATCCTCCAGGAGCAGGGCTGTCTCGACAAAAAGGCCAAATATACGGCCGTGCATCCGAATGAGATAGCAGGTCTGGAGCCGGGGGTGGAGGGCGGAGGGGGAGTGAGGGAGCGAAAAATGTCAATGATTGGAGAGTGGGGATGGGAATAGGTTGGGAGGAGGAAGAGAAGGAAGAGGAGGAGGAGGAGGAGGAGGGTATGCACAGGAGACACCGTGGCGGGACCAAGAAAGAGAAAGAATAACAGGGAGCAATGAGTGTGTGTGTGTGTGTGTGTGTGTGTGTGTGTGTGTGTGTGTGTGTGTGTGTGTGTGTGTGTGTGTGTGTGTGTGCGAGATACAGAAAGTGTGTAGCAGGAATGCATAGACGCAGAGCAAACGGAAACACTCAGAACCCCGCTGAAATAACGAATCCCCTCTTTGACAACCTGACACGGTTGACGGAATTATCAAAGGCGATTGGGTGGAGAGCAGATAGAGAGCTTCTGATTGGACGAACTCTCTGTCAGTCACAGTCAAGTGGCGCAGTCGGAATTGTTTAAGATGAGATCAGATCGAGGCTCCCTATTCGCGCAAGGGGCAGTTCTTGCTTTAGTTTCAATGTCTTTTGTATGCATCCGTGGAAACTAACTGGAAACCACCATCTGCTTGAGGTTGGCAAGATGGACGAGCAACATTTTGGGGGTTGAAATCAGAGCGAGGTAAACGGTAAAAATTTGGAAGTGTAGTTCGTTCGTTCGGAAAAGCCTTGCAGTTGATTCTCGAGGAATTTCAAGTGGTTTAGTGAACACTGGTGTTTTTTTTCATGTTGCTTTGAATTTAGTCAGCAGACTCTATTGTAATTTGACATTTTGACAAAACACTGGACATTAGAGCCGCTTATCAGCAGTTCTCACATTTTTGCTCTCCGTTTTTCTCCCGTTCTTTATTCTCGGCCTGGATGGTCGCAGCCTCTTCGCTTTCCCCTTTTGGGGGGAAGGAAATCACCAAAGGTAAATAAATAAACACAAAATTTGCAACCCAGTTTTCAAACAAAAACCTCAGACAGGAATAAGCTCAGAGCCCTTGATGACATCCTGGTGTTTGTCACTCCCAGACGGGTGCAGGAGCAGAATGGATGAGGAAACCCGCAGTGGGGGGTAAGAGAGCAACTCGTTGCATGTAATCACATTTTGTGTTCAAGCTTTTCATCATCCCCATTTCAAAACCTGCCGAAACGAGGTCTCCCGTAATGAAAGGAAGAGAAATTCATCGCCGCTTCAGAAAGCGACCCTGAAAGGGAGAGAGTTTCCACGCTGTCAGGCTGCAGCACGATGAGATAGTTAAGAGGGTTTCTGTGCCGTTCTGCTGTTATAGAGCCACAGAGTGCACTGACAGGTGACTTCATTCCACGTGAAGCTACTCTGAGCAGACAGTCGTATTAAATTATGGGTTGTGCTGCCTGAAAGTAGGAAGGAACGATTGCAGGAAGTCAGATAGTAATACATATTCTAATAAATATTCTGTGGAGGTATTAGATTTTATCTTAGAAGATCAGATTAGATTAGAGTTCAGGCACGAGTAGTGACAAAAGGATCTTCCTTTTTTTGACTAGTAAAGTTTTTGTGTTTAACAGTTGCTTTGGAAAAACTCCTCCCTCAAATTCACCTGAAGCAGAATTTTCTTTACTTACAAAAAATAGAACTATTCACAGCACGTCCATCTGGCAAAGCTCAAGCCCGAAGCGTTTTTGACGTGTCTTGTTTCCGCTAACATTATAGCGGCGTTGCGACCAAGAACAGGAAGTGACTGCTGCAAACAAAAGAAGAAGACGAAAAAGAGGAAGCAACCGCGAGCAGCGCTGCTGCTAGCAGACATTAGCATTAGCATCAGCTGCAGTAGCGGCGGTTTAATCAGAAGAGGATGGCATTTTCTGATTAAGAGTAAAAGCAAATAATTTTTGTTTGCCAGTGAAGCTGGAAGAAAGAAAAAACAGTTTATTGTTACCCTGGAATGTCACGAGTAGCACTTTAGCTACTTCAGCGCTTGTTTGACAGAGAAATTTCCATTCGTTAAGATGCATCATTCATTTATAGAATTGGAGGCGGGGGGGGCACCTTGGGAAAGGTTGAACATAATTACTGCTGTTTTCACATCTTTGTGTGCGCTAATCTGCAATGCGCAAATCAAAAGAAAAACAAACAACGCCTTGTGTTCTGCATCCACAGCAGCACGGAGACGGGAGGAATCTTGCTGTTGGTGAGGGAACGGGAACACTTTGAGAGATTCGTCTGCCGATAATGACTCCACTAAGCACTTTCAAAACAGGCGCCAATTGACAGACTCGAAAACACATCTGTTTCACATCCGCGAGGCGTCAGAGCCTGGGGGGTGGATAATAACAGAGGGAGGCGTCACGCCGAGAGAGGAGGCGAGTTAAGAGAAAGAGAGATTGCCACCTTCGATTGAGTGCCGGGGGATGAAGAGATCGCTCCCCTCCGCCTCGGCAGCCCGTCCCCGATGAGCCGCCCCCGTCGGTTCTGCTTTGAGGTGGACCACCCACAATTACTGGCAATCCACTTAACTTGTGACAGCCTCGCTAAATGTGATGAATTACACCGGCGGGCAAGGAATAACGCTCTAAACTTTTGTTCAATGGAATTGCTCTTTGTTTGACTCCAGAAACTTTGCGAGGTAACGAATGACATCCCACGACCGCTGCGCCTCTAATTGGCGTGAGGCGTCTCGATCGCTCCCCCTTCGGCCGCCGCTGAGGAAGCTGCAGGTTTGTTGTTCGCAAAGAACTACGGCGTCGAGCAGAAAACATGGCGTGAGGTTTCCCAGTTCCGGGCAGTAGTTTGTAGTTTATACTGGCTGTTCAAGTTCCTCCGATGAAAATTCAGAATGAGGGTATCACAGGAATTATTAACATGATCACACTGCTGCTGCAGCCAGCAGGCAGGGGGCGCTGTGATGTCACTTTCCACTCTAAATGTCATGAGGCTGCCAGGTGCTTTTTTTTCTGCTTTCTTCCTGAAGTCCAATCAGCTGAATAGCACATATAGCTCCTTTAAACCCAGTTATTTCTAACTCGCCTCAGAATACATAACTTGTAGGAAATGACTCATGCAGACGGCCTGCCGAGCTAACAACAAAAAAAAAAGTCTCTTTGCTTTGGTCTCAGAATTCTGAAAACTTCAATAGGGGTTCTTCTGTACTGAAATAATAAACGCATAGGCCAAAAGAAAACCAGCATCCTGCCACACGAGGTTCCCTGCTCTCGATCGCTGATGAAGACAGCAGAGTTTTTAGAGGACCCACTAGAGTTTGATTTAGCTGCGCTCGTCTTAAAAGGGGAGTGCGATATTCCCCCCTAATGTGAATTGAAAAGCAGTCGAGGGGAAAATCATTTCATCGCTCCGCCTGTGATGGTGTCAGCAGAAGGCCAAAAGTGACTAAGGTGCGTGTGTGCGTGCCGGCGTGCGTGCGAGTGTGTGTCCACTGAGGATAAACGATTACCCCGATTAAGACCAAAGGAATGTGTGATGTGCGCTGCGATATTGAAGGGTCAGTGTGAAGTGAATCACACCAGCGGTGCAAACACAAACACAAATGCACCCTGTGTTCTCGCGGCTCTCTCTCTATCTTTATACACATCCATTTCAGGAAGAATCCAAAGAACGCATTTGGAGAAAAACTGCATTCAAGATGAGCCAATCAAAGTAGGAAAGAGTCACTTGAATTTGTATTGTGGCTGAAGGGCAATTCAGGGGGCGTAGTAGGCAAGTATACTGCAAACACACAAAACACAAAATCACAATAAATAACAATTTAAAATTGTAAAACAAGCCTAAAGCAGCAACAAAGAAACAAGTTTGTGCAAAGTGGTGCATTAAATATAATGATTAAAAAAAAAATCTGAGAGGACTGAAGGACTGAAGGATTAAAGAGGCCATAAAAAAAAACAGGCTCGCTTTCACTGTTGCCGGCCTACAGGTGAAATCTCAACTTTGGGTGAATCATCCCTTTAAATGAGGCTTCTCCTAAACTAATGCAAGTCAAAACAGACACGTCTTGAGCACCTTTAACGCCGGCTAAAAATAGCCTCCGTCCGTCCAAAGGATCTGGAGGAGAGGAGAGCCTTTACGTAAACAGCAGCATGTCATTAAAGGCGGGCTGGGAGCCCCGGGGGCTCAGAGGAGCAGAGATCTCGGCGAATCTCTTCGCCCTTGACGCAGGCTGGAGGGGGAGTGCAGTCCATATCTGCAGCCGGCGCTCTCATCTGCTCGGGGGCCGCAGGGGACGGCCCCCCTCTTTTCAAAGGAGCAGTGACCAAACACGATGCGCCGCGCGTACTCCCCGCAATGTTACCATGGCAACCGAGCCCTCTGCACGGTGCACACGTGTAACTCTGGCTGCGGCTGCGAGGGGGTGGCGGCGAGGTGGGAGTGGTGGGGTGGGCAAAAGTGTGCACGAAAGGCTGATTTTGAGTTAACCGACCCGACACCACCAGCTCGGTTGTTTCGTTTCCCAGCAAGTTGCAGTTTAGGCTAGCATTACAGCAGGCTACGCTAGCGTTACCGCAGGCTATGCTAGTGTTACAACAGGCTAGGCTATTGTTACAGCAGGCTACGGTGGCGTTACAACAGGCTACACTAGCGTTACAACAGACTACGCTGTCGTTACAGCAGCCTACGCTAGCATTACAGCAGGCTAGGCTAGCATTAGCATCGGATAGCATTCGCTTTTACACTTTTTATTGTTATTGTTAAAGCCGTCTGATGGAGGATCAACAACCACAAACATAGTGTTGATGTCATGACACCGCCGGTTCCGCACAGAGCAACAATCTAATCACCTGACGCTGAATTTCACGTATTAGCCCTGTAAGAGAGCCAGCGGCGTCGAGAAACCAGGGGTGACAGAGGAAGACGTGGGAGAGACGACATTTGTGTTGTGCGCGCGTGTGTGTGCGCCCGCGTAGTGTGAATATTATCTCTGCCATAATTGCTTTCTCGCTTGTGCATGTAGAACATGTTTCTCTTCACGCCGGACCCGGTTTCATAAAGTCATCCGTCACTGTCGCACACGGCGTGGAACATATTAAACTGCGAAAACGAGCGCCAGGGGAGACGAGACGCACGTCCTGTTCTAAATGCCTGTGACTTGCAACCCCCTTTTGTGTGTCCAGGCGACTGTGAGCCTGCGTGTATTCATGCATGTGTACTTGTACCATGATGCTAGGTCTCGGACTCTCTGTCTTTGGAATTTTTGGGGTTGTGGAGATCAGGTGTTTGCAGCATCCAAGTTCACACTCTTAATTTTTGTCTTTCATCATAAAACAAGTATGAACTTTTCAATGGATTTGATTGCGCAATGTACCACCACACTTTGCATACGAGGCACATACCTCAGCATGAGTCAAGCCGCTGTGCACATTAAGCCCATTTACGCTACACACCATCAGACAGCAGCAGACAGGAGTCTAACACCTCTAATTACTCTGTCTAGTGTTTAGTATGGCATCGTTTCCTTCCAACTGAAACAGACACACACAAAAATCTTACTTCCCATATACTGCAGGAAAAAATATCCCAATTAAAAGGGGCCAAGTTTATTGTGTGTCACCACGAAAAAGTCCTCAGAGTTACGAAAACAAGGCCGAAAGTCACTAAAAGTAAAGTGTTAATAACAAATAACTACTGGGGAGACGCAGTGTTGCAGTGGTTGATTAGCAGTGTTGCCTCACAGTGAGAAGGTTGTGGGTTTGATTCCGCTGAAACTCGTATTTGTATTTATAAAAAAACACTTTTGAAAACCTGTGCAGCGCCTCTTAAACAAGAATCTGAGTTTCACCACGCGGCATTTTGCACATTTTGCTGCTTTCTTAAATAATTAACAGCTCTTGGGCGAGGCAGGCGGACTTTCCCGGCAGCATTCGCTGCCATGGAAGACGGAAATATTTAGCGAATGTCATGTTTTGGCGGCCACTTTATTCGTGAACAGAAGGGACTTTGAAAAGTTCAGGTTCCCATTTTAGGACCTTTAATTCCCCCGAAACTTCTAAGCCAGCCAAGCGCAGGGGGCTTATTGCCACGTTTTTCAAATTTGGGATATTTGAATGCATCACGCTCCCAAAGGAAGTGGATTTGGTCCAGGAAATAGTCTCTACCCAACAGATTAGACATGGCTGGAACTTCTGCCGTTCCGAGCTTCGAAGGTCCCATATTACTATCAATTCCAGCTTTAGAGTTTCCATCCCAGACTCCACGGGAGGAGACCTGCACATGTGAATGTTAAAAATATATATATGTATCAAGAAAACTGCATATTTAGCCCGCTGTTTGAAAAAAAAACATTGGGATTTAGCTTCCGACAAATGAACCTTCCACGTTTAGAAGGTGCCTAAGGGGGCGGAGCCAACACCTGGCTCACAGCCACTGCCCTTGGTGACATCACAAAGGGCAGATTGCTGCAAACGTGTTTTTGCGAACCTCAACGTCGCGCCATCCTCCAACACCTTTATCTGACTCTCCGCCTCTCTTCGCTCGTTGGTGATTTGAAAGGCCGTTAATTCTCCTCGGTGTGCCGACTCTTGGCAGAAAATTAAACTTCATCTTTCTCCTCGTTGACTCGCCGCCACCGCCGTTGTCGCCCTCCCCCACCGCCTAAAAAAAAAAGCCTCCACGGTTTCTGGCTTTCTCCCCCGCTATCGAAATGCGTGCAGCGTGAAATTAAAGCCGATGCATTTCCGACTCTGCAATACGTTTCTCCGTCTGATGAGGTTGGAGTGAGTCCAAGGTTCTGTGATGAAAACACGTCTTGCAACCTTCACTCTCTTTCCCACGGAGGAATTACCCGCCGCTTGTTACTGAGGTTCATCACACGGGACGTCAGGAACGGCGCCGCTGCTGTTTTCACCACTTGATTATTCTGCTCCTGCGTGTAGGAACCAGCTGCGACTGAATGTGATTCATATCGGACAAACAGGGATTAAAATCCTCCAGGAATCAAACTTTAGGATTTAGTAGGATTTGTAGTTTTGTTGGTTAATTGGTGAAATCGTAAAACCCCAATAGCCTGAACAGCCTCACCTGGGGCACCAAAAAGGTTTTATCAAACAATAGATTCTTATTGAAGCTTTTTTGAAGCTACAAATTTGTCAGGAAAACATGCACCAGCCTATTGTTATCATCCTGTCAAGTCCTGCTAAAAACTGTCCTGAGGAGTTGTGACTATATGGCAGACAGCGGCCAGGAAACCTGGAAGCAGCCGTGCCGCCCTGTTTGTGCCCCTCATTAACTCCTCCCCTCCAGTCAGCAACGTGCTCTGAGACCTCCGAGACACTTCCAGCCTCCAAGACGGGCAAAGTTCCAAGAAGCCAACTCCCGAAGCTCCCAGTGTGAAGGTGGGATCCAGGCTGGATTATGTTGCTTTACCTAAGAAGCCTCAAAATAAGAACATCTTTGGGGGATAAAACAACATCCATGCCTTTGCCTTTCATTTCTTTTCTTTTTTGCAGAACAATCCCACAAGGTTTGCGGCTTTGTGGAAGACGTTTCTCGTCACTGTCGCCTGTTTTTGCTTTGACTGGCGCGATGCAAGGCACGTCCTCTGTGGCTGCCGTTAACATTTGCACCTTGGAGAAATGGGAGGACGTGGGCTTATTTTCCCTTTTAAAGGCTGAATTTATACTTCTGCTATTTGGGGAAACTGTATGTCTTAAGGCTCAGTGATGCTCGCTGCTGTTGGTGATTTTGCCAAAAAGGTAAGAAGTTAACGATGCGGTCCAGACAAGTCTGAAATCTTGGATGTGGCCACCTTTACAAGCTCGGACTAAACCACATGAACAATCCTATCCTATGACAAGTCCTTTGACTTCAAAGAAATGACAGCAACCAAAGAGAGAAAAGCAGGAAGCAGCTGCAGCAAGCTGCCCTAAAAAAAACACAGAAGAAGAAGCATTTGCAAGCTGTAAATAACAGCAATCGCTGATAACATCAGTGCAGATGCTGCAGTAGAGGACTTTTCATCAAAACTGGTTCATCAAAACTTAAATTCAATTTTGAGTGAGCTGCCACTTTACAAGGAGGCACAAATAATGACGCTGGATGTCGTTCTCTCCTCCTGATTGGCTTTTGCAAGAGTTTCGCTAAAACACTGCAGCAAAGTAAGGCTAACTGCAACTGGTTGCAATTTTTAATTTTTTTTTTGCATGAACAGAAGATTCTGTCCAATCACCTTCCAAGTGACTTTCGCTTTCCAGACATTTTCTAAGGGCTCCTCCCCAAGTGGACATGTGAAATCAATCCAGGACAACTTGGAACTGTTCCAGCCGGGACACATGGTGAAAGCAACTAAAACACTGAGCCAATGAGCCCTGAAATGTCACCTCTGGCTCACGAAAACGGAAGCAACAGGCGCAATTTCTGCACCCTCTTCCATAATTTACAATTTTGAGAGGGAAGGAAAAATTGCTGTATTGCATTTTGGGTATTGAATTTCTGAGCGCAGCTGCTGAACAGGCCGTCTGGGTTGTCGATCAGTTTAGTTTGGATGTGTCGACAATTTTTTTTTTTTTTTTTTCCCAAGCAGCAACCCAAAAATGTTGGATCGCAGGTCCCAAAATGACTGAAAAAAGAAGCCAAAAGGAAGTAGAAACTTTATTTCATGACACATTAATAATTCTACCTTTTTATTAGTAGTCGAATTCTTTCAGGTGTTACTGAGGGACTGTGAGACATTTGAAAGGGATGAGTGCCCTTTTCTATAATCATCACTTTCATCCTTCAAGTCCACAGAGGATTCGTCAGCTCTCCAAAGGGTCTCGGTCTTCTCTTCTTTTCAAATCAAAAAGAAGAGAGAAACAGTTCCCAGATCATTGTCATCACCATCATCATCATCACCATCATAGTCGGAACCAGATTTGAAAAAAGCGTCCTCCTCTTAAACTTTGATTATAATGAGCCAAGCAGCCTCGCTCCGCCACTCCACCGGTGATTATTCATTCACCGGCCCATTTCTCTCACCCTTCTCTCCCCCGTCTTTCCTCCTTCTCTCCCTCCCTCTCTCCAACGCCATTCCTCCCCGTCCAGGCATATTAATCAACCGCTGCTCCGACTGACTGATTTAGTCATGCCTGCCGCGGCTAAAATGGCTGATTGACTCGTTAGATGAGATTGTGTGCACGCACGCACACACACACACACACACAAGATGGCTGAAGTGCGACCAGCGTCTCTGATGCATGCTCTCGGGAGGTTCGCTTCACCTCATGTTAACGTGGCCTCCTGAAGTCGGCAGTTAGCATACATACAAATATATGTATATTTTTAAGCTCCCATATTCTACTTGGAATATCAGTGGATCAGCCTTGAGGATCAATCATCTAAAAAAAAAAAACAACTATATTTACACCCTCATGCTAAAATATTATGGTTTGTTGGACCCTTATAGACATTTGGAAGGAAGGTTTGAGTGTGACTCACATGTAGCAGAGGTGTCAGTGCCCTATCCTTTAGCTTCAAGGACTTCGGCCATTGGCACTTTGCCATGGCACACAGATTGATTAATGATATTAATAATGACGAGAAGAAGAAGAAGAAGAAGAAGAAGAAGAAGAAGAAGAAGAAGAAGAAGAAATAAGATACCTGGACACTGATACCCAGTAAAAGTCAAGTATATCTGGCTTTAACACTACACAGCCATTATTCTATAACTGTAACTATTATAAACAGTCCATTTTACCTCAGAACCTCAGAACTATTGTCATCAAACTTTACTAATGCAATGGGCGAAAAGAGACATTAATGGGTTCCCTGCAAACAAAGTAAGAGCGTGCCTGCGCCACAGAGCAGGCATGAACTTGCTCAAAGTATTTGTTTTCGTCTGGGAAAAGACGGTCGAGTCATTTGAAGAATGACGACAACACATTTAATTGACAAGTCACTTACTGATGCCTAACAGGGCACTGAGGTTTCTTTGTTTTTTTTGTTTGTTTTTTTGCCTAGAAGCAGCCGTTTCTGGACAATTACTGCTGGCGCACACACACACACACACACACACACACACACAATGTCACTCATCCATAATGGAACCCATGCAGGCTGATAGGTGATGAAACGGCGGGAAAACAAATAGCCCTGGCCGAACGACGCACCTGCCGCAACTGCGCTGCAGCATTAGCCACCGCTGCTAATGAGCTATTACAGCGGCGCCCTCGGGGACAAACTCATTACCAGGTGACAATGGACGGCAGGCAGAGGCCCAGAGTCATTATCATAATTATCAGCGCCACCTCTACTGCAGCTCGCCGGGGTGGCTGGTCAAGTGTGTGTGTAGGTATGTGCGTGAGTGACAGCAGTAAGTGGTGAGAGTGCATAGACACACACACACACACACACACACACACACATATATATATATATATATATATATATATATATATATATATATATATATATATATATATACATATGTATACATATATATATATATATATATATATATATATATATATATATATATATATATATATATATATATATATATATATATATATATATATATATATATATATATATATATATATATATATATATATATATATATATATATATATATACACACACACATGTAGCTTTGAGCAAAAGCAGACTTCTTACTGAGTCATCTACAGCTAAGGTTTAGCTAGGTAGCTAGTTAGCAAGCTAACTGGCAGATAAACAAGAGTAAACACGATTATGTCAGTTTTAACAGAGCTGGACAAGAATTCCAGACAAAAAAAGAGCAAAGATCGGCACAAAAGGTTTTTCACCACTTCCTGATTGGCTTTGGTGGGAGTGTAGTTTGTGTAGTTTACCTCTCGTCGGGTGTTGAAGATGTCTTGCTAGCCCGTTCTGAGCATTAAGGTTTTCAACGGGGTCTTCTGAAATAAGCATTATTTCTACTCGCATGACTTTAACAGGAAACGGCCGCTTCAGGGTCCCACAGCTGCTCCATCTGAGGCAGACAGATTGTAACCTCTACCTGTTTGTCAGAAAACAGAAGGGTGAGCCAATCAGCCAATCAACAGGATTGTGTGTTGTGTCGGATAGCCAGAGCAACGGCCCGACTGGGTGACTCACTAGGAAGAAGTTCTGTGTCCTGCACAGATGATTTTCAGTCCCCTCAGGATTTGAGGACAGGCACGCAAACTAAAATAATGCTTTTATTTTGGAAAGGCAGACTGGGCTTTTTTCCAGTTTTCATGACTATAGGTATGGAGACAGCAGTGGTCCTTCCCACCCAGTGGTGGGCGCCAAAATATTATACCAGCAAAAATAAAAGAATAAAACAAAACGAAAGGCTAAAAAAACAACCTTTTTTTTTTTTAAAAACAGTAAACACGTTCACTGCCAAGCCACCCCTTCAACTGCTAAGTGTTGCCACCTGCAACACTTAGAATTGAAATACAAATCAAGTAAAAGTCAAAGAGGAATTATTAAAATCTGATGCTACCTGAACCCTTCTGGTTGTTTTCTCTCTCTCTCTCTCTCTCTCTCTCTCTCTCTCTTTCTATTTCTTTGTGGGGGTGCGGCTCCATCAGTTCAGGAAACAACGATCAAGATTGAGGCGGGAAGAGCTAATGGGTAACAGCTGGACGGGAGGGGTGAAAATCAGCGTAGTCAAAATGAAGAGGAGGAGGAGAGAGGGTTGGGGAGACAGATGTGGTGAGGTGAAGATGAATGGGTGGGTGGATGGATGGAGAGGAGGAGATCGGCACGTGAGAAAGGAAGGAAGGAAGAGGAAGACGGGGGGAAGGGAGGCGCCAGCGAGGCAGGTTGGGTGCCGTTAATAATTTATGATAGCCTCGGCTCTCTCAGCAGGCCGAGCAGTCGCGCTCTCTGCCTTCCCCTGACGTTTAATTTGTCTGAAAATCAGCGAGCGTGGAGTCTGATTATCGTCTCCGTCTGCCGCCGCCGCCGCCGCCAGACACTGAGGTGAGATCAGCGGTTTCCCGACGTGCACCGCGTCAGCCCAGGATCCGTCAGGTGGAAACGAGGAGAGGAGAAAGTTACCTGCGTCTGTCAAAGGCAAGGCTGGCGGATACTTCATAACCTCGGAGAAAGTGTGTGTGGGGGTGGGGGTTAATAACACAACAACAACAACAACAACAACAACAACAACAACAACAACAACAACAACAAAAGTATACTGGAGCGTAAAACACTTTTTTTATTCGGGCTTTGTCAAAAGTTTCTTGCGCCACACCGAAGGTTTTAAAAGGCTTCGTCTTTCTTTGATGTTATGTTATTTCTTTCAAAAAATAAACTATTTCCACATTTATTTATTTTTTTAACTAAACTTATGTTATGTAAAAGTATGAAATGACAGGCATTTTCCTCTTCTTCTTCTTCTTCTTCTTCTTCTTCTTCTTCTTCTTCCCACTACTCGGACTTTCAGAACGATCGACGACAGAAACAAACAGGACAGACGTACCAATGCTGCCACCTCGCGGCCATTTGAACAGATTAACTGAGCGCACAGTGCGCGGCTACACTACACCGCCGAAGGGTTTGAAAATGACACGGAGCATGTGACAAGTGAGACAGAAAGAAAATATAACCTTGCTACTGAAAAATAATCACACCTTTAATATTTTCTTTCTCCATTCCTATAAGTGCTCTGGACTCTGGCTTCCTCACAGACTTCCTCAGACTGTGACAGAGATTTTGTGGAAGCTCCTGGAGACTGTGGCCTGGCAGCCGCTGTGTGAGAAAGTGGCCATCAGCAACTTGGTGCCCGGCGAGGAGGCCGCAATGGAGATGTTCTTCTGCATCGTCTTGCCTGGCGGTAGCAGAACCACTCTGATGGGGAGGAGAGAGAAGAGATTCTCTGGATCGCAGTGTCACGTTTTCTTTTTATCCTGTTTAGTTTTTGCAAATTTTTACTTCCCTCTCACTTGTGCCAAGAAAAAAAAGAAAAAAAAACAATGGGGCAGAGAAGGAAGTGGAAAAAAGGAGAGGAGGACACCGGTGATGTGACACAATCACAAACAAAGATCGCACAGACAGTCACGGCAGCACGCAGCGACAAAAATATTCTGACGTCATGATATCACGCAACTGTTTTAAAAAGTCAAAGGCTCTTGGTCGGACCTGAAAAGAATAGTTAGATCTAATCTAGCACATCCGTCTCGCTAGCCCTGCAATAAGAACCAGTTAATTTCCTTTTACCTGCTGTTACAAAGCAAGAAACAAATGCTGCAGGGAACACAATGCAAGAGCTAATGACTGTTGGCTAGCATAGATGATACAGTAGCAGCAGTTATTTGTTTTGGGGTTGTTTTTTTCTGACTAAATTGTGTTTGAGTGTGTTTGTTTGTTAAAGAACACCAAAAAGCTCCACTTCCTTGTGGAAAAGACAGGATTCTGCTTTAGTACCAACCGGCGTTTGCAGGTGTTTTATTAAACGCGACACATCACACCTGTACCCCTTATAGACTCAAGGCCTCAAATTGCTGAAATTAAGCTGATTGGTCCACTTTAAGACTTTTTAGACAGAAGAACCTTGTGCTTCCAAGTTTTGACAACTCTCCAAAAAATGCTCTCTTGCTTTTCCAAAGTTACAAAAGTATGAAGAAGAGCCATCTCACACATCACATCTACATACCACTTGATATAATTAACAGGATAACACACCTGCTGCGTCCGCATGTCAAACAGCATTCCTCCCGCCCCCTCCTCACCTCGCATTCCTTCACCATCTCAACCCTCAGGAAGATTTACACAACCGCCCACTGGAATGTGTCACCTGGACTTGCAACACTTCCATCAAAGCGGGCCAAGCCTCGGAGACAATGGGGAGGGTGGCCTATAATGTACTGCCGTTGCCTCCTCCTCCTCGCTGACTCACTCACTCCCTCCCCTCCTCCCCCGCTCACTCAGTCACTCACCTGACCTCGTGTTTCCCATGGAACAAGCCGGATCCCTCCACCGCCAACGTGGCTCTGCTCAGAGTTTTGCCAAATGTGTTTGTGAAGGACACGTGGGCCATGTGCTCCTTGTTCACCTGGACGCTGCTCCCTCCTTCAATCTGTGGATCAATTTATAGTTCATCTAATTTATTCTGCTTTTACACTGAACATTGCTGACATTATTTATGACATGTTTTTTTTTTTCTTCTTTACATAAAGGCGAACATAACTATTAGCTAACTTTTGGCTCAAAATTGAAAAAGAAAAAAAAAGATTACACATAACATTTCCATGGTGATTATTGCAAAAGCACAAAGCGATTACAACATGGATTTTCATTTTTATGTTCAATTTCTTGGCGTGAAATTCAAACTGCAATCCGTGTGAGTTGTGTGCACCTCTATGGAGATCTGTGGCGAGCTCAAGCTGAACTCCTGCGTGGCCAGAACTCTATGTTTGGTGGCCAAGTCCTTGACCACTGCAGCCACGTTGACAATGTCGTCGTCCGCCAGGAAGGACTCGTAGGCAGAGGCCGGGATCCTGTGGCGGAGTTTCAAAACTGAGGGGGGGAGGAGCAAGAGCACGCCAACAGGTGGGATTGGGAATAAAATGATGAGTTCTGCAGTTGAGATGTGAGACCCTTTTTCCTTCAAAGTGACAGATCCCACCTTCACCAGGCATGATTTGCATTTCCTGCTGCGTCTTCCAGAAGCAGTCCTGCGCGACGCCATTGTACTTCTTCAGCTGGGCGTTGAGGTGTTGCACCAGGAGCCGAGGGCTCGTTGACCTGTTTCTGATCACCACACACATCACGATGCCGTCGGCCATGGACGGAACGGCGTCCAGGGTCAGCGAAACCTCCAGACCGTCCGATGTGTCTGCAGGAGTGGAGGGAAGGCTCAGACTGACAAGAAAAAAAAGAAAAAGAAAAAAAAATGCCCTTTGTGATGTCACAGAGGGAAGTGATAGCTCACTAATGCCTTCGTGGGTGACAATGTGGTAGAAGGTATGACTTTATGAATTAGAAGCAAATTATTGCAACTGTGAGTGGGACTGATCTGGGAAATGTCTTTGGTATGTGACACCTTAACAGACAGAGATGTAGTATGTTGTGAAACCTGATGGTGCAACCACTGCAATGAAGTTCTAAAGGGGCGAGGACTCGGAGGACAAAGACGCTGGCTGGATGCAAATGGGTTTTGTTTTTTGTTTTTTTCCTGAAGCCACCAGATGAAAACTCACCTGCTGCAGGGCCGGGTGAACTGCAGTAAGCAGACTTGTATCCTGCCAGAGTGACAAAAGGAAAGAAAGAACCCAGAGTCACAACTATTGTTGTGTAAACTGTCAATCAACAAGTGCATATCATGATTGGGGAAGGCTTTTAACAGACCCATATTACACCCATTTTAAAGCTTAGTTTCTTTCCAGCAGAGACTCCTGTGAAGGCAGCCTTGCGTGGCCAATTATAAAAAAAAAAACCTCTAGATGTAAAAAAACAACAAAAAAAATAAATGTAACCCTCTGTTTGCAGCCTCATTGTATAGTGACCATGTACTAATCTGAAGCTTTGTCGAGCTGAGTGGTTAACAGTAGAGACTGACCTTTGGTTGTCAACATATTTGGCCCATTTCCTTGCCTGCCCCGATGGCCTGAAGAAGAAAAGACAACAAAATGATGCAGATGATCACCGCCGTTTCCACAGGTTGTTTTTTTTTTGGAGGAGAATCTAGTGTGTAGCTGAGTTGTAGCACAGAGTTTCATTTGACGGCAGAGAGTCCCTTGGCTGACCTCCTTGGCGCCGCACGACAATTAACCAACCCAAAAAAAAAACAGAAAGATAGAAAGCAGTGAGTAGAAGGAGCTCATCGAGGCGGCCCCAGCGGAAGGAGTCATCGCTCTCACTCTGGAGGCCTTTGTAGGCCAGCGTCAGGTTCTCGGCCACGTCCGAGTCCATGCTCTTGGTGCAGATTAAGGATCCCACCGACTGGGTGTCCACCGCGGTGCCCACCACCCGCCCGTGGCTCACGACCCTCCGCACGATGTTGGCGTCCACCGAGGCGTAGACAAACGGCGCGTCATAGCGGGCCGTGAGGTGGCGCCGTCTGATGGCGCCGACGGGGCAGGGCCCGCAGCAGAAGACCCCTGGAAATAAATGAAGGCCGCTTTAATTAAAATCAAAAATAACTGGAATCAGAAATGAATGATTGGTCAAGGAAATTAGCATCCAGACAGGGGCCCAACCTGCGCTCTTCTCCTGGGGGGTGGGGTCCACCACCTGCCAGCCGTCGAACTCCGGCCCGAGGTCCGGTCTCCTCATCCAGCACTCTGTCCACACATGGAAGTTCCTGTTCCAGGCGCACGCAAGTGGTGAGCATAAAAAGTGATTAATCAACTGAAATTGATTATTAAAAATATGCATATCTAAATATAATTTTCCTGAATTGAAGGTTTAATTTCCTTCATTTCGCTGCCACGAAAAGTTGGTTCTGTGTTTCACACCACATGACGCAAGGATAGATTTTTTTTTTCATGTTTCCTGTCCATTTTTGTGGTTGTTGTTGTTTCACCTGGTTCTGGAGTGACGGACGTAACTGACCGAAGTTTTTTGTCATTTTCAAAAACATTTGGTTCTCTTTTTCACTATAAGTAATTGTTTAATTGCATTAAATAAAATAAGACAGATAAATCGATTACAAAATAATTGATAGCTGCAGCTCTATTATATACTGAATATCTATATATAGATACAGATATATCTAGTATTATATTTAGCCCTCTGTTTACAACCCCATGCTGAAAATGACACTCAAATTTTTAAATCCTCGACATGTGGCACATCTCACACATATATTTTTTTGGCCTGGCCTGAGGTGCGGTCATTCACTTGCGGAGCGGTGACATCACAAAGGGTTCAATGTGTTTTTAACGCAGGCTGTGTGAGAGGTGGACTGTGAGCACCAACCAAATGCTGTCCTTGGACAGGCCGAGCTTTTGGCCCCTGGACGTGTAGTACTCCTCGATGTTCAGGCTGGCGTCGGTGTCGTGGGCCGCGTTGAAGACGGTCACCACCCTGGAGGGAACCCCCAGCACTCTCATCACTGGGAGCAAACACAGCGGAAAACACAGCCAGTGAAATCCAGACCCATGACTTGATTTAATGATTGATTTGGCTTTTGATTGCATTATTGTGTCTTTATCTTGTCTTATCTTATCTTTAAAGGTCCTATATTCTGCAACATGCATACCAGACGTGTTTCCTGAGAATTACACTTGATAATCAATATCCTGTCTGCCCGGCAACGACAACAGTTCATCCTTTGTGTCTTTTACTTGCTCCACTCTTCAGTAAGTCTGAGCCAGGGCTGGCAGTTTTGGAAGTCAGTCTCTATTTGTGATGTCACAAAGGGCACTATTGTCTTCTCCAGATTAGTGACCACACCCCAGGTCAGGTGTTGGCTCTGCCTCGTGAAGACCACTGTGCCCTTGACCCCTTTTCAAACATGCCGAAGGTCCAACAACGGATTGGTGTTAGCAGGAGGTTGCAAACAGAGGGCTAAACTGACTGTTTTCTGAATGTGCAGAGGTGTTTTTTTTAAACGCAGAAATGAAGTTCAGAGAATCTGGGCCGCGGCGTACTGCTCGTACCTGTGCAGAGGACGGCCGCAAACACCCAACACTGGCCGTAGCGCACGGGGCTGCAGTCGGACGAGGCCCAGCTCTGCAGGATGTCGGCGCTGCAGCTCCACTCGGTGGGGTTCACGCCACCCTGGTAGCTGCCATGCCACTTGCCCGCCAGAATCCCCCGGTCGTCATTGCAGTTCACCTGAAAGAGACGGCGAGACGAACAGCTGACGACAACCCTGCGGCTCGAGCTGCTCCACCTGCAGACTGAGTTGGATTTATTCCTTCTGTCCTTGTGGAAAAGGGTCCAAAAAAAAAAAAAAAAAAGCCCTAGCTTACCGTTTTTCCCTCCGACTTTTCCCACCTGGATTGGGTGGGAGCTTTTCCAGGTGGGACACTGGACTTGAGGTCTCAGCTTTAAACTGCCCTGCAGGTTTTAACCGTGTTTTGTTTGTTGGTTTGTGTGTTTGTTTTTTGCCTCACCATGGCACAGATCACCCTGCAGAGGTAAACCGGGTCGGCTCGGAGGATGTAGTCCTGCTTCACGTCCTTCAGGTGCTGCGGGCTGACCTGCAGCAGCTTCAGGCACGCTTCCAGGACTCCCGGCTCGTACTGAGGAAGAAAGGCAGAAAAACCAACCATGAGCTTTTTTAAGGAGGCGTTCGCATATCCACGCATCTTAGCGTTTTGGGGGGTTCATGGAGCCAATCCCAGTTGTCCGTACGGTGAAGGCAGGGCGACACCATGGACCAGTTGCCAGTTCATCAAAGGATAACACAGAGAGACAAACAACCGTCCACTTCCACGCTTACACCGATAGATAATTCTGGGTTGCCAGTTAGCCTGACGTGCTTGTCTCTGGACTGCGGGAGGAGCCTTGAGAACCGGAGGACAACCGAGGCACACACACAAGGGCGACACGCAAGCCAAGTGGTTGGAGAAAACTGACAGTGACTTTTTCATTATGTGGGACCTTTAAAGTTGTGAGTCGTCGTGTCTTTTATGCCTCCACAAAAGGATAATAATTATCTTGAAACCATTTTAACGAGACACTCTTACTCATTCAAATTTTTGTATTGTTTTAAAGCAGCTCTAGGTAACTTTCGGTGGAAATGGCAAAGTGATGAAGTAAACACGCTGCTGGCTAGTTTACTGATGTGGGAAAATACAAACAGTCGCCTAGCTGGAGCGCTCGTATGTGTTCAGGAAAAACACCAATGTGAAATGCAAAGCAGACATTGACAATAACGTAGCAAACGTTCAACACTTTTATTACTTCGTCTTTCATCGAGGTTAATTATGGGGTTCCATTCGTCATTATATCATCTTATGTATTTGTAATAGTAGTACGTAAAACCGCCTCTAATAAATGTGTGACGTTGCCGTATAGTGGTTCGTCCGGTGTGTCGGGTCGCGCTTGAAAGTTATGCAGTGCGGTTACAGCCGGCACAACCCCCCTCTCGCTGCCAAGGCGGCACCATTGACCCTATTAATCGGTTATGTACCGCTTTACTGAGTTTGGAATCATAATTTTATGGTCGAAAAGTTACCTAGAGCTGCTTTAACCCATAGTGTAACCCCATCGCTCTCATTTGAAGGACGCCGCCCACCTGACCGAAGGACCAGGGCCTGCAGCTGAGGTTGACGTTGCTGCCCATGTACACCAGGCCGTAGTCGCTCTTGACGTACTCCTCCCTCTGCTCGTTCGCCGGCAGGTACACCGGGTCCTCTGAAAGTCGAGACCACTCCCGTGACGACAGGAACGATTCGGCAGCGAAGACAGTGGCACGAACCCACCTTCCAGCCAGGGGTTGCACAGCACCACGAAGGTGCCCACCGCGTAGCTCCGCCTGTTCCCACCCGTCTCCATGGTGACCTCCAGGCCGTACGCGCCCACCGAGGAGCGCACCGGCGAGCAGATGTGGACGAGGAGCGACTGGCAGTGCAGGTCCCCCGGGTGGATTTTGGCCGACCAGGACTCAGGGTTTGATGGCTGCTTGGCCGCCTGGACTGGGAACCACTTGGAAAAATCCCCTGAACCACGGAGGGAGACGTGGAGTTAGAAATAACTGAGCATGAAAGTTCTGGGCCTACATTGTCATTGTCATTGATTCTTGTTTTGCATTATTCCTTTTGCAGTTTTTTTTTTCTTTATTAAGTTTTATATATTTATTTGTTAATTCAAATTATGGTTTATTACTGTCTTTATTTTGGACTTTAAAGAATTTTGTAATGTTATGGTAGGAATATGCTTCAACTGTTTAATAAAAATTTAAAATTTTAACTTACCACTACCACCACCACTCTATTACTATAACTACTACTACTACTGCTACTGCTGTTACTATTACTAAGAATGATAATAAGAATATGAATAATATGAATAATATATTTTGCATTTGTTGCTACTCTGAAGAACAAATACTTATGATGTTATAATAATTATTACAATTTTAACTATTACCTAATCAAATTATATTCAATTAAAGTATATTTCAAAAGCACTTTTTAAAAGTTATAAAATAAATTACACATTGATTTACAAAATGCTTTATAGACGTTCTGAACAGAGCCTGAATGAGGCTTAAGGGAAAAAAAACAATAAAGCATGATAAATATTGGCAGAGCACTTTAAGGAACCAACCTACGACCTCAACCTTCGAATGCACTTTTTGACACAAACACATTCTCCCGACGGACTGACCCTAATGACCAGGCACAACGAGTCCAGGCTACTGCTATCAGGACCCTGAGACCATCTGCCTCTCTGCAACATGCTCAAGACGTCGCTCCTCATTCCTGATGCAGAGAGCAGAACTGAACGTTGCCCAGCGAACACAACTGTGACTTGTATGTGTACGAATGCAGCTGGTTTGCTCACCGCTGACTGTTCAGCAAATTGTGCCTATAGTGGACCTTGAATCATTAGGTTTATTCATCAATTGTCACTGTTAAGATATGTGTATATTTATATAGCCTCTATAATCACTGACTTTGTTTTTGAGTTGTACTACATTTGGTACCACAGCTTTAACTTGGTTTAATTATTTCATAACTAATGGTGCGAGGCTGCACAGCTGCTATAACAAATGAAAAAAGGGACATTTCTTTTTAAAAGTCGTGTGAACCGAACTAAACAGTCTACTTTGGAAAAGGTGAACCACCACGCAGCTCAAATGACAAACAATATTGACTAATAAATAATGATATCTAAATAATAGTTATCTTGTGCCACAAGTGCTGGTTATAAAATGGGTCAAAAAGTGAAATTGTCCTACTGACCTTATAGTGCACTCAGCCAATAACTCATTATAAAGATTGTTTGATAGTTGCTAGGCACATCTGACGGCAAGCAATATTGTTGTTGCTTTTAAAAAAAAACGTCTGTAACCATGGAGTCAAAGCGTGTCATTCCTGCAGTCTCGTCTGCGTGGTGATTTGGTACCTAGCCAAATCCTCATGCCCAGGATCTCGGTCTGAGGGTTCCATGAGCAGCCGTCAAACATGAGGGTGAGTCTGAAGGGCTTCCCGCGACGCACCACCAGGTGCTCCCTGCTGAGGCCCATGGTCTCATGGGAAATGTGGTTGAGGTGGGTCTCAAAGTTGACATACTTCAGGTGGCACTGGTTTACGGCGAGGCCTGGAGACACACGGGATCAACTGAGCACAAACTTTCACAAACTGAGGGGAGAGCAGAGACAGCTCACGTTAAATTTCTAAATAAAAGTATTGAAGTTAAATTATTTTTTGTTAAAAAGCAATTAAATGTGTTGTTGTTCTAAATAAGTAAAATTATATATTACAATATGTAATGGTAATAATAATAAAAAATAATAATATCATCGTCATCATAAAAAGAAGAAGAAGAAGAAGATAGAATAATTTTCATACAATATGAAATACATTTTAAATGAAGTGAAATTCTTGCTGTTGACACGGTTGTGTCACAGTCGCCCTGCTAGAAGCCTCCCAGTCACTTACCGTTTCTCTGGAACATCCTTAACATTCCCGCTTTTACACCTTGTTATTTACATTGGCAGCTCTGCAACCCGGCTGCAGGGCTGCTAGAGTCAGTTATTTGAATCAAGAAACTGCCATTTGGAAACAAAAGAACAACAAAACAAAACTGAATCAAGAAGAAGGAAAAAAATCACGGGCGATATTCGGACCGACAGATATAAAGATTAAACTCACCGCAGGTGTAGTGTGCCATCGGCTGCATGTGGTCGACCGTCTGACCGGAGTCACAGCTGACTGAAAGAATGACAAACTGGCTCCACCTGCACCTGCTCTATGTGCCTTTCTCCTCCTCCCTCACACTTTCTTTTGACTTGAAGGGTAACAAAATAAAAATACAACTGGGCAAACTGTTTTCCTGGGAAAAATATTTATTGTTATAAAACGTTTATTGCGCTTCGTTGCTCACATTATCTTATCTTATGTCTTATCTCTGTCATATTTATCGAGAACATGCTACATGTAGCAGCAGCAGCAACAACAACAGCAAAAAAAAAAAATACTACGAAGAGCCTTGACTGCCGTTCTGTCTGTGCCCCCCTTCACATGTGAAAAATCAAAGGGCGTGAGCGGCTCTTGACTCAGTGACTCCACGGGCTCATTAAATTTGTTGGCCCCAGATCAAGAACGTATATTACTGCAACTATATGACTGCATGACTTTTATTGGAAGGAATATGTATTTATCAAATGCAAAGTCAAGTCCATGCTAAGTGCTAAGCAGTTCTTGATCTTCTTCTGTGGTTTCTCAAGGGCGGCTCACAGCGTTTATGTCCTGCTTCTGAAACAGCTGAAAAGGTTCCTCACTGGTGTGAGCGACTGGAAACAAACTCTGCCAAAAGTTGGCATGTGTGCCGTAATTCAGCCATCACTGATAAGCCACCACCAGGGCCGGCCCGTGGCATAGGCAGTATAGGCAAATGCTAAGGGCGCCGTCCATCCAGGGGGCGCCACTAATGGGGGAAGAAAAGAAAAAAAAAAAGTCATTTACACTATTCTTAAAATGAGTTATGTTGATAATAATAAAGTCTTTCAGTTCTGCTCAGGGGCGACACGGTGGCGCAGTGGTTAGCGCTGCCGCCTCACAGCAAGAAGGTCGTGGGTTCGATTCTGGGGCCCGGGCCTGGGACCTTTCTGTGTGCAGTTTGCATGTTCTCCCTGTGTCTGCGTGGGTTCTCTCCAGGTTCTCCGGCTTCCTCCCACACTCCAAAAACATGCATGTGAGGTCAATTGAACACTCTAAATTGTCCGTAGGTGTGCATGTGAGTGTGAATGGTTGTCTGTTTCTATGTGGCCCTGCGATGAACTGGCGACTTGTCCAGGGTGTCACCCTGCCTTAAGACAGCTGGGATAGGCTCCAGCAGACCCCCGTGACCCTGAATAGGAATAAGCAGGTATAGAAGATGAATGAATGAATGAATTCTGCTCAGTTTGTTGCTCTCCTGTAGCTGCAGAACAGAAATGTCCGGTTTGTTTCCCAGCCAGCCATGGAAAACTGTAAAGTAGCTACAGAAGAAAAACTAAATAATATCATACTACAACAGGAAGAATGGAAAAAACAAACAAAGAAATCTAATATGGAGCCAACTATGGAAATAAATTATGTTTTATGTTCATTTAAAACTCGAGAAGCCAATTAAGAAGACAAAGAGTAGTTGAGACTCTTCTAACGTGGACAAGGAGCAGTTTTAGAAGTCACCCCTCTGTCCAAACCTCATTTTTTTTCAGCACAACAGTGAGAAGTGTGCAGGCTAGATTCTGAGCACGTTGAATATAACTACATACTGTATACATAAAACTTGCAATAAATCAGTTAGCAAATGTATCTTCTCTTCTGCTCACACAGCAGGAACTATTTAGTTTTAAATAAATTCTGATTCCCCTCCCTGGTGTTGAGAAACACCGTGAGCCAGCTGAGCAAGAAGCAACAGATTTTCTAACTAGCTTATCAACCTGAAAATCAGATGGATATGAGCCAAATGGCTCGAATAGCTTCAGAACTGAAAACAGAGCCAATGCGATTCGATGGAAAACCACCAGGAATTCAGACCATTGTAAATATAAAAAAAAGCAAAATACAAATGGCTTTGACAGAAATATTTTTTTTATTTTTGTCAAATAAAATTATACAAAAGTATTTTATTGGCACCCATTAATAATCCACATGTACAAACCTAAATGTTTATTTTACCCGAGACTCGGCGAGAAAAATAAAATTTTGTAAGACAAAAACATTCAGAGTAACTGTGATTGATTGTTTAAGTTGGTGGATAAGTTAAAAGCACTTTGAGCGGCTGCATGGACGAGGACTGAAAAAAAAAAAAAAAATTGATCCAGTCGCCCGTCTGTTGATGATTGGCAGGGGCTTCACAACATTTCATGAATCAACAATGGGGAAAAAAAATACTTAAAAAAAAAACTCTGGATAAAATACACTAAATGTACAGAAGTTTTCATCTTTTCCCTTAAAAACAAACTGTCCAAACAGAACAAAAGTGATTAAAAAAAAACAAACCAAACAAACACAGAAACTTTCCTGGTTCTGGAATGTTCTGCACAAATCAACATTTGACTCCAACAAGGCACTGCTTTTTTTTCCAAGAGCAAAAACAAAACTTGATTCTCTGGAGGTGTGGTGAGAAAAGTTGGCCAGTTCAGCTCATAATTGGCTCAAGGTCAAGACACCAACTCAAGCTAATTCATAATGTAGTCGAGTTACACAGTGGATTAGAAAAAAAAAATTGAAGTCTAACCTCGAAACCAGCCTGAAGAAAAAGGCCTCAACAATCAGTTGGTAGCAGTTTTAAATTCCAATATGTGGGATTTAGTACCACCTAGTGGTGAAGTTGAAAGAAGTTGTAGTTGAAAGTGAAACGTCAAATATTGGCTGAATGATGAGATCGTCAAAATAAAAGTCAGGCAAAAGAATTTCAGACACACGGGAAGTGGAAGGAAGTGACCGTTTCTAAAGCCAATAAAAAGATTAATGATAAATATTTTATTAGATAATTTTACCATAATCCCACACACTGGATGTAAAATGTACAAAATAATTCAGTCCAAATGACAAAAATCTATGTTTTTTCTTTTTCTTTTTAAAAACAGGATAACTATGTTGCACATCACTAACGACAGGGATATATATTTTCTATGGGAGGGGGGAAGGGACAAGACTTGGTAAAATACAAGCATGACTCATGAGATGCTATTTTAAAAACACAAACACCCCTATGACACAGACACACACAGAAAACACTCCTTTTTTAAATTGCTAAATGACATAAAATTAAAAACAATCAGCTTCCTGCCTGGAAAATTATTCAACCTCTTTTTTTTTTTTTTTTACTTTTTTCCATTTAAAAGAGCTTTTAAATAAATAGAAAATTCTCACACACTCACACACACACAAAAAAAAACAAACAACCCTGGACTTCAGGAATGCAAAAACAGCAACATAAATTAAATGAAGACAAGCAAAGCAGTGGATGAATGCATTGCTGTTCTGCTTGTTTGCCATAGTTTTAAAAAGAAATCGATGCGGCAAGAAAAAAAAAATCAAAAGAAGGTGCAAAAGGCGACTTGGGAACGTTGAGGAGCTCCAGATAAGACACAGAAACCCTTTAACACGGTTTTCAATCGGAGGCGTGAACATTAACCTTTCCTCCTCCTGACTGCCAACACGACGTCCACAGACTGTCCATCACTTCCACCTGACACGCACTCACGTGCACGGTTCGGACTCAAAAAAGTCGAGTTGCAGATGTTTTTTTTTTTTTTTTTTTTAACCCAGAACCCACACAGACAGACCCACAAAACCCGTCACAATAAGATGAGAGCGCCTCCGACTGGCAAACACCTGAGACTGTAAAAACACCTGGAATCCCCACACAGAGCAGTGAGCTCAACACTGCCACCTTCTGGACCCACCAACTGACTGACTGACTGACACTTCTGGCTCCGCCTTGATTGCGAGGCTAAGTTTGATTTTACTTGGGTCAGATTTCTGTGTACTTATTATTTTTTTTTTTTTAAAGACAATAATGAATTGACATGCCCCAATGCATTGTGGGTGGCTTGAGATTATCACATGACTTTTTCCAATCATCTGCAAGATGTTTTATTTCAGCAAAGCCACGCTGAGCCTAAAGGTGGAAGGCTGATAAAGGACCAATCAGTCTAAAAAGTAAACTTGGTCCTGTACACTACAGAAAATATTTTGTCTCCATCCTGTTCAATGAGAAAAGCCCAACACACACACACACACAGCTCAAGGAATCACCCCTTTGTGATGTCACAGAAGGTGCCAATTCCTGCACCGGGTGGGCACAACATATCATTAGTTTTTCTAGGGAGGCTGCAAGCAGCCTCCCTAGAACAGTCTTTAGAATAATCGTCCAGTCTGATTCAATGGACTTCAGGACGACAGAGGATGTGAAACATTTAAAACACGGGATCGATTTTGGGAAAATTGTGCAAAACGTGAATAAATAAAATCAAATCCCACAGAGGGAAAATATTATTGTTATTGTTTTTTTTTTTTACAGATCACAATTCTCTCAGAGCAAACTCACTGACACCTCTCAGGCCACGATCAGACTACAAGCCAAAACCCGATTTTTAGTCCATCCAGATTGAAACCGGATGCGCTTTTGTATTGTGAACAGTCACAAATCACGTGAAATCCAATTTTTGCAAAATGGATTGAAAAGTCTGAACAGAGAGCCAGATCCCATTTGGACACTTGCTAAAAACAGACAGTCAACCCTAAACAAAAAAAAAAAATCTGATTTGAGAAGGAATCTGATTTGAATCGGATTTGCCTGCAGTCTGAACGCAGCCTTATTTCACTGACAACTTTCTGGGACTTTCAAACACTTTGGCGGACCGGCAGAGAGGCGGAGCTTCTCACGAGACCATAACCTTTCAAGCCTGAGCTCGACAAACAAGTCGCAGCACGTCAGCAAATCAGCTGCTGTGAGGTCAACCGGCCCCTCCCCCATGAGTCCGACACACACACACACACACACACACACACACACACACACACACACACACACATCCAAAAAGACCTGCATGATCCACTCGCATGAAACGTCGACGAGAAGAAAAACACAACTCACTTGGTACAAACAACCATATAAATAATTTAAATAGCTAAACTAAAGCTGAAGCCTCCATCTAAAAACCTTCCCAGGGGCCAGAGAGACAAGTGCTCAACGTACGCCGTACAGTTTCTGGGATAGCCGGAGGGGGTCGCAGTCGCTTTCCCCACAACAGCACCACCACTACATCCAGTCAGACGTGAGCGAGGCGGGATTAGAGTCCCCCCCCCCCCCCGCCCTTCAGGGGTCGACGGAGGCGTAGCTGTCGCCCAGGACGTTGGCCAGGTCGCCGAAGTCGCTGTCGAACAGTTCGCTGATGCCTTCGTGGTCCTCCAGGCTGAAGGGGTAGTCATGGCTGTGGGGCGGGGACAGCGTGATGAAGGCTTCCAGGGGGAGGGGCAGACCCTCGCCGTGCAGCAGCCCCAGGGGCGACAGGTCGAGGTCGTGCAGGTCGCAGAGGCTGCCGAAGGGGTCGGCGCTCAGGAGCGACTCTGAAAGGGAGAGGGAGAGGGCAGCGGTGACTCGTTAGCGCTTCCTCAGACCGGAGGGATATCGCAAGAGTGCCAAGGAAACACTTTTTATGCATTTCCTAGAGTGACCAGATCCCAACTTACCAGATGTGGGCCAGGGAGTGGGACAATGTGGGACAAAGTGGGTCACCTCAGTGACGTTACCAATGCATCGATGGTAATCTAAAAGCAATAACATTTCTATTCCGCCCCTGCACACAGTGCGAGTTTCCCACCGGTTTGATTCAAAGGCCTATGATAACTAATAGAACTACTACGCAAATGAAAACGTAACGACAGAAATGCATTTGAAATATCTGCATTCACTGGACAATACAGAGGCTTTGATTTGATTGTGAAGACAAGAAAATGACAACAAATAAAGGAGCTCTGAAGAACGTCTACAGTTTTCACAGTATTGTGGCCAACTTGGCCAAGACAACTGTGTACAGTAACAAACAGTCACGTCTTGAGGCACAGCTTAGTCAATATCAAGCAGCAAGTGCATTATAATCGATGTAGTATTATATAATTGATATAATAATATAATATAACTGATGATAGCTTACTACCACAGTCTTCGAATCTGTACGACTGGCAGTGTGATACTGTGTGATAAGCACCGGTTATTTCAGCAGCTGCTGCCTTATCTGCATTAGAGTCGTGCTTTGGTTTTAGTAGGAAGGTGTCCACAGAACGTGAGGCCTCCTTTTAAGCAGCACGCTTTTTGTGAGTCTCGCATTGTCTGCGTCGCTCCACGTCGCACTCGCCTCCGTGTGCAACGGAGAAACGGCTCTGACAAACAGACTCGCCTTGCACGGACTTCACCCACGGCTGAATGCTTTCCCAGTCCTTGCTGTAACTGCATCTCCTTTCCTTTGCCGTGGTCGCGCTTTCCTAACAAGTTCTTCCTGCGTTTCTTTTGTGTCGTTTCAAAGTCAAGGACAACCGGCAACGGTCGCTTCCTGGTCTTGTCACAACAAAAACGGAAGGCGTCTGCAAATCGTGCTTGTATTCTTTACACACACACACACACACACACACACACACACACACACACACACACACACACACACACACACACACACACACACACACACACACACACACACACACACACACACACACACACACAAACAGCTATGCAGGATTTGTTGTTTCTGCCTGCCTTGATTTTAAGATCCGAGTGCGGTGAAGAGCGGAGCCTCACTCACCCGGGTCGACGGGCAGCACCAGCGACGAGGCCTCCTGCTGGGAGGCGGCCGTCACCGTGGACGACGTGGAGGCCGGCGACGCCAGCCTGGGGTCCGGCGAGGGCTCGGCGGGCGGGGTGGAGGGGGGTTCGGGGTTGGCCTGGGACGGGCTGCCACCCGTCACGGGGCTGCAGACGCCGGAGCTGTCGTCCGGGCAGAGGAAGACGTCGATGGGTCCTTGTGTGCTCTTCAGGGACACCTGGTAGCCCTGGCAGGACGAGCGCACCGGGGGGTCAGCCGGGGGTCAGCCGGGGTCACGTGACTCACCCTCGGACAGCGACGGGGGCTCTTTACCTTGCTGGGTTCCGAGACCTGCATCTGAGTCTCCGGCGGAGCTCTGATCACCATCACCAGCTGGTCCGGAGAGTCGAAGGACTTCTTCAGGTCCTGGCAGCGTACGTAGCCCAGCGTGACGGCCCAGCGCTAAGGAACTCAACGACGACGACGACGACAACAAACAACTTCAACCGGAGCTACACAAACTCGAATTTCACCAAGAGTTTCAGGAGGAACTGAAATGATGCAGATAAAGACATTCCAGCCATGAAACCATACTTTTTTGCAAAGCAGCTGAATTGTTTTTCAATTTAAAGCAACTTTATGTTGTCTGAGTGTCTTATTGCCTTTTGATTGTGACAAAAGTAGCAAGCTGAAAAGAAAAAACAGAGGAAAAGCAGATAAAAAGAGGGAACATGAGGACCTTCAATAGCTGCGTTTCCATTACCTCAAGGAATCACGCAAAACCTAAATATCGCAATAAAAAAACTGGTAATGGAAACACCTAAACTTTGAATGACCTCTCAAATATCACTAAAAGGTTTTTTTTCGCTCTCATGAGGTGGTTTTTCAGACGTACTTTGTTTAGAAATATTGCTTCTTTTTTTTTTGCAAAAAACTATAATGGAAACGCAGCAAGTGTCTACGTGTTGCTTTAACTGAAGGGTTTTGTATTAAAACATTGTGAAAATGGGATTTTTCACAACATCAGCCTTCTGCTCTGACAGTCACTGCTCATCATCAGCTGGCCAAGAAAGGATATTTCTTGTTCTGCGGGTCCTCGGTGAGCAGTCGCAGCTGCAGGGTGGATTTGGAGATGAGCTCGTCGAGCTGCTTCTCGGCCTCGGTGAGGTCACACACCTCCCGCTGCAGCTCCTTGTGCCGCGAAACCAAAGAGGCGTCCACTCGGTTCCCCCTGCAGGAGGAGACAGACAGCCGACCCGGGATCAACCACCACATCCCTCCTTGCTTTCCTCTACTCAGCCACCATCGCTACTTCTCCCCACTCACAGCCACTGGATGTGGTTCTTGGACTTCTTGGAGATGAGCTGGATGCCCTCCAGGACGTTGGTGATGTCATAGATGCGTCGCTTCTGCACGTCCAGCACCTGCGAGGCCCAGTTCAGGTCCACCACGCCGTCGGCCGACTGCGACAGCAGGTTGAGGAAGCGCTTGGTGGTCAGGTTGAGGGAGGTGTCGTAGCGCGAGCGCTCCGTCGTGCTCCGAGGAACTGCAGCGGGAATTGAGAAGCACTTTTCAAACACGCGTCTGAACAGCACCTGGCGAAAAACATTCCCTTTGGTTCATAAATGGAAAACCGTCGCATGCTAGTTCACACTTTCAGATTTTTTTCCTTATTCCAAGTTCATTAACAATGCTTTCCAAGATGTTTTGAACTTAATCTGGATAGCATGTTATAGGAAATTAAAATTTTACATATTAGCAAAATCGTGCCAACATTTGTGTCGTCTGCATTCACAGGTTCGCAAGCAACTCGTGAAAAGTTTTTACATTTACAAACCACAAATCGAAGCAAAACAACAAATTAACTTCTTCCCACTGGTGTCAGACTTCAACAGGTCTCTTCTGTTGCTGCATCTACTGATCTAGACGCAGCCAGTTGTCTTTACAATGGCTAGAGCTCAGGACGGACAGCTTGGAGGAGACTCCGGCTGGGTTGGGTGGAGGGGTGGGGGTTGTAAATACCTCTGGGAGGGGCGGGTGTGGAGGGAGGGGCGTGGCCGTTGGCCGGTCGTGCGGTGCTGACGTACTGATGGTCGCTGTCCAGGTCCAACTTCCTCTTCACCTAGACGCAAAAACGTTTAAAGGACGTCAATTATCAAACCGGTTTTAAGACGCACTTTGTCTGTTAGGGGCAAAGATTGTAGGCTGAAGAGTCGCTTTCATGCCAAGATCTGCATTCAATGTGCATTCATTACAATACACCACCAGGTTGTGGAAAATTGCCCTTTGTGATGTCACAAAGGGTGCTGATACCACCCAGGCAAAGTGTTGGCTCCTCCCCTCTGAGATAGCTTTGTTTCTGCTGCCCTCTCGAAATATAAATCTAAAAATATTGAAAAGCAAATTAGCATTTTACCAGGAGGCCATAAACAACGGGCTAAATATGCTTTGTTTCCTCGAGAAAATTAAATCATATGACAATGTGACGAAAAATAAAACCTACAAAATGAGGCCTTAAAAAAATGATCATCAACTGTAGCAGTAAGAGGTGGAACATCACCAACTGCAAGAGGCTGTACATTAAATCCATTACACTGGCCAAAGTTCAGTCACCGCTAAGAGGTTAACAGCTCGCCCTGGCAGCTGCCGTTTCACTTTCTCTTCTCCTTACCGGCGGCCTGCCCAGAGCTGGCTTCCTCTTGTCTTGCAGGCCGACGCCAGCGGGGCCCTGCGGCGTGGCGAACAGCAGGATTTCCCCCGTGCTGGTGGCGGGCGCGGTCGACGGATGGAGCACCTCATTGCCGGGGCTGGTGAAGATCACTATCTGGTGGTCCTGGCCCAGGTCGATGCTGCCGGAGTTCAGCAGGGTCTCAAAGTCAGCCAGCAGGTCCTCAGATGTCTGCCCCGTGATCAGGGTCTCTGACATGGCACCGTGTCCCCAGAGGGAAGCGACCGACCTTCCCCCGACTTTGACTGTCTGGCAAGGGGAGTGGTGGAGGTCACGGGCTGAGATGTTGTGTGTGTGTGTGTGTGTATGTGTGAGGGGGTGTTAACAGCAGCAACCAGGAGTCCCTGGGATGAACGTCTTAAAGCGAGGGAAATAAAATCCACTGAAAGTTTTCCTGCGTGAGTTTGCAGGCAGTTGGAACATGTCCAAAAAATGCTCCTCTGGAAAAAAAAATCCCCTTCAACTGGACGTGAAGAAAAGACTGCAGACGCACTGAAAGAGCAACTATTGATCACCTAGAAGCTAACAGCTGAGAGAGAAAGAGAGAAGTCTTGCAGGCAGATGGCAACGCAACAAGACAGGATGTTCAGGCAAACAGGAAGTGTGGCAAATAAAACAATGTCGCTAAAGGCGTTTTGAGCGCTCGGCTGCCGTGGTCCTTGTGGCCCCGGAAAGAGTGACACGAATTGGCCGTGGCGACGATGTGCGGCAACTGCTGTCCTGTTAGCGAGCTAGCATACGGCCGCGCTAATCTTTTGTTTTCATCTGTTTAAGTGTGGTGACAGCCGCGAGGCCTGGCCACACTGCCTTTCACCCCGCTCCTCCGAGGCGGCTAAAGCGAGCTAGCCTGCGCCACGGTAACAAGCGCGGAAAGTTAAAAAAGCACTCCCCGGTGCGGCAGACACGCGACCCGCTGGAGGGTGGACGACGGTCCTACTCAGCCCCGAAGCCGACACATCGCTCTGTCACACGGTCGTTAAAACTTTGCGGCTGCATTCCAGGAGTGAGCTAACACTGTATAAATACACTATCTGCGATGTAAAAAAAAATCAGTCCGGCGACTCCAAAGCACCTTCGAGGGCGTCCGTGACAAAAGGGGCGCCAGTTCAGCCAAGTGGCGGTGATATTCTTGTGTATATTTAAATGTAGGGCAAATTAGCATGCTAGCTAAGTTATTAGCAGCGGTTCTTCTACCCCCTCGTTTTGTTGGGGCACGGAGGAAGCAGTCTGAAAAACTGGAGATGTGGACAAATAAAGCGGCGAAATACAAACGCGTCCCTCGGGAGGAGCGCCGGTGGTCCTTTGGCTGCTCACGCCAGGCGCAGTCCAACTGTCAAAGCGCCGTCGCGACCCCGATATCGCCCGTTATTGTTGTTATTGTCCCAGCTGATCTACAGCTAAACAAGGACCTCGCGGTTTTCGCGCGAAACCTTTTTTGCCGCGAAAGAGGCATGTGCACCACTACGGCGGTTGCCATTGGTCGAAAGACTCCACCTTCCGCAGGGCGGGGTGGGAAAACGGTGATTGGCCCAAACGGCCTTGTCGTTTAAGGCGCGCTAGCCGAGCGCCGCTATATCGATGCGAGACTACTATTCAGAAACCGACGGGGTTTTTTTCCCCACAAAATGTTTCCCCCACCCCACGTTTTTAAGCAATAATTGACGTATTTATATGTGGTGTCTGTGTAGAAAATTATATGCAAAGAGCAACCACGCGCCTCCAATTTAATGTCGTTTAAACAAAAACTATCAGTTGCGAAGCCAATATTGCTTTCATTCTCCTTATTCGGTTCAAAGCATTCATGCCAACTGTTTCAGTTATTCTCAGTTAGCTTTAATTCGGCTCTCCAGCACGTAGAAGTCTAACTTTAACGACAAAAAACGGGAAGTGTGCGCAGTGTGCCGTCACGTGACCATGAAAGACCTGCTCAATCGAGCACCACGGACAGTCGATTGGAGCGACAATATGGCGCAGGCAATATTTGAGGTGCTCGAAGGTAAGGAGAATATTTCAATAACGACGCACATACAACAGCTTCAACCGGCATCACCGCACGGTGCTACTTTGGTTATGCAGACGGTTCATTATATGTGGAATATGCGCCATTTATCTATTTCCCTAGCATCCAAAACGTCCTGAACATGGGTGGGGGGGGGGGGACCAGGACTGTAAACAGATGATCAGGTTGTTCATTGTCCTTCTCCTTTGCACAGTGTTTGAACGTGACCCGTTTCAATGTTGCAAATATTGTCGGTTTCATCTTTTTAGTCAGATGTCATTCATACAGTTTAGCCATAGATCCCATATGTTTAGATTGCTGCTGCTCTGAGAACCCGTTAGGTGTTGGCTGTTTTTTTTTTTTGTTTTGTTTTGTTTTGTATTGTTTTCATTTTACACCAAGGAATCAGACCAATTCAGTAGTTTTTGTTTGTTTTTTTTTTAAATGTAAGCCAGTTGTGGAATACCAACATTCTGCTTCGTTATCACATTTGGCGTTCACGTCACACTGCCGTGATGAACGTGATGCTCATCCACTTTCTTCTTCCTCTTCAGGCATGGACAACCAGACGGTGCTGGCGGTCCAGTCTCTGCTGGACGGACAAGGCGGGGTGCCCGACCCAAACAGCCAGAACGTCTCGGGAGCGTCCACCATCCAGCCCATGGGTGTGTACAGCAAATCAATATGACTTAGAAGCTCGTTATGCAGACACACCTCAGTCATTTCATACTCTCGCTGCCCATTAGCCGTCCTCATCTGCGACGGTAACTTGATATGAGGCACCACTTGGTGCCGGAGGACACGAAAATATCTCCCATCGTCATCCAATCCCTTGTTTAATGTGTGTTGACCCTCCTCTCCCCCTACAGACGACGAGGACGTCTTCCTGTGCGGGAAGTGTAAGAAACAGTTCAACTCTCTGCCGGCCTTCATGACCCACAAGAGGGAGCAGTGCCAGTCGAGCGTGCCCTCCCTGTCCACTGTGTCCCTGGCCTCCACTGTGGCCTACACGCCCATTCCGTCCATCAGCTCTGTACCACAGACCCCTAGCAACAGACAGGTGGGGAGGGGGAAAGAAAAAACGAGAAATTGCGTGAAGTAGAAGAGCACAGAATCACAAAAATCCAGTTGATCCTGTTGTTGTTGTTGTTGTTTTGATTAAGACTGTTATGTGTTGTCGAACCTTCTGCTTACCTGCACGCCAGGTGTCCACCTACATCACAGTGCCCCCCTCCCCTCTGACACACACTCTGGTACAAGGCAACGTGCTGGTCAGCGACGACGTGCTCATGTCGGCCATCTCAGCCTTCACCTCCATCGACCAGCCCATGGCTGCCATGCAGACGCCGGTTCAGGTAACAGGGACTTTACTCACTCCGGTGGTCAATCAATCAATCAATCAATCAATCAATCAATCAAATTTTATTTATATAGCACCCTACAACAGCCAAATGGTGCACAAGGTGCTTTCCAGAGTAAAACATAACAAAAGCAAAGCTAATAAAACAGTTAAAACACAACATTACTGCGAATGCACAATTATAAAACAAGAATAAAACGCAAAATTGGTGAAACATAATTCAAACACTGATGCAGTTTGATGGCTTCACATCTCTTCTGGTGTGCTTCCTTCCCTCTCTGCTGCAGAGTAACTTGAGCATGCACACAGCTGGCGTGTCCTATCTGCAGCATCACCTGCACCCTCCTCCTCCTCCTCACCATCATCAGCATCACCACCACCATCATCATCATCATCAGCAGCAGCAGCAGCAGCAGCAGCAGCAGCAGCAGCACCACCACCACCAGCAGCAGCAGCCACCAGCAGCAGCAGCAGCA
Source organism: Thamnaconus septentrionalis (assembly GCA_009823395.1). Lineage (NCBI taxonomy): Eukaryota > Metazoa > Chordata > Actinopteri > Tetraodontiformes > Monacanthidae > Thamnaconus > Thamnaconus septentrionalis. The sequence goes on from CM020512.1 coordinate 9,891,978, forward strand.
GCAGCAGCAGCAGCAGCAGCAGCAGCAGCAGCAGCAGCCGGCCCACCCCCTGCCTCCAGGCCAGACTCCGGCGCACCCCCTGCCAGCTGCGCAGCCCCCCCAGCAGCCGCTCTCCTCACAGGTCCCTGCCAGCCACAGCAACTCAGTGGTTCAGGTGTACGCCACGCTGCCCCACATGGTCGCCGGTGGTGGTGCTGGTGGGGTGGGGGGAGGAGGAGGAGGAGGAGGAGGAGGAGGTGGAGGCGGTGGCGGTGGAGGAGAGATCCAGTCTCTCAGCTTGCAGGCTTTCAGTCACCCAGTGCAGGTGGGTCAAGGTTGTTGTTTTTTTGTTATTTAGTCTCTCAGTGAGATAGATACAGTAGATAGATACATAGATAGATAGATAGATAGATAGATAGATAGATAGATACAGTAGATAGATAGATAGATACAGTGGATAGATCGATATGATAGATAGATAGATAGATAGATAGATAGATAGATAGATAGATAGATAGAAACTTTATTGTCTGTTTTCCAGTAAAAAACAGAAATTTGTCTTTGACACAGCTGTAAAAAAAAAAATGTAAATATATTTTTTGCTATTCAGAACAGTTATTGCAGAGGCTCACCACTGAGCCCCAGTGAAGTTCTCCCAGAGGTAGTTGGGCTGATCTGGTTATTGTTATTATTGCCTGTGTCTGCTTCTCCTTCAGGTGCCCAGTCAGTGTGTGGAGAGCCAGTCCTTCACCACCCCTCCCGTCTACAGTCCGGGCAAACAGGGCACCAAAACCAAGATCTGCAGTATCACCAGCAATCTGACGGAGCTGACCGACTTGGAGAAGGTCATTATTCCCAAGCGCTCCAGGAGCAGCAAGAAGAGCCTGGACGGAGTCGCAGGTGCCTGGGGGAAACTCTGCTGTAAGCTTTTTGACGCATCGGCGCAAACACACTCAGCGAGCTGAAATCTGTCGCTTCCGTCCAACAGAGCAGCTGAAAGGCAAAGGGCCCAAACTGAAGTGCAACTACTGCGTCAAGACCTTTGCCAAAAACTTTGACCTGCAGCAGCACATCAGGAGGTGAGTCAGCGGCCGCCGGGGAGGAGAGACTCTTGTTTTCGGCGACGGCGTCGTGACTGAACCCTGGTCTCTGTGCAGTCACACCGGAGAGAAGCCGTTCCAGTGCATCGTCTGCGGCCGAGCCTTCGCGCAAAAGTCCAACGTGAAAAAGCACATGCAGACGCACAAGGTATCAAGTCTGTGACCGTGTCCCTCCGCTTTACCGAGACGCACGTCCCCAGTGGATGAAACTATGAAAGTGTTCAGGCAACAGTGACCCTGAATTTTACTCTTCAAAGTAAATTGTAAAGTATTCGTAGTTTTCCAACGATGCTGTCCATCCATCCTCTCCATGCACTAGTTTTCAGACCCAGTACAGCATATTATAAGCCCTTTGTGATGTCACAAAGGGAACCGATACCCACCCCCGGAGATATGAGTGTTTGCATTTGCGTACACTAAATATAAATAGAAACCAGCATGAAGCCATTGATCGTGCAGGTGTGGCCGATGGGCGTGAGCGGCGCCGTGTCCAGGATACCAATCACAGTCAGAGTGGTTCCGGCGCCGTCCAATGGGGAGGAGGTGGGCGGAGAACAGCAGCCACCACAACAGCAGCAGCAGCAGCAGCAGCAGGGGGAGGCAGAGGAGGCGGGGCCACAGCAGCAGCAGCAGCAGCAGCACAACAGTCAGTCTCATGGAGAGGAGGAGGAAGCTCAGAGAGGTACAGTGTTGCTGGGATTACTCCACAGAAGTAGTCTGATTACTGATTACTCCTTGGAAAAGTAATCTAATTACTTCTTTGACTACTTTGTTTCATAAGTAATCAATTACTAATTACTTTGTTTAAAAAAGATAAACAGAGAGATGTACAGCAGTCAAAAGACTCGACGCTCTACTGTGGTCCCACAGACGCTGCGGTGGAGATGGTGGAGAGCGCGGCGGCGGCGGCGGCGGCGGTGGCGGAGGCTCTGGCCGACCCCGAGGCCGCCGGTGCCGAGGCCCTGCTGCACCGACACCCGGCGGGCCAGGCGGAGGCGGAGCAGACGCGGCGCAGCAAACAGATGGTGGTCATCGACAGCTCCTACCAGTGCCAGTTCTGCGCCAGCAAGTTCAAGACCTACTTCCAGCTCAAGTCCCACCTCACCCAGCACAAGGGGGAGCAGGTGAGCAATCGAGGCGGCGCCCCCAGCAGTACAAATGAGACTTTGTTTTCCAAAATCTGAATCTACCCCAGAAATTAAAAGATTTTATTGAAAATAAAACTCTCCAAATTTAAATTTAGCCCTCTGTTTGATGCTCCTGCTTTACTTTCCTACAAAACTGAAGCTTTGTTTGACATTTCATCTGTTTAGTTGACGAAACAAGAGGGTCTCAGAGGGCGGAGCCAACGCCCGGCTGGAGTGGCCACTGATCAGAGATCCGTGCCTTTTTGTGACATCACAGAGGGCCGATTTGCACCAGTTCAACCGGTTCGCTAAGCGTGCTCCACCCTCCACTCCCCTCTGCAGGTGTACAAGTGCGTGCTGAAGTCCTGCTCGCAGACCTTCCAGAAGCTGGACCAGTTCCTGGAGCACATCCGGACGCACCAGGAGCAGCTGACCTACCGCTGCCACCTCTGCCGCAAGGTCTTCCCCTCCCTGTTCGACCTGGGGGTCCACCAGTACTCCCACAGCTTCTGCCCGCAGCAGAGCTCGCGCAAGGAGACCGCCATCTACAGGTGAGCCCGCTGTACTACAAGTCCGCGGTGGGTCGTCAGGGCCAGCTACGCCTTCTCTGCCGGCCTAAACCTGGCTTGAAAAGTACATTTTTTTTCATTATTAATTTATTACTATGTTATTCTCCATTGTTCTTTTCACGTCGTATAATATCCACTTGGTTGCGCTGCTTCCATTGTTTCGTATTAGGGTAAAGTTCTTATCCAATCATATTTCAGCTAGCTTGTGTTGCCAGGTTCTATGAGATCTGCCAGCAGAACCGACACAGCAGGCTCCTGTCTGCTGTAAGTGAATGGACCTCAGTTAGTTGCAACAGCCAATCAGATCTCGAGTCTTTCGATGCTGAGGCCAGCTAGCTGGCTTCACGCTGAACTTCACAAGTACTCGTCCTGTGATTGGATAAGAAGCTCTGAGAACCTTACAGACTGAACTCAACCTGGACGTCTGGTTGCGAACCCACGACGGCTGAAGGAGAATATGAAGATTTAGTTGCTGAATTATTAGAAATTTATCGTGTAAATAATGTGGCGTATTGGCGCAGCAGCTGCACCAACATGTTCAATTGTTAAATAACTTAATCTCTTAACTTTACTTCATCGTCTCTCGGACGAATCGGCGACAATGCGCAGTTTATTGGACCAGTTAAGGCTCACAGAGTTTAGGGTTGGTGGACTTATCAAAACTTTGTTGAGGAATCTCTGAAAATGGCTTTTCAGTCTTAATTGTGATTTAAATGCTATGGGAACTAACTTTCGCTCAACTAGGTTCCCTATATGAAGGTGATGTAATGTGGAAGTGTGATTCTCTTTGGATTCTCGAACCTCAGCGTCATATTGAAAATAATATGAGGTGAATTGATTTAGGGTGGACTAAATATGACGTCACTGATGGCCTTGGCGTGAAATGCACGGCCCTCCACTGCTACTAATAGTAGTAGCAGTAGTTTTACCTGACTCTTTACAAAGGAAAAACACTTTTTTTTTCTGGTGCTTCGCCGCAGGTGTGCCAAGTGTCAGAGCCGATATTCCACCCAGGAGGCTCTGGAGCAGCATCTCCTCACCGCCTCCCACTGCTTCCCCTGCCCACACTGCCAGAAGGTGTGTTGGGCGACCACAGTGACCGCTGAAAGAGACTCCAGCTGTTCTGCTTTTGGGGGCGACTACTCATAATGACGGAAGACTGAAGTGTTTTCCCCTCCTCTCTGTCCACCAGGTTTTCCAGTGCGAGCGATACTTCAGGCGCCACCTCCCCACGCACGGCATCGGCGGCCGCTTCAAGTGTCCGATCTGCAAGAAGGCCTTCAAGCAAGAGCACTACCTCAAGCTGCACTCGCGCATCCACTCAGGTCTGGACCGGCTCGCTAGCCGTAACCCCTTCGCGTGAAGCCTAAAAATTGAGCCATGACTGCAGAGCCGGTGGGGGTGGCGGCGGCGAGTGACGCTGGCACGCTTCTTTCTGTCCTCCAGGTGAGAAACCGTACAAGTGCTCCCTGTGCGAGGCCACGTTCAACAGGAAGGACAAAGTGAAGCGGCACATGCTCATCCACGAACCCTACAAGAAATACAAATGCCCTTTCAGGTGAGAGAACAGAACGGAGACCAACGGGACGGACGTCTCGTTTTGTCCCCTTTCAAACGTGATGAAGGTCCAACAATGTTTGAGTTCCTGCAGGAGACTGTAAACAGAGGGCTAAAGTTTCAGGGGAAAATGTCGGACCCTTTAAATGCTTCTGTTCCTCCTGTGCTCTCCGTTTCTTTTTCCTTGGATATTTATTTTTTGTTTGCTTCCATTTCCAACAGGACACATGTAGGATGCACCAAAGAATTCAACCGACCCGACAAACTCAAGGCCCACATCCTGTCGCATTCTGGTGAGCAAAAAAACAAATTTTTTAAAAAGTCATGGCCGATCACCTGGACATTCGATATTGCATTTACAGAGCAAAGCTACTAAAGCATGAGAGGTTTCCCACTAAAGAAATATGTAAGAAATAGATTACTCATTGCTGGCATGTCTCGGCTACAAAGTGTTTTTGCTCTGAACAACCAATCAGCAGCTGCGTCTCCATCACCCCTAGAATTGCACAAAAACCTAAATATCGCAATAAAAAAACTGGTCACAGAAACACCTAAACTTCGAAAAACCTCTCAAATATGGCTAAAAGGTTTTTACACTCTCATGAGGTGGTTATTCGGACGTATCCGTATAGAGGTATATCGCAAAAGTGTCATGGTAACACTTTTTTCGCATTTACACGTCAGCAGACGTGTCGTACGGGGTCACGTGACCAGTTGACTTCAAGTGGAAATGGCGCGTTGTTTGGACGGAGGAGGAGACAGAATATTTTTTACAAGTACCAAAAAAAAAACATTCATGACGGCAAACAAGAGTGGTTGTTTCTTTTGTTTCGTAATTATCATAATAGAATTCTCGTAAAAGGCAATTGTACTTTTTCTTTAAATTTTAGAAATACCGCTTTTATTTTGGAAACGCAGCTACAGGCTCTGGCCCTTTTAAAAAGCACTTTCTTGACCAGAAGCAGTTCAGAGGAAGCTACGCTGCTGGTAAAGTGACTCGGCTTCCTACTTCCTGTCTCTCGCTCCAGGTATCAAACCCTACAAGTGTCTCTTCTGCCAGAAGGCCTTCAGCCGCAGGGCTCACATGCTGGAGCACCAGCAGTCGCACACCGACAACTACCGCTTCAGGTGCTCCACCTGCAACAAGGGCTTCACCAGGCAGAGCTACTACAGAGACCACAAGTGTCCCACTGGGGCGGACAGGACGGGGGACGCAGGGCAGACCAGAGAGGAGGAGGAGGAGGAGGAGGAAGAAGAAGAGGAAGAGGAAGAAAGAGGAGGAGGAGGAGGAAGAAGAGGAGGAGGAGGAGGAAGAAGAGGAGGAGGAGGAAGGGGAGGGGGTGGGAGGGTCACCCATGATGACGGAGGAGGACAAGCAGGAAGATGCTAGTCGGAGGAGTGGAGGCCGGCTCAGCAGGAAGGTGAAGAGAGGAGATGATGGAGAGGAGGAGGAGGAGAACTTTGACATCATGAGGGAGGAAGAGGAAGAAGAGGAGGAGGAGGAGGTGGAGGCAACACACAGGAGGGAGGAGGGGGAGGAGTCGGAGAGGAGTGACGAATGCTGCCAGGCCTCCATCGCCATCATCACCGCCGACTGACGGTGGAACAGCGAAGACGAGGCTGCTGCCTGCCAGCCGCCATGTTTGTAGTTTTTTTTCTCTTTTTTTAACCCCTGGACAGAGACCAAATAAACTCCATTATTTATTCCAGAGAACTTTCAGTCTGGGGGGAAAATTCACGATTTGTTTTACATTAAAACGGTACGTAAATGATGAGCACTACTTGAAGTCACATGACTGGAAATGAAGACGTGACGTGTTTCATGATTAAAGGCCAGTGACCTGTCAAAGACTGTTGACGTCGTCTAAAATCATTTTTTTTTCATGCAAGTTTTGTTGTTTTTTCACGTCTCTAATTTTCAGCCAACTCCAGATAAGAGCATGTTTAGCCCTCTGTTTACAGCCTCCTGTCGGGCGGAGACAGGAGGCTGAGACAATGCCTAGGTGTCTGTGTCTGGTCCCTTTGTGACATCAGAGGGCTCGTTTCCACAAGTGGAAGCTCGGGAAGTGAGAGATGGAGTTCTCTCCTTTTGTGGGACAGAATGTTTCTGGGAATCAGGACGGAGAGAGGCATCTTTTGGGAACATCGGGGAACATCTGGCTCCAACAAAAGGCACGAAATGAACGGGTTAAAAACTTAGTTTGAAATTTAATTTATTTAGTTGACAATTTCTTTATTACACATGGTTCATGTGTGTCTCACTGGTAAAATCAAGCGGTGGGGAAAGAAAATATAGTGTAACCATAAACCTCTTATTAAAACCTCTGTTTTTCCAAAGAAAAATTGTTATTAACATCATTTACAACTTGTTTGCATTTACAGGAGAGTGACAGTGGTTTAGTTTTTACATGGGAAAGAAAAATCTCTGGAGCAAAAAAATAAAAAGTGAATCATGATATTTACATATTTATATCGATAATTTCTCAGTTATTCAATTCCCCCCAGGACAGTCTGGATTAAAGTGTTTTGCATGATGGGAAAACGAGCTGAGGAGGGAGGGGGAACAAAAAAAATAAAAATAAAATAAAGGCAAGATCCCACATGTGATACATTCTTTATATTACACCGTCAGTAGATGAAAATCTAGTTAACGTCACAATTTGCCATTAAAACCAGCAGCAGGTTCAAACTCCTCCCAGTCTGGTTTCCAGAGTCCCGAGTTTGAATCGGACCACAGACGGCCGAGAGTCTCTGCTGCCGTCAAGGTGCAGAACGAAAGGAAAAAGAAAAGGAAAAAAAAAAAAGCAGGTGGGAGTAAGCGGGGGGGTGATACCTGAAACCCGAGGGCTGAAATAAGGCTACGTGGAGGCAAAGACGCCAAACTTCAAAAAAAAACGCGGAGACAGAACAAGGCAGGACGCTCCGCGCGCCTCAAGACGAGAGACGGAGAGGGAAATGAAAAAAGAAAAAGTGCAGTGCTTTTTTTTTTTCTTCCAGATGAATCCGCAACCTCACAGTGAGAATATTTTTTCATCCCAATATAACACTTGTTTTTTTTGTTGTTTTTTTTTGTTTCTTTTAAAAAAAAAGGAAGACGCACGTCGTTCTGATGTGTCTCAGATATTTAAAGCTGGAAAAAAAAACACTCTAGTGACATCAGAGAATTTCAGCTGACGGCAACAGAAACGTTGATCGAAGCCGAGAAGGAAGACGGCGAGGGGAAATATCCCGCGGATTCTATCCCATTTAGTTTCAACACTGAGTGAGAAAAAAAAGAAAAAGAAACTTTGACTTTTGGACGTGCACGTGCAACACACCTTCATTTCTTCTGGAGGGAGAACAACAAAGAGCAGCTGCGGGATATTTTCCTGCTGCTGCCACTGAGGTTGAATCACTCACTCACTCACTCACTCACTCACTCACTCACTCACTCACTCACTCACTCACTCACTCACTCACTCACTCACTCACTCACTCACTCACTCACTCACTCACTCACTCACTCACTCACTCACTCACTCACTCACTCACTCACTCACTCACTCAATGGACGAGTGGCGTCCAAGCCCACCGAGTCGGACCCTATAAAACTAGGGCCGCGTTCCTTCTTTTAAATAAAGCACATTTCTCTTGGACCGCCACGATTCACAGAAACTCCCACAGCCGGAGTAAGAACACTGGAGCTCTGCTCGCCGTCAGAAAAGTCTCACAGACGAACGCCGTCGTCGTCAACGCAGCGGACGCTGCCTGGAAAGAATGCGACTCTTTCTAAACCCCGGACATTAAGATGAAAAGGTCCCATGTGATGTTTTTTTTTGAGTCTCCCTTGGGCAAAAAAAGGAGGAAATGTCATCTTTTGCTCTGTGGATTTGCTCCCCTTTTCAAAAAGCGTGTGCTAAAACACACACACACACACACACACACACACACACACACACACACACACACACACACACAGTTGCAGTTGGCCCTTTGTGATGTCACAAAGGGCACCGGCGCCTCTCCAAGGTTAGAGACCAACCACAACCCGAGCCGGGTGTCGACTCCGCCTGGTTTTGGTCCCTTCCTCCCAAGCAGAGCGTCAGTTTTAACAGCAGGTTGAGCAGCGTGTAGGCTATAAACAGCGGGCTAATTGCGCCGTCTTCTGGAGATCCCTGGCGGCTAGCGAGCGTGTTTTCTGGCGCACTTGAGTCGGGGGTGCGAAAATCAAGCTGTGAGAAAACAGGGCAGAGGGTCGGACCTTCAAAGCATCTCTTCTTCTCTCCGTGAAAATCAAACCCGGTTTCAGACACAAATAATACAAATAAACAAACAAACAAACAAACAAACAAACTCACCCCTGAATCACAGTTGGACATTAAGTTTAAGGCAGAAGATGAATCCAGCGGCCGCGGACGCTGATGGCGAAAGCGATGGTTTTGGTGTTTAGTTTCGTCATCCAACAACACAACTGAGAGGGAAACTCAAAACGGAGCGCGGAGCACATTTCACGTCTAAACAGTCAAGTGAACAGTGGACAGTGGAGTACGTCGGTGGGCGGGCGAGCGAGCGAGTGAGTAAACGGTACATTCTGTCTGGGGTCTTTTTTTTTTTCTTTTTTTTTTTTCTTCTCCCTGATAAACACGAAGACGAGGGTCGGGTGGCTTCCTGCCCTCGAACCACGTCAGTCCCTCCGCGACTCGGCCGGACGATGATGATGATGGTGGTGGTGGTGGTGATGATGATGATGATGATGCTGGAGAAAGGGAAGGAGGAGTCTGGGATGCGGTACATTCCTCCAGGGCGGAGCCGGGGCGCCGTCCGGGTTTTTGGTTTTCAAAGAAGTTCCGACAGCCGTGCACGAGGGAAGGAAAAAAAAAAGAAAGGTGCGAATCCCAGCTTCCCTTCGCACCGCCATGCAGGTGACTGGTCTCACACACACACACACACACACACACACACACACACACACACACACACACACACACACACACACACACACACAAACACACACAGTAGAACCAAACAGGGTGTGTGTGTGTGTGTGTGTGTGTGTGTGTGTGTGTGTGTGTTCAGTGAGGAAGCACATCCCAAATCCAGCCCTCCCTGATTTTGAACACTGTAGTTTCTCTCTTCTTGCTCTTCCTCCTCCTCCTCCTCCTCCTGACTCCGCCTCCTCACTCCTGCCCGAAGCCTTCCGTCTCCTCGATGGCAAACATCAGCTTCTCCTTCAGCTGCTCGTAGCTCTTGTAAGGTGGCAGGTCCAGTCGGTTGAAGCTGCAACGTGGATGACGCAACACTTTAAGGTGCGTTTTACATTTTTCGTTTCAAATATTCACCATCACTTAAACGTTGCCGTGCATGGATGCGGAAAAACAACAACGTGAAAAACAAATGACACAAATGAAACACAGGGCAGGGTTACAAAGACAGAAAGAGAGAGAAAAAAATATTACAGGACGGAGATTTTTATTTAAGGTTTCATTTCGAGTTTTGAGTTTAAATTTTGTGAATAAAGTTGAAGTAAAAAAGACGAAATATAGTGAATAAAGCCAACGTAAAAAAACACGAAATTTTGTGAAAAAGTCAAAATTTCGTGAACAAAGTCGACTTTGAAAAAAAGACAAAATTTTGTGAATAAAGTAGAATTTCATGAACAAAATCGATGTAAAAGAGATGAAATTTTGGGTTTAAAGTCAACGGGAAAAAAAAGAAGAAATTTCATAGTCGATGTAAAAGAGATGAAATTTCGTGATCAAAGTCAACATAAAAAAAGCTGAAATTTTGTGAATTTACGAAAAATAAATTCCTTTTTATCTCAACTTTATTCTCAAAAATTCAACTTTAATCTCAAAATTTCAACTTTATTCTCAAATTGGAAACTTGGGAAAAAAAGAATCCTATTTCTTTTCCCTTCTTGTGGCTCTAATCCTCTTCCGTACAGTGTGGGTGCAGGTAGAGTTATGAGGTGAAGAATAAAAATGTTTATACATGATGGGATGGAAAAGAAACAACAACAGAGGACAACTGGAAGCTGCTGCTGTCAACTCACCAGGTGTGACTCCTGGGCAGCCAGTTTTCTTTCCCCACCTTCTCAATGCAGAACTTCTGGGGACCGTTGCTTCCTGTGAAGTGGAGAACAGGCATCACCACCGATGAACAGGAAAAACACATCCACATGCACTCAGAGGTTTAATCCCGAGATAGAAAAGATGGAGAAAAGTCCATCTGCGTCGGTTACCCATGAGGTCGGTGAAGCCCCCTACTGGCAGCCGACAGGTGCCGGTGACGAACTGCAGCAGCCTCATCCTCTTCTCGTTGTCCATCTCCTTTATGAGCTGCAGGAGGGAAAAAAAAAAAGAAGAGGGAAAATCATCCTATCAACACCAGACAATGCAGAAGGAGGATAAAGTTGGTTTCAGATGAAATTAAAAATGAAGTAACCGTTCTTTTTGAGTAATGTTACACCATCAGATGACATAATATATTCAAAAACTAATCAGATTTCCTCATCGCTCCTCTTTTGACAAGGAGATATTGTCCAAGTCTGATCAGACGGAAACCAGGCTGTCGGAAAAGAGACCCCAGCTGCGCCAGTCGTCCTCAGACCGGCTGCTGATGCTTCACGGCGTGAAGGTTTCAGAGAGCCTCATTTACAATCCGCCTTGTTCGCAGCTGATCTCCGTCACCCGGCCACACCGGGCGAAGTGTTGACGGCGGAGCACCAACCTGCCAGAACCAGACGATCTGCTTGCTGTTGCGCGTGTAGTGCCTGTAGATGGTGTTCCTCTGCCAGTCGTTGAGGTCGATCTCCTGCATGCCGCACAGCATCACCTGCCACGACACGGAGACGCGTCAGCCGTGGCGAACCCGAGAACCCCCTCCCTCCGTCCCTGCCCCCCGCCCTCCCGACGGTGCCGGACGGCCCGGAGCGGCTGCCGCACCTCCAGCTCTTTGGCGTCAAAGTACTGCAGGTACTGCTGGGGGAGGACCTCGTTGAAGCCCTCGAAGAAGGCCTGCGTCTGCTCCTCCACCCCTCTGGACAGCCTCCACTCGGCCACCAGCCTGCACACACACACACACACACACACACACACACACACACACACACACACACACACACACACACACACACACACACACACACACACACACACACACAGTGAGAAAACCCATCAGGGACGAGTTCTGCTGAATGTTTGTTCTGCAAACAAGGAAAATGCATTTTTGGCTTTAAAGGTCTCATATTACACATTAATTGATTGAGGCAACGCTTGCCAGTGACATCACAAAGGGAAGTGATCCCTCTCCCTGGATAATGAGATCACCTCCAGGGAAGAAAAAAAATAAAAATAAAAATAAAAAATAAAGATGTGCAATTAGAATAACAAGGGACTACTAGGCCACAACTAGTGATCATCAGAGAGAAAAAAATGATTTATGACCAGTTCTCCAGCCCACCACTAGGAGGCACATGGAACTTTTCAGACAGCATTGGGAGACCATGAATCACACTTATGAAAAAATATATAAATGATGATTTTCTTTTTTTGTGCTAAAGCAGTCAGTCTAGCACTGGAGTGGGCAAACCTTTTGACCTGGGTCACAATGGGTTCTAAAATTTGACAGAGGGGCCGGAGCAGCAGCAGATGACCCACCTCAGGAGAAAATAATATATCATGGGATATGTAGAAAACAATTTCTACTATAATTTCTATTGAAAATGAACTTAAGCGTGACAACAAAATGTCTTTGAAGCCACTTGATATTTTCTTATTTGACTCTTAAAACAATGAAAAAATTGATGAAATGCAGAAATTTTTAACTTACTTACAATTAATACAAGTTTGGCAGGCCAGATTAAAAAGTTTAGCGTGCCGCACATGGCCCCCGGGCCGTAGTTTGCCCACGCCTGGTCTAGCACGTCACACGGCATAAAAGCCCGTAGTTGCAGTTACGTCACTTCGGTTGCACGGAAACGTTTCACTCCGACGTCACCGACGGATGGGATCCTGGCAGCATTCCTGACAGCTGCACCGGCCGACTGCTCAAACTTCCTGGGTCGACGCTCCACCCACCTGATGTACTCCTCCTTGTTCTCCTCCGTCACCTGGATGTCTCCGCCCCCTGGCTTCAGCTCGTGGGTGGTGATCTCGCCCAGGATCTCCTTGTCCACGGAGAAGAACATCTCCAGGCCGCACTCCTCGATGTCGTTGTCCCTGCGGAGACGCCGACACTTCAACGATTGCGACAGGGGAAAAAAAAAAAGGGGGAAAGCGCAAAACTCTTGTTCTGCAGCTGCAAGATTTTACCGAAGGAACAAAACATTGATCTCCCTCGGATGTACACGGCGGATCCTCGTTTCCGAGCACAATTCCGGTACTCACTTGATCCATATGAGCGAGTTGTAGAACTCCGGGTCGATCGACTCCAGGTCTTTGAGCGCCAGCGGTTTGTTGAGGATGCGCTTGTAAAAGGGCAGCGAGAAGCCCGTGTCGATGAACTTGCCGTGGAAGAGCGCCTGCAAGGTGGGGAAAACCACGCGTCATGTTGGCCCATTTCAAATTTCCGGGAACCCCCCCCCCCCACAAACTTAAAGCTGCGACTCACCATGGCGATGAAGCGTCCGATGAACTTGAAGTACTTGAGGTGGTCGGGGTTGATGTAGGACGCCGGGTTGATCTGCAGACAGTAGTTGTCCTTGCCGGCGTACTCAAACAGGCAGTACATGGGGTTCAAAACCTCGTGGGACAGCAGGAAGAACCACTCTCTGTGACAAACAGCAGGAAGTGGTGAGAATTCCCAGGAATATTGGAGGAAGGGCTACGTTTACATGCACAGCTTAATCCAGCTATGCTCAATTTTTCTTTTCTCTCCTTTCTTCTCTCCTTGTCCCGGTTTACACGCAGCCGAGAAAATTATCGCATTATTGACGGGAACGTGTCCTCCTCCTCAACACTAGGGGGCGATATGAGTCTTTTTCAGCGTTAACTTCCGGTTAGCCTCTATCGTCACGCAATAACAAAACAACTGGAGCGCGATACAACACCGGTGTGATGTGACGCAATGTCCTGGGTGAGCGACAACACGCTGCAGGAACTGGGAAATGGTAAACACGCTGAAACGCCCTTTATTCTTCTCGGTTGTGGACTCGGCGCTAGCAGGGACTTTCCCAGCACAACAGCAACCATTTGAAATGTGAGAACGCTGTTTGGTCGTTAGAACCAAACAAAGTTACAGAGGATCTAGTGGCGGTGGTTGGCTGCTTGATTTGCGGAGACTAAATGAGGATATATCGTCTGCAGTTTATTTTAGCAAAAATAGATATTTCATAGCATAAACAAATATTTCATATATTAGCTTTACAACTAGCTAGTTCCTTCTGGTTATAATATGGTTCGAATAAATCCAAAAAGACCCTTAGAGAGAAAGCTGCTGGTCCAGTTCCCCATTATGGTTAGTTCCATGAGCCCATTAGTATATATTGTAGACTAATATATTGCAACACGTCGTGATGATTTGGGTTAAGAACAATGTTAAAAAAAAAAAAAAAAGGCGGGAAAAACAACTAATGTTTATTTATTGCGAGGATGACTTCAATGAACTTTGAAGCTGCTGCTTTAACACAACATTCATCCAAAATCAGGACGTTGGAGGGAACTTTTATCTTGGCCCACCTGGCGACTCCTCCGTAGTCCAGGCCTTCTTCTCCAGGGAAGATGATCCATAACCTCCTTCGCAGGTCTTGTGGGTTGAGACTCATAATCTGGAGCCAAGCCAAAGAGAATGAGAATGAGAAAGAGAAAGCGAGAAAGAGGAAGAGTGGGTTTGACTTCCCAGAACTCTTCAGACGGTCAGTCGTCAGCTTTTATAGCCCCCACTGGGGGTCATTAAAGTGTGACACATTTACGATGAGCTGGATTCAGCTGCAGTTTGAGATGGACAAACTTCCCTGGGAGGGAAACATTTGACTGCAGTGTTTTAGATTATCTTAAAGCAAAGGTCATTTAGCTGGAGGGAGGGAGGGGGAGGGAGGTGAGACAGCAGATCAGTTTACACAGTGGGACTCTTTCACCTGCTGGAAGGAGTCTTCAAACAGCGTTCTTCTGGACACGCTGATCTTTATGTGCTGAGGCCTGGACAGTTGCTGCAGAAAAGGGAGGAAAATGTGTCAACACGGGCTTAGAAAACCAAACTTGAGGGATCGCAGAAGTTCAGCGAAGCCGTGGGCGGTACCGGGGGAAGACCCAAACACTTTGTCAGGCGACTCGTACCTGGCACCAGAATCTGAAGTATTGCACTTTGGCTTTGAAGTCGCGAACGTAGGTGATCTGAGGTCCATTTTCACTGGGAGACAGAAGAAGGAGAAGACCGTCAGAGTGTCTGGGAATGTGTCACATTCAAGACCGCCACCTAGCTGTGAAATATTTCAACTGTAAATCATGAAGTCATAAAATTTGTTTGTGAATTACACGCTGCACTTTTACCATTTTTATATTCTTTTCTTTTTGAGCTAGAGTTTGTTTTCCTGAGTCATTTCCTTTCTGGAATTCTAAAAACGTAGCACACGTAGCACTGAAAGCCAACCAGGCTGTCAAACTGCTGTTTTATTTGGGTGGTTTTGTCCTCCTGTTAGCTCAGGCCGCATTCTTCCCTCCGTCGCCAAACCCGTTTTTCCACCACTGAAACTGAGGCGGAGAAGCGAATCTTCCTCTGCTCGCGCACCAAGCTGGAACGTCACAGCAAAGACGTGCACTCGGGCAGCGAGCGGCCGATCGTCGGGGAGACGCGTCAACTACGCTAAATATAGAGCCGCGTTTCGCACCAGCAGGTGGAGGAGGGGATGTTTGGGGGGGCGGAAATAATTTTACAATGACTAAGAGATCGCCGTGACCTGGAACTGTCCTATTATACTAGTTGATGACAAAAAAAAATATCCAAGTACTATGACAACATGTAGCTGTGCACAGAAAACCCCGTTCCCACATTAGACAGCCGGGCTTCGTCCACTTGAAATCATGTGGAAGGTCCAACAAAACGTCACTTTTAGCAGGAAGTCTTTTTTGGGGGGGTTATTAATTGATAATAACTACAACAGTGGCGTCCAGGAATTAGAATTAAAGATCTGGAAACGTCCAGGCAAAGTGACTTTTTTTTGTTTTTGTTTTTGTTTTTTAAGAATTTGACAACAGTGTGGTGTTTGTGTTGCATGTGATCTCTCTTGTGGCCTGGATCAGCGAGCAGAGCTGATCTTGTTGTCAAGCTCCAACAGGTTTGCGGAACATTTCTCCGCTGCAGGTGTGGCTCTTCTGGCAACAAGCTCTGCTCGAGCAAGCTGGCAGTTGAAGCAGATGCCTTGGTTTCAACGCTGCTGCTATGGCAGATCGACATTACGGCATTTCTTTTTTGAAGTTGAAATGTGTCCCATTAGAAGTCAACTTAAAATCACAGGATAAATGTTTAGGGTGTTTTTTGTGTTCTCTAATGTAAAAATGGGTCACATTGGACCCACAAAAAATGCAAAATTTAGGTTCTCAGGAAAAATTGCTTCTTATCAATCAATCGTTAATCGACGGCTAAGGTCAATCAACTCACGATTAATGAATTAATCGATAGTTTGCGTCCCTATTTCCCACGGTCTTTGTGTCAATCAACATGTCAATGTGTCAACTGTACTGGCTGCAGCTTTCTAGTGTTTACTAATGAAAACTAAAAGCTGCTAAACATTTTTATACAGTTACTCCACTGATAATAAAGAGTTAAATTCCTGAGTGCTGGACTGATCAAATCACAGCCTTGTGGTTTTGCTGTTCGGGTGCCGGCAGTGAGCAGAACACTGATGGGGGGTGTGGGTGGACCTACAGCGAGGACTTCCCGGTGCGGGGGTCGATGTAGGTGGTGGTCCTCCTGTTGTGGTCCACAAAGTAGGGGATGCCGTCCACAGTGAACCTCATCTCCCAGCCCTCCGGCAGCGGCTTGTCATTCAGCAGCCTGGAGGCAAAAAAAAACAAAACCCAGTTGACCGTCAGCGCTGGGAGCGACCGGCTGACGCGACGCGGGAACACCCTGAGGCACACCCACCCCTGCGTCCTGGGGTCCTCCCACTGCGTCGTCCGCGTCAGGTGGTGCACGAAGTAAACCCGACCGTTGGAGTCGGTCCTCTTCTCTGGGAGGAGACAGAGGCAGGAGGATGAGCCAGCAGCGAGGACGGTCTTTCAAGCTCTCTTTAGGTGAGGCGTCTTCTTACGCCAGCTTTAATACTTGAGGCTTTTTCCAACAAGGGTTTGCTCTCATAAATATCATAGTGAGCACTTAGAAAGTAAAGACAACATTTAGAGAAGTTCAAAGCGGACAATAACAAATTCAGACTCTGGGAGGTTTTCTTTCTCGGCTGTCCCCTTTAAGCACAGTGATTTTTTTCTTCACTGCTGGAACTGCGGTGGGTGATGTAAGACAAGCGAGAGATAAAGATCTTACCCCAGCCCTGCGGCAGCGGCCCCATAGGATCGTACTCTTTATTCTGAGCGGCGGTGACCTGCTCTTGATTCTGCAGTCGTTTCGGGAAAAATCAGAAGACGTACAAATACAAAAGCGTCAGTAAAACTTAATGCCTGCTGGTCGCCACACACAGTGACCACGGGGCCGCGATGTTCCCGACCCGGAGAGCCGCCTCACCCCAAATATGAACCTCTGGTTGAACTGCTGCATGGCGCCCTGCAGCTGGCTGCGCTGGTGCTGCCACTGCTCATAGTTGCGCACCGTCTCCGTGGTGGGCCGCTGCCACGTCGTGGTCCTGGTGATGTGGTCCACGAAGTAGACCCGGCCCATGGGGTCCACGCGGCGCTCCCACCTGGGGAGAGATAGGGAAGTGATGGTGTGAATAGATCAAAACAGAACAAAAAGAAAATCATACGGAGGACAACAAGGAGTACATCAGGTGGGTGGAAAATCCAATTATTGATGGGAACGTGTCCTCCTCCCCAAAACTAGGAGGCGATATGAGTCTTTTCAGCGTGTTAATTTCCACTTAACTTGGGCCATTTGGGAAAATAATAAAATCCCAATTTCTTTTTAAAAAAAATGTAACAAATTATTTTATTTTATTGTACTTTTTAAAGAGAAATAGAAAACAAATTTCCTATTGGGAGTGAAGTGCAACTGAAAGATATTGTAAATCCTCCGTTGGGTTTAGTAAAGTAACAACATTTGCAGTTGTCTTGACCAAACAAAGACGAATCCCTTGGGATGAATAAAGTGAGAACCTCACTTTTCACTTTCAAGATGAAGTTCCCTTATTTGGGAATAAAGTGAAAACTTCAGAACCAAACACGAATGAATCCCCCTGTGGATAAAGTGACGACCTTAACTGTCTTTCACCAAACATCACTTAAAAAAAAAAAAATTTAATTTTGAACATCAATGAAGTTCACATTTTGTAAAAGGCGCACAGCCTGGAAGCATAAGAGAAGAAGACTTGAAGATTTTCCCTTTTTTTTTTTTTTTTTTAACATCGTCTTGACTAATAAATCCCATTTTGATTTAAAATCGATTAATCGCACAGCCCTGCATACGATTAGCAGTGCTAGCAATTATTAATAGCTTGTCTTCCCTTTATTGTTCAAGCTGTCAGATTGAGTCTAGGAAAAAAAAACAACTCATAAGGCAGGTCGTACCCGGCCGGCAGAGGCTCGGGCCGCTCCCACGTCGTCCTCTTCTCCACGTGATCCACGAAATACAGCCTCCCGTTGGAATCCACCCTCTGCTCCCACCTGCGTCGTAAAATAGCAGCGGTACAAGGTGAGACGCGGCCGAGCCGAGGAGATTAACCTTATCTACAAATTAAAACTTGGCAACGTGAGCGGCAACGTGAGAGCAGCTGCAGCAGCAGCAGCCGGAGCTGTCAAACTCCACGTGGCTGCAGCACTGACCCGGGAGGCATCGGTCCGGCGTTGACGGCAGGAACCCGGGGGGACACGGCGGGGCTCGCGGTGCCGGATGGCGGGCCTCGCCGGCGCCGCAGTCGGCGCCGCAGCCGGCGCCGCAGCCAGGCGCGGAGGTGGAGGACGTCGGCGGGCTGGCGCCGGAGGGCGGCGACGGCGCCGAGGCGGTGGTTCGCAGCGGCGTGTCGGAGTCGCTGGAGTCGACGGGCGCCGAGCCGTTGCTGGTGGACGCTGAGGAGGAGATGAGACGGCGAGAAGACTCGATTTGGCTGACGTTCTGATACTGATTACTATTTGTATTTTTGGTCCACTTCCCTTCTCGCCTCTTGGCTGCAATGATCCTTGAATTCCTAAAAACTTTTGCGTTCTTCAAAAACTGCATTCTTTTAATGATCACTAGGGGTGTCTTTGTTTGTTTTTCCAAATAGTGTGCAAACTAGTAAAAGAAATTCCATCAATTTCCATCCATAGCAACATGGGGACGGATGCAGCAACACATCCGTTTGGACCAATCACGCAAACACAACCACAGTCCCAGTTGGATCCATAAAAAAACATCAAAAAGCAGCAACAGGAAACGCTGACTCTGACTTTCCAAGACTTATCTTGTTTCTGGTCAGTGACCCCCAGACTGAGTAACTGACAGCTAGGTTGTGGTATATTGACTATACTGCCACCTATCAATAGAAGCAGCGGTTTCCTTTCAATAAAAGACAGGAACCAGCCTAGATTGCAGACCAAACACTGGGGTTTGGTCCTGGAGTTGCCAGACGTTTACAGGATTAACACTACAGTAGCTGCGTTTCCATTACCCTTAGAATTGAGCAAAACCTAAATATCGCGATTAAAAAACTGGTAATGGAAACATCTAAACTTCGAAAAAATACCTGTCGAATAACACCAAACGTTTTTGACGCTCTCATGAGGTGGTTTTTAAGGCGTATCGACATAGAGGTATATTGCAAAAGTGTCAAGGAAACGTTTTTTTTTCGCATTTAAATGTCACCGGAAGTGACGTATGTGGTCACGTGACCAGTTCACTTCGAGTGAAAATGGTGCGTCATGATTGGACGGAGGAGGAGACGGAATATATTTTTTTTACAAGTAATTAAAGAGAAAAACATAAAGGCCATTCTTGACAGCAAACAAAAGTAAACAAACGAACGCAAACCTAATTTTTGTAAATCTCGCGGGACGAGATTTTACGAGAATTACGACTTATACGCTTCACACCATTCAATGGAAACACCTGCAAATCGCAATTGTACTTTGTGGAAATTTTAGAAATACCGCTTTTATGTTTTGAAAAACTGTCATGGAAACGCAGCTAGCAACCACATAAGAGACCTTTGTTTCCTCGCCGTTCTCCACTAAAAAGGAAGGATGATTGCAGTGAGCTTGTCATGTGGCTACCTGGGGAGGAGTTGGGTCTGCGGGGGGTCGGGGGAGGAGGTCTGGACGGCCTCGGGGGACGGAGAGGCCTGGAGGGCCCCGACGACACAGAGGGGGAGGCCGATCTCCGGCCGCTGGGAGAGGACTTGTGCTGCTCCAGGCCGTCCACGGCGGGAGAGCTGTCCCGGCTCTGCCTGTGAGGAGCGACGAGGGGAAGAGACGTCAATCCACGACAGCCGCGAGCTGCGGCAAGCGGCAAAGCTCCAAAGAGTGCGAGAGAAAAGCTGCCGTACCTCTTCACGTGATTGACGGACGGCTGAGAGTCATCGCTCGATTCACCTGAGGGGCAAAAGGGAGGCAAAGCAAAACCAGGACAATCAGATTCACCTCCATGTTTCCAAAATATTCCACCCAAAGACAAAGTCTGGAGCGGGAAGCCCCATTTAAGGAACACTTGCGAGATTGGACAAACTTTAAAGCTCTACGGTGAGTCACTATGTGCCGCTGTGTTCACACATACGCCACACTTCCCTAAGCACACCAGGAATGAAACAGAAATCATTGTCCCCCCCCCCCGCCCTCCCCACAGAGAAAAAGCATCTGGTTCTGTTCTTTCATCACCGTTTACTGAGAAAACAGCTCAGACGAAGCTTGTTTCCTTCAGCTGTTTTGTTCTACAACGGTGGTTTTCAGTTCCTTCCTGTTTTTCTTACAACTAGGCCTCTGCCAAGTCGACTCGAGAGACGCCAGATCGTTCCAGAACCGTCTTCAGACCAGAACACTCACCCTGATGGTTGGCCTCGGCCGTGGCGAACGTCTCCGGGTCCACCGTCATGCCGTCCAGACAGACGGACAGATCTCCCACCACGTCCAACTCGTCCCGGTCCGTGCACAGCTGCAAGGTCTGCACCACCTCGGTGACTGAGGGCGACACGGGACAGACGCCCAGCGCGAGCAGACGAGACTGGTTATGATTCAACTATTTCATCATAAAGGGGACAGAAGTGACTCTCAGTGGTGAAATAAGGCAAAAACAGAGGTCAATTAACAAGATCAACAAAGACAAAGTGGTGTTTTAATGGTCAAAAAGAAGCTTTGTGTGGTTTTATTTTTACTATGTCTATCTACTGTGCGTGTTTTTTTGTGTTGTTGTGTGTGTGAAGTGTGTGCACCTGCCAAAGAGGAACTTCTGCCACCCGTCTGGGGCAGACAACAAAGCTTTAGGGGGCGACTGTGGTGGCTCAGGAGGTGGAGCGGGTGGTGCAATGGCCGACAGGTTGGCAGTTCAAATCCCGCTCCACCTCAGTATGTCGCTGTGCCCTTGGGCAAAGACGCTTAACCCACATTGCCTCGTGGTCGGAGGGGCCGTTTGACGCAGACTGGCGGCCATGCTTCCCTCAGTCTGCACCAGTGCAGCTGTAGCTGCACATGTAGCTCACCACCACCACCACCACCAGTGTGAATGAATAATGGGTTCCAAATGCTTTGAGTGCCTTGAAAAGCGCTATATAAATCCAATCCATTAATATTGATCTTATCTATCTATCTAGGTAAAGATCAACCAAGCAAAATAGTGGAATGTAGTAAACAACCAATATCTAATAGTTTGCATGAATTCTGCACTGCAGACACTAGACCAGGCATGGCCAAACTACGGCTCTGGGGCCATATCTGGCCCGTTAAGCTTTTTAATCCGACCGCCAGACTTGAAGAAATTATATTAATAGTCAGTAAGTAATAAAATAAAACCCTCCATCCACCTGCTGCTGCTCCGGCCCCCTCTTTCAAATATTAGAGCCCACTGTGGCCCCAACCAGTCAAAAGGTTTGCCCTCCGCTGCGCACGACAGCGACTCTTTGTTCACTCACTCTTCATGTCGTTGGACTTGAGCGTGTCGCCGACGTCCAGCACGGCCGTGCCCAGCAGCACGTCCGACTTGAGCGTCTGGTGGCTCCACACGCGGAACACCAGCTTGCTGAAGGGCGTCACGATCCTGCAGGGGGGGACGGTGGAAAGAGAGAAATGGAACATGGGATACGACCACAAGATATCTTTGGGGTTGCTTATTTTATTTTTTTTTTTTTTTTAAAGCCACTATAAAGGAACTAACTCGGTTAATAACAGACTATCCACTGAGCAACACTTCCCTGTTGCGCTCTTGCCAGCTGCTTCCTGGATTACGGGATTGCAAAATAACAACAAGGGCCACAAACTGGCTGACCCCTGCAGACGATGTTATATAAATGAGATCTCCTGGTGCAGATATGTACTGGGAAGACAGCCAACCAGTATCCATAAGCATCACTATGAGAGTTATTGAACTGGCACGCTCGACAGCATTGAGGAGGGGAGGGGGGGGGCAAAACAACAACACATGGCCCCCCCGACTCTGATCGCATCCCATAGTAAACACTGGTTGGGTAACGCCGCCGCTCCCGCCGCAGGTCCCGGCGACGCCAGAGGGAGGGGATCGCAGCCCCGGGTTCCCGGAAGGGCTAAAATTAAGGCGACATCTGACGTGTGAAAATGCTGAGCTGCAGGGGCGGGGGGCAGCGTGGCGAGCGGAGGTTAGAGACGGCTGCGCACTGTAAAAAATAAGTGGACATTAGCTCCGCTCGGTCGAGCTTGGGCGACGAGCTGCAGGAACGCCCACGCACCGACCGAGCGGCTTTCTGAGGAAAATTCCCAGGAACGGCAGCGACGCCCATCATCAGCAGATTTCCCGCAATCGCAGCGAAGCAACGCAGGTTGAGCTCATAAACGCCTTCAGTTTGGGGTTCCTGTGGGAAATCATCCACTTCTGATTGGCTATTGGTCTCTTTCACACAGACTCTGAACATTACGCTGCATTTTGACAAATGCATCATTAAAATAGGATGCACCCGAGTCTGGACACAACATAGTTTGCTGATTTTCTTGAACATCCTGTTGTTTTGCAAACATATATGTAGTTTTTTTTTTTTGGTTGTACATTTTATTTTTAGATTTTTGTTTTGGTAAACACTTCATCATTTCAAGTGTAAGACGCTTGAAACGACAAGGGACAAAGCACTGTTTGTTTAGCGAACAGTTCCCCAATGATTAATTGGAGCAGAAATAAACAAGCGGCTCTGCTCCAATTCAGTGAGGTTCAGAAGCCAAAGCCAAAGGTTGGTGCGACTGCTGAGAGGTCGGGTCCAACAGGATGTGCATGACTGGGCAAAATTGTGGCTCGTGCTGCTTTTTAACAGATCTTTTAGGTTGATGAGATCAAAAAACAAATTTGAGGGGCTAATAAATTAAAGTCACAGCACGGACATCCATGAAATTGCAACAGCGGTTGAGACTGGGGCTGAACTCTGACTCACACAGTGAGCGGCTGCTTCCATTTGGGGCTGTGGGTGTTGCTGCATTTCTCCGTCTTCTTGGACTGGCCGTCGACCGTCACCTCCACATAGGGACTGGGACCAAACCAGTTCTTCTTGTTCTCTTTCAGCTTGGCTGATAGCACTGGAGCAGAAAGACGCAGAGGTGGAGTCACATGGCAGAGGGGGGCAAAGATCTAAATAAACCTTCTGGAAAGAGAAAATCATGCACGTGTGAATAAAAAAAAAAAAAAAGTAGAAGTGGGTGATGCGAGTGAGCAGCCAACAGCCAAAACTACGAGCAGCTGCGGAAACAAAAGAAAAACAAACAAACAAACAAAAAGCAAACTTGTGACGAGTGGTGTCAGCGCAGACTCAGACTCACCTACGATCTGCAGCTGTGCCCTCATAGGGTGACCGTTGGTTGTGCCGGACTTGGCGACACCACTGGCCATTTAACATAGGGCTGGGCTAGAGGCCTGCGGCGCAAACGGCACAGCGTCAGAGGGGGCACAGAGACAGAGACCAAACACGTTCCGTCAACTTCATGACGGGCGAGCGAAAAATTAGGGCTGCGACGATTAGACGACAACATAAATATTTAAGTTGTGAGAAACCTGTTGAAGGTATTTAACTGAGGTAAAAATCGCACGTAACCTTTAAATTGTGAATTAATATACCTGTGATATTTTGCCTTGAAAAATAGAACAACTATGTCGCAGATAAATGCTTCATGTGCGATTATTTTTCCTATATAAGTTACAGTACAACACAGGTGTAACACAGGTGTGAAGATTTAAGCAAGTTAGGTTAAACACAAGTCCAAAAAAAGGTGGTGAAAATAAAGAAGATAATCGTGACTAATCGACTAATCGAAAAAATAATCGACAGTTTAGTCGACGACACATATAATCGTTAGTTGCAGCCCCAGCGAAAATCAGCGGGTGACGTCGAGCAAGTTGATTGCAGAGCAGCAAAAAAACATCAAGAGTAAAAAGTCTCTAAAAGTCTACCAATGAAAACCCCAGGAATGAGAAGTCAGTCCTTTCTTCCCTCATGATGTCACAAGGGGACGTTTTCTCTGACCAGTGAACACACCCCAGACCAGGTGTCGGCTTCGCATTGTTTTTTTGTCCCTTCCAAACATGTGCATCAGTTTCAGCAGGAGACTTTAAACACAGGGCTAAAAACGATACTTTCTGGAGAGTTTTTTTTTTGTTTGTTTTTTTGAAAACTAATCCTGGGAGGCTCCTCGAGCCTGGAATGAAAACAAAAAATCTAAATATGGGTAGAATATGAGACCTTCAATAATTTATAGCCGTTTGTTCCACTCTGAGACCAGACATGCGTCGTGCATGCAAACGGACCATCGCTGCTTCGCCTGCCTTCACATTCCACGACCTGTAAACTGCTGCAATCTATGCATCTACGCCCGACATCACCTGTGAAACGGCGTTTCTCAGACCCAGCACGCGGTGCAACAATATCCTGCACAGCCTACAAAATCTACAGGCTTCCTTTCTCACCTCAGGTTACGAGAAACATTGACTTACGGGCTCATAAAGCAGGTCAGCCGGGTCGTGCAGCCTCTGGTGGGCAAGACGAAGCCACAGAGACACCGTGCGCAAGCAAACTGACACGTTTTTTTTTTTTTTTTGTGATGCTGAGAGAGTTTCAAACGCACACACAAGACAGGCAGAGGCTGCACTGCCAGACCTGGTGCAACACAATCTATACCCTCCAACATACACGGTCGTAGAATGGCGACGTCAACATCAACAGATGGGCGAAAGGAGGTTTTGCGGCTCTGTGTGCTGCTTACTTTGCACTCTGTCTGACTTACACAGACTGTATACACTGTCACTCTGCAGGGAGTCGGGGAGTGACAGCGATGGAAATTCAACAAGGTGGCAGTTTGCAAAACTTCCAAAAGGCCGAGTGGAATCAAACTGGTTTCCCTGAGTCATGAACTGAAGGAATTCTGGTACTGGAGTATTTCAAATAAATTCTGCGCTACAGACTTGCACTGTGAGGACCTCACAACCCGGAACATAACGTTTTTTCCACCTTGTGATCATGTCACCAGTTCAGCCGTTTTCTAAAAACAAAACATGCATCTTTTCCTGCTCTGAAATGAATCCCGAGTCACACCCGATGCAAAACACTCACAGCTTAGAGGAACGCCTTCAGGGTCAAAAGCAAACAGACTGTGTTGGTAAACCACAACATCCACAGCAGAGGTTTAAGCTGAGGAACGCCGCCAATTTATAAGCCGGGGAGGAATTACACGGCCATTGTGTCAGGGCCACAGTGGAGAGAGAGAGAGAGAGAGAGAGAGAGAGAGAGAGAGAGAGAGAGGCAACAGGCAACGACGCGACGTCTCTGCGGAATGTAGTGGTCTGATGATGCGGCACTGAATAATGCAGGTTTCCCAGCCTACGTCGACTCTGCGAGCACGTGGCAGAGCAGGAGGAGGGAAAAACACGGGAAGAAAGTAGGCGGCTCCTGGGTAAACTTTCACTTCGGCCTCCGCTTTAGAATTTGTCAATAATTGATCGCGACTGCTGACTTTGCAGCCTTCACAAGCAAACAGACTGAGTTTTATAGCTGCGGGTACTTGACGTGCTGTTAGATTTCTATTTATACCACCGTGAAATCTAATCATACAACCCAATAATCCGCCTACATTTGATTTTGACGTTAATTTGCACACCCGGTTTTGTGTTAAAGATTAACAAAACATTTTAAAAAAAACCATCATATGTAACAGATAGTGTTTGGCAATTTGTCCTCTGTTAAGTGTTAACGCCTGGAGACGGGCCGAGACAAACTATTTACGCTATGACTGAGCAAAGTACACACGGTTTCATATTAGAGCAAACCAAAACAAAAACCATTCGTGTTTGGAGGATGAATAAACAAACAGGTTCATCAGCTGTGCGGCTGCGACGAAACTGACATCCCGTCAACGTTCTTGACGTCAATCGCAGCCCTCGATGAGCCACCACACCGGGGACGGCCCCAGAAATCACTTGATTAATACTTTCTAGCGATATTCTGCGTCACTGACCTGCCAGTAAAGATATTAATTCTCCGCATCAGCCCCTAGTGATAAATCAGCCCATTGTGATTTCGCAAAGGCATCTGACGCTTGCCTTGAAAGGAGCCAGAGGCTCGGCGTAGCGTCTAGCCGCCGAGATGCCTTGTTTATTGCCGACCTTCTACATACACAGAGGTGTTTGACTCTTTTCTCTTTAATTAAAAAATACGGAAGGTCCCCTAACAGTATGAGCAAAAAGCTAATACACACCCGGCCGTAAACAGCGGGCTAAGTCTGCAGTTCAGGGGATCTACAAAGTTTTAAGGAGAATGAATCATGCAAAGGTTGTTTCACCGGAATCAGAGTTTGTTTCATTGTTTCAAATTAAAGATATAGGATAACACGGACCTATGGCTTGGTTAAAATTAATATGTTCCGGACCTTAGTTAGACAATGTAAGGTTAAATAAAAAAAAACAACAACAACAACCACACAGCACGCTTAAGAAAACAATTGAAAAACGTCAAGTCTCTAAGAGGGGGGTCAAATCACTCACAGTCACTCTCTGCAGAGCACAACAGTTGCTCACACAAATGAAATTAGGACAGCCTGGCAAGACATAATTAAGAAACATCTTAGTCTCTGTTTGTTCAAAACCGCAAAAGGAAAATTACCCATGAAGTCTGAGGTATGCAGTCCGAACGGCTGCTTGCAGAAAGCAGGAAGCGACGTGCTCGGTTATGACGTCACATCTGCGGCTTCAACTATAGCGCTTACATCAGCAAAAAACCGCTCTCGGAGCTGGACTGACGAATATTATTGCCGTATAAATGTATGTTTCCATAAAAATAATATCAAAAACGTCTACAAAAACGGTCCGGTGTTGTAATGACAGGTGTGTTTTAAAGGACATCTTAAGGAAATCCCGATTCACTGCGATCTGTGCGTTCTCAGAACTCTGGGGTAGACATTTCAGACAAACATTTCATTTCTTGAGAATGCAGAATTAATGAGAAAAAAAAAATCTGTGGACTTTTTTCCCTCAAAATTCTGAGATCAAAGTGAACATTATTAAATATCACATCAACGCTTCCCAGACTCCCTTCTGTGTTCAGTGAATTCGAGAAAGACACTATAATAAATCGCCTTTTCCTCCTACATTCTCTACCTGGAATGCTAAGCTAGCAGTTACTGGGAGAGACAAACAGTTTTGTCAAACTATGAGACGATAGCTTGCTAACGCTAACCACAAACGTAGGCTGTTAAACACCGCGTCCTGGTTAAAACACAATATTGCTTAAAAAAAAAAAAAAAAAAAAGTATCGACGTTAAACAGAAACCGATGCACAGTCGAGTGGTCGTGTGTCAACAAGAGTTGCCAAATACGTGTTGAATGTCAGTTGCCCACCGGTACTGACAGTCTCCTCCTGTCATCCCAGTCCGGTGGGCTAATTGCTAGCCTGCTAGCTTGCGTGTTCACGACTGTCTGAAAATTCCAAAGTCCGGTCGACTGTAAGAAAACCAACACAACCAGTAAAAGATCGCTTCCTTAGCTTGTATCGCTTACCCGGTTCCGAGGTGAGGCTGTTTAACCAAACTGGTAACACTGCGGTGAACTTCCAGCCAAAGATCCGCAGGCTTACTGGGTTTCGGTCGGGGCTGTCACTACCCGATCAGACCGGGATGCCCGGCCCGCGAACTGCACATGCGTAGACTCGGCCCCACGAAGTGGACTAAGGCTACCGGAAATGTGCCTGTCTAAAATTACTGAGCGGGGAAAAAATACTGCAGTACCAAGAGACAATCATCTTAAACGTATGATGATTAAATCCCCAATAAAAAAAAAATATTTGAAGACAAATGCTTTACCTTTTCATGAGGGATGTGCCAGCTTGGTGAAACGAAGATCGCAAAGTTACACTGAATTTTATATAAAGTTTGTGAAGATGTTACATGTCCACCTGTTTGAGGCCCGTGAAGCATCGGATTATCCCTTTCTGATTTAAAGCATAACTCCCCCTTTTCCCCCAACCTCGATATTTCTGTGGGATGTCTTATACCAAATACAAACAGCAGAGGGCGGCCAGGCTCTTCATTTCGAATTTAGAAAAACCTTTATCGGAGTCCTTTAAAATTTCTTTTTAAATAACGATATCTGGTTTGTCATGTTATATTAGGTCATATTTAAATGTAATACAATACGATTTGTCATTTGCCGTTACATGTTAAAACAGACCATTTATTATGATAAGAGATAATATTTTATATCCACTTTAAATACAGTTTTGTTTGGATAATTAGAAAACAACAATTGAGCTCAACTGCCAAGGAAAGTGTTTGGGTGATAGAATTGCAACTTTGATCTAGAACGTCAAGAGTACTCCAATAGTTTGAAGTAGGCTGGTGCCAGAAGTTCACAAGTTCTGCCAAAATAAAATACTTCATTTATCTTGATGAAAATCATGTCTTGCTGTCCATTATATGTGCGTGAGAACTCAATGAGGTCATCTAAACATTTGCAAAAGTCAACCTAAAACAACAAGAAGCGAATAGGAGAACCGTGGCAGTGATGGTTTTATTTAGAAAGTGCCCAACCGGAAGCAGCGCCCCCACCACGGTTGGACTGCCGTGTCAGTGGGCTCGAGGTTGGTTAGTGTTGACAAAGGAGCAGCATGAGATCCTCGTCGGCGAGGATCATGCGAGCATGGGGATATTTGGAGGGAAGGACCTTCTGACAGCTCCGGCACACAGGAGGTAAGCAACAAGTGTTTCCCTCCGCACTCTGACTGACACCTGCTGACGTCACAGCCAGCGGCGCTCTTTTCTGTCAAAAATCCCGGTTTGAATGCGAATGCGTCTGAGGCGGCTGGAGAGCAACGGAAGGCAAACGATGGGCTTGGTAATTGCAACTTTGAGACGTTTTAGTCACTCAAAAAACAGGTTGGAAACATCAATCAAGTCAAATTCCTGCCGTCCTGCATGGTATATTTGAATATAATGTCAATAAGATGGTTAAAGAGCTTTCCGTTACTATTAGTAATTCATTTGGGAAAGCCGCATTAAGTTCACTCCAGCCTTTGTGTGAACTTTAATAATACTTTATTCAAAAGAAAACTACACAATTGTTGTGCGGCGGCTTTATCATTGGGGATGCAGCCAGGTTGTGGGAAGGTCACACCCTGAACTGGCTGCTCGCCTGACTCTGCAGTTGCATCTCGAAGTGCCATATGACCAGAAACACTTTCCACAACAACAGTTAATAATGATAGCGTGTCACGCGCATAAATAAAAGGTCACTATCTGTGCTAGTGTGCAAGGCGACAGATGGCACATGAGCCCGTAGGTCAACATCTAAGTGAGGCAAGGAGGAGGTCAGAGCGGATGCTGGACCCTTGGTCAATAACTGGAAGCTACGAGTCAGTCAGTCCGTCAGAGTGTGACGCAAACACCTGCTCATAAAAAGACAAAATTATGTTGAAAAGTTTCAGCTTCAGTTTGATCTTTGAACTCTCTGCGCTTTGGTCCTGAATTCAAAATGACTCTTCAAAAGCTTTTTAGCAAAGCAACTGAAGCAAAAGAAAATGAGCCATTAGTGAAAAGAAAAAAACAACAACTCTGAGCTTAACCTGTGTCTCCATCCTGTCAGTCAGAAAGCCTGAACTGGAATACAAATGTATGAAAAACAGACATTTGCAATACCACAAAGAGCAACAAAAAAACCCATCATTTTAGCAGAAGGCTGTAAACAGAGGGCTAGAAATGGCTGTTTTTGGTTGATTAATGGTGCAGGTCTGCTTGCACTGGAGTCCAGCATTTGGAACGTCTGAGATATGAACAACAGTGTAATATTGGACTGTGGACTTGTCAGTCTCGGACTGGATGCTCCAAGCGGTGCCTCGTTGTTTTTATCCTTGAATTTGAATTCAGCCAAAGAAATTTCCATCCACTTTTACATGCAAGGTCGTAAACAAAGATTGTCATCATTCCGCGTTGACGCACACGCAGGGAGAGCAGTGTCGCCGGTTGTGTGTGTCAGCGCCTTGACGGATGTGCGTTATCTGCACGCATCTTTTGGCCAGATGATTTGTGTGAGCCGCTATCGTCGTAATATAATCACAGAAATACAAACATGCTGCGGCCGATTTATCATGCGCCCTCGTTGAGTTCCCACTTTTGTCCTCTCCCCCTTGCGTCTTTCGCCTCGCCCCTGCGGCCTCACATTTGTGCAGGGCCAGTGTTTATCGCTGGGAGGAACACGCTCCGCACCTCCGCTGTTTCAAGTTCCCATTTACTTCTGGCTCACTTTCACTCCGGCAGAGTCAGCAAGCGACCCCTCGGCCCTCCCTCCAGCCGTTGCCAACTTGTAATCCTCGCGCCAAAGGCACCGATCTCAGCCAGCCTTCTTGCTCCCCCCACCCCTTCCCATTCCAACTCCCAACTCCCACACACACACTCCCTAGATCCCCAACCTCCCCCGGCCTGTTGCGTGGCGGCCCGTGGGAAACTTCGAGCGACCCTCCAACCCCCTGCCAGTGTCCCGGCGTGCCTCTGACTGGAACAGCCTGCTCTTGCCAGGCAGCCATCAGTGTATTAATAGGCACTTTGGCTGCTACTTTGGTCGCGGCCGCCACATTGCTCGCTCTCCGCGGTCAACCTCCCCCCACCATCCCACTATCCTACCCCTTTCATAACATAGCACCCTCCGCCCCCATCCAATAGTACCTGAATAAACATGCTCCTATGCTAGCTGCCGCGGGAGGTTAACTATTAGGGTCTGGCTTTCAAACTAATAAGTTGAAGATTTCCTGTTGTTTGATTTTTATTTTATTTTATTTTATTTTTACCCTTGATGAGATTTTTGATTTGCAACCAGAGGGCCCGAGGGGAGGGAGGGACGGGGAGCTGCCCTCACCGAGTGTGGGAGCATTGTTTTTATGAAATGTCTCACAGTTTGAGTCACACCGGGCTGCGGGATGAGTTGAAGTAGATGTGTGGGTGGTGAGGCCAGGCCAGAGTCAGGCTGACCACATACTGGATCTGAGACCATGTCAGGGTCTCTACAACCGGTGGGTTAAGGAGGGGGAATGGCCAGGCCAGGGAAGGACTTGTTTTGCATTGAAGGCAATATTGTTGTATGTATTGGGGCGCATTGTATCGTTGTGTGGCCTTGGGGAGCAAAAAAACTTCTGTTCTCATCTAACGTCCTGCCCGCTGCCTTTACTCTCCCCCCGAGGATAAGAGCGGCACTGCTCCAAGCTGGAGGGTCTATTTTTGGGCCCCGGTGATGGGAAATGGACCAAGTAGATAATCATTCATACTCCAACTGCCCCGCAATGCTGTGGCTCTCATGAGTTATTAACGGGGTCCGACTTTTCAACAGTAAGCTTTTCTTCTGAAGATGACACATTTCAGGAGGTTTCAGTCTGGGGTTTTCTGGGGGCAGGGGAGGGGTAAGAGATGTGCACATGTCATCTGATGCCCAATGAGAAGCGGGCCAAAATGCAACACAGTAATTGTCCTGCATATCGACTTGCAGCTGTGGGGGTTCGCTCCCACGTTTGAGTGACTCCCAGATATTAATTCTTTGAAGGTGTGGAACGCCCCTTCGTACTCACTTTGCCCCTCCCTCCCTCCCTCCCTGCTGGCTGCAGGTTCAAGGACCCTGCTTGCCCTGGAGCAGGAGCTCCATGTGGTCGTTACATAACGGGGGTCTTATGAGTGTTGATTGGTTGTTGGCTCTCTCGGCGTGCGTACGAGTTGAATGGCAACACAAAAGGCTTTGTGTGTCCCTGTGTGAAATGCATCTCTCAGCCTGCTGATGATGCTTGTTATTTTCAAAGAGAGTCGTAGCTTTAAAGTGTTACTGTATTTGTTTTCTAGTTTAAAACCAGAGGGTCAGATTTTGCTTGGACGATTCGCAGATTTAGAAGAAGCTCAGCCTTGACTGGCCTGGTACACGCAACAAGCAAGATGGTTCAGATCGTCTCGTTTGAGGGTGCCTGGCAGGCAACCAAACTTATTAAGTCCTATAGCTGGCCAGCTGGAGGCGCTCTGTCAAATTCAAACAGCGAGCTGCAATTGGCAGTTTATTTTTTTTTGTTTGTTTGTTTGTTTTGGGGTAATTGTCATAAGAAGTTGCATGGTGCTTTGCAGTCAATCAGATTTGAGTCTCCAAGCACATTATTGTAGCCAGTCTGTAGCCTAGCAGTATGTAGTTCCACTGCCGTATCTAAAATGGTAAATAGTTCACTGGATAACTCTATAATCTGGGGAGTTTGATATATACATATATATGTATATATTATTTGTATATTTGTATTTTTGTTTGCCATGATTGAAAGTGAAAGTTTGAACTTGAACTTTTTATCAAATGTATTGCCCTGCCAATTTCTTCTGTGACTGTATATGTGGACGTCTCAGTGATTTAATATTATAAGGGGATTAAGATGTCAGCCCCCTGTGTGTGTGTGTGTGTGTGTGTGTAACAATGGCTTATTTTTATCTTGTGGGGGCCGTCCAGAGGCAGAGAGAGAAGCGAGGAAGTGCTTGCAGGATGACAGAGGAGCATATAAGCGTCCTCCTCCACCTTCGTCTAACCTGGGATACGGACATGACTGCTACCAAGAAACTCCTCCGGCGGCTCAAACATCCCCTTTCTACTACAATATTAACATCCACCTTTGATAAAATGGACAATTTCCTCTCTGACTTTTGCGGTTGTTGTAGCAGTCACTTCCTGCTTTTGTCCCTAAAAATTGATCTAATTGGTTTATCAATTCTAATACACTCTAAATATGATCCAGATTGGAATTGTTGAAGGCGAGACTGGTTCCTCCTCTCCTATTTAAAGTAATTTTCAAAATAATCCTATATTTTACTTTTTATGCAATACCAAATTTTTTGTTTTTGTTTTTGTTTTACCCCAGGCCCAAATGGGTCGGATGTTATGGTAGCTGTTCACCGTGGGACATAAATCAGGGTCAAACCGACAGTTTCTTATTTTTGCTGTAACTGGCTGTGTTTATGTCCTCTGCTATGAGTTTCTCCCCAGTGTTGTGTTTCTGGTATTTAATCTTATCTCCTGAAAACACTCCCGTCTGCACCGCGGCTGGCAGCGATTGTTCCTTTTGTATTTGTGTTTGTTTTAGTTATCTGCAAAAGAGCATCATTTGACAATGAAAGCCGCTCTTCTATTTTGTCGTCAACAGCGTCACAAGACGTATTCTGGGCAGAAATACACTCCTATGGCTTCTTTCATTTAAACACTTTTAATTTTGTGTCTCTGTGCTGTTCTGCTTCAAGCGCTAGAAATGTGTGTCTGGCTTCTTTCAGCTTCAGTGCAGTTTTTTTCTTTTAACCTTCCCAGCCATTTATTTCTGTCTAAATCAAAACACTTCAACTTGTAAAAAGCTGTATTGAGAAATCCAGAATTTTTTCATTGCAGTAGCAAAGGCCATTTTTTGCTGAAATTGCTGCTGCTTGTGCGTCAAGAAGTATTGACCTCTGAGTTCAAGACAAAACAGCGTTTTACGTCACTGCAGTCCGTTTCATTGGGTGAAGGGCCAATAAACCCAATTGTGGTGCAGCAAGATAACACGGTATTTGGATTTGCTCCGTTCTGTGTCTTTATGATGGCCTGCAGGGACCATCGCAGAGGGTGAAAGAGTCCCTGAACCTGGTGCTTAAATAAAAGCGAACGATTCCGAGGTGGCTGGAGGATTCAACCTGCTGCTA
Organism: Thamnaconus septentrionalis; assembly: GCA_009823395.1. Classification (NCBI taxonomy): domain Eukaryota; kingdom Metazoa; phylum Chordata; class Actinopteri; order Tetraodontiformes; family Monacanthidae; genus Thamnaconus; species Thamnaconus septentrionalis. Next base: position 9,925,739 of record CM020512.1, read on the forward strand.
AAAATCGTTTGGTTCGACCTAAACTCAGCCGTCAAAACAACTGGACTCTTCAACCGTGGAGCAGATCGCCATCGGTCTGAACGCTCTTTGCACCAGTGACAGGAAGTGTACTATTTACAAATCATTTCCTGTGAGAAGAAGTGGTGTCTACAAACATGAGTCCCAGAAGTGAAAACAGAGTTTTCAAAGATGCCTTCTGGCTTATTCGACAAGTGTGGTAATAATTATTAATCTGTCTATTCATCTTGGACAGAAGAATTCCACCCAATGGACGAATGTGGTGGATGTGTAAAAAAGCACAAAGTGCCAGAGTCTTCAGACAACGAGTCTTGATTCACTGGTTCATCACAAATTGCCAACAGTGAATTTTTTTCTTTTTTTTTTTTTCAAATGTCCACCATCACCTTCAGATGGAGCCCAGTGATTGTCAAAAGCTGCCCTCTGATCTGGTGCAAATTAGGAAAGCCGGCTGCTTTGCTGTGAACCCCTCCGGAGGATTTTCCTCTGCAGTACATCACTGACAAAGTCAAAGTTTCAGTCTCTCGTGGGTTTTTTCCTCTCTCACCCACATCCAGTCGGAAAAAAAACATAATTCAGTTTTTCTTAAAACATTCTGAGAAATGTAGGACATTGATAACGATGTCGAGATTTATGAGCCTGCAGGGGAGACAAGCTCACAGAGCGGTGATTTGTTGAAGCTTGGGATGAGGTTAAGATCAGAAAATCAAAGAACTCCGGCGGTGAAAACAGCATTAACATCGCCGTCCATCTTCACAGTCTTGTCTTGTGTTTAATTGGATCTACATTTTAATTTTGACACAATGAGCCTTTAAGTTGTGTTCCCGCCAGGGAGGAAGGTTAAGTTGTTGACACTGAGGCCAGTCTTTCTGAAAAAAAATCAAACAAATCCCAAACAAACTAAGTCCAGTAAATTAAGTCCAGTGACAAACCAGTCAAACCAATATGTAGGTAAATTGTCTTGTCCAGTGACCAGAGGGTGTGTGTCAGGGAGCTTTGGCTCAGACAACACGTGTTTAATTTCCTCAGTTTGGAGTTCATGGAAGCTGAAGGACCCCGAGGCTCAAAGTCTCCAGTGTGTTTTCGCCCTATCACAGACAATGTGAAGATGTGAGGATTAAAAAACAAAAATCTGAAATTAAAATCTTAAAAATTCAAATGAATAAATGTCCTTCTGATGTGAAGCTGGTGTGATTTAGTCCACTGTTAGCTGCTCTGACTTGTGGGTGAGACAGGAAGGAAGCGTCACCCAGTGAAACCTGAGTGATGTCAGGTTTCTTTTTAGCTGCTGAGGTAGTGGAACAATGCAGGGGCAACTCCCACGATCACACAACATTTCGCTCTTTTGTTTCCAGCGACGGATCCCAAATGGCAGAACTCAAAAGTGCAGCAGCTCAGCCCAGCCCTCAAGAAATGGCACCTGCAGAGTCAAACAGCGAAGTGACTTTCCTCCGTGTGGCTGTTAGCGAAGGGCTTCTCCTGCTCCTGTTTGGTCTCCACGGCTGTTTCTAGACGAGCAGCGCATGCATTCCACCTCGAAAAAATGACTCATGCTCTCAGGCCATCCAAACATCACAGTGGTGGAAGAAATCCGGATTCCTTTAATGGAAGACGGCGGCAGTTTGTTTGCAAATTTCTTTTATTTGGGTGCTGGGAAATTACATTCAGCTGAACAGCCCACCCCCTAAAGTATGAATGAGGTTGGCCTCATATGCAGCGTCGGGAAAAATCCATGAGATCTTGTCCATTTTTTCTCTCCCCCAAATATGTCTTTATTTTTTTCAGGGTGCTGCTGCATTTAAAGTTTTAAAGTTCACATATTCTGAAAAAAATAATAATTCCAGTTCTAATTTCTGAAAATATTCTGTGCCACTGGCCTCCACTTTTCACAGAGCACAAACTAGAAATTAGTCAGTTGTGATGTCACAAAGGGGTACTGGTACCTCTCTAAGGTTAGTGACCACGCCCACCCAGCCAGGTGTTGGCTCCGCCCTCTGACAAACATGTTGAAGGTCCAACCAAGCTTCAGCTTTAGCAGGAATTTGAAAGCTGGCATTTTAGCAGGAGACAGTAAACAGAGGGCTAAATGTGCTGGCAATCCAGAGAGTGTGTTAGATAAACTACTAAAAGTATGAAGTAATTAATGCAAAGTTGCTCAGTAAATTGCATAGAATTTCAATTTGTTCAATTAGTTTAGCTCACAAAGTCTTGGTCTCATTTTTCTTGCCGTAGCTTCTGTCAGAGGGGTTTCCCTTTAAAGTTGGCCACTGTGTCAGACGACCCCAGTCACCTTGCCAAACCGTCTGGGATGTGATGAACCGGCAGGAGGAAGTGAGAATTTTAGCGCCATGCAGTCATATTGTCACCACGAAACAAAAGGACAAACCACAGCGACTAAGCCGCAGTTCACAGATTGTCCTCGGAGTTCATGGGTGACAATGGTGCATGGCGACGGCTGCCAAGGTGTGTGTGTGTGTGTGTGTGTGTGTGTGTGTGTGTGTGTGTGTGTGTGTGTGTGTGTGTGTGTGTGCTGGTGTCCTTGGATTTACAATGTCACGATGAGGAACAATATGTTGCCATTACAAGTGTGTACACAGCGGACAAAAAGACTCATTGTTTGCTTCTCATTGAATAGAAGTGGAATCGCAAAGTGTGTTGAGTGTGAACGGCTGCTGTTTCCATCCAGGGAAGAGGGAGTAAATGTCTGGCTTGAATTTTTCACACATATGTGTTTGCGAAGAGACAACATTTTTGGCTTCTTTGGCTTTTCAATGGTCACGTCATGGATAATACATCATGATTGGGTTGTTTGTTTTAGTCGTGTATGTCAAAGCCAGACTGAGGAAGGAGTAAAGGGCGAACAGAAGGGTGTGATTTATTCCGAGAGTAGAGTCACAGCCTTGTTGTTTTGAGTTTGTTGGCCTCATGGAACAGCCACTAAGGTTGAAGCTTCCTTTCAATATGACATGGAAAAAAAGACTTGGGTTTTTCTTTTTTTCTTTCTTTCTTTCTTTATTTAATTTTGAAGGAGCTACAGGCTTCAGAAAAAATATGCTGCTATAACTGCATCGACCAGAATCATGTCGGGAACATGAATAGAATGTGTTGGATGACTGTGAATGTCCTGTGAATGTGGGGAAATTGGTTGAATAAAATCGTCAGATTTGGGTTTTTGAGAATTGGAGCAGAAAAAATTATAATAGTAGTAATAATTCACACCTATTTTCTGAGTAATTTGTGTCCGTCCTGCAACAGAAATGGCTTACTGGCTGCAAGTTGAAAGGCTGGTTAAGGTCAATGTGAAGGTTAAGGGCTAAACGTTTCCAGTCAGAGAACGCTCCCACATTTCCTTTTATTCTTATAATTTGATACTCTTCGCTTCCAAAGACAAAGATGATTTGAAGCTCATTTGGGTTTGTCTCTCTACAGCCAGAACAATTCGGATCAAAAATGTCACAAAGACCCAGGAGACGCAAAAAAAAAAAAAAAAAAAAAAAAGACTGTGATTTACAGCTAAACAAACAGGATTCTTCGGCCTGCAAGGCCTATTTGAGTGTTTATTTCATACTTGCACGGCTGCTTCGGCTTGATTGGAAACACTAAAGGGAACTTGTTGCCCTTTAACCCCCAACCCCTTAAGAAAAAAAAAAAGATAAACATGTGTTTATGTGCCCCAGTTTAGAGAGGAATGACATTTGGAGCATGAACTTCCTGTTCCTGATGGATGAGAACTATAAACACGTTGTAAATAGGCGAATTTAAACACAGGCCTTTTGAAACATTACCCAAACACATCAACGTGCATTTCTTGATGAAAATTTGTTGTTGTTGTTTCCCACTTCAATGCGCAGTTGCTAAATTGCGGATTCAGTTTGGCTAGATTAGTCAGCAGGAGGTAACAACAACAGTTAGTGAAGTAGTACTGAAACTGCTTTTCATTTTGAAAAATTTCAGTGTTTTCTAGGCTATGCAGTGTGTTGTGTTCATACTCACAATAATTTCTTAAAGGCCTTTGAAATATGCTTATTTTTCAGCCTTTGGAGGTTGGACTTGCTCACGCGCATGTTAGCTAACAGGCTAATGCAGTTAACCTTGTTTCTCCATGTTGTCAATGTCCATCCATATTTGGGCTGTGAGTGAATGGTACGCTGCATTCTTGTCTCCTCATTGAGAAAATATTTGCTTAAAATGTTAAACATTAAGTAGCAACTTGGGACACACACTTCGAGAGCTGCTACTGCAGCTTAGCCACAAGCAAAGCTCTGATATTCGCTTTAAAACGTGGCCCTCATGTGTCAAAACAACATACAGTTACTTTGTTGTTTCTTAAATATCTAGTTCTATGAATACCAATTACTCCTTTTCTTCTTGTTCACCTTCAGAAACATGTGGAGGACGCTAACGCTCTTGATGGTAGTCGCACTGGCATTGGGCACAGAGGTGAGTGCTTGTGTCTTTACTGCTCCTCTAAACCATCTTTGTAAAAAAAAAAAAAAAAGTTTAGCCTTGTGAATAAACACAGCATGCTGAACTACAGGTCGATTCAGTCTGTCAACAGTACATTTTGGGCGCATTAATGCGTAATTTATGTAAATTGGCTATTTTAGCCTGTGAGCTCGACTTTTCAGATCCATCCTTCAAACATCAGCTTCCTCTCTCTGACACTTTTCAACCTCCTTCACATCCAATGTAACCAGTATGTAAACTCTGCGACCAGGTCACACTAAAACTGTTCGCCAAAAAGTCAAGTCCTGCACGTGACCTTCACAACGCGCTACTTAATACAATTGTACATGTGATACTGGATCTCATGAAGCTAATAAGGGTTATTTGTTTTTATGAAGACATCAGTAATGTCTTTTTTTTTAAGTCACGGATTGCGTTTTTTGTGTCATTTGTCTGGGCCTCGTTAAACAATTTGTGAACTGCTGAATGGCGACAACTAGCGATTGCTGCTATCAAAAACAAAGTGGCTGGCACGCTTCTTGCAGTGGCTTAGAGTTTTTCCCTTCTCACTTCTGCAAAACCAGGATTCAGTTTCTCATTTTGATGCTTTTAAAGTGAAAGCTTTGCCTTAAAATGTTTTGCTCTCCGTCCATTCGACGCTTTGGTCGCCACACGTGGTGTATGGCTGTAGCGAGAAGTAGCAGAACGTCTCTTGGGGAAAATGCAGCCCTGTTGACATTTCCTTCTGAATGCGGTGGGATCGTCTCTAATTGGTCTGCGTTTGCTGACTCTCCTGCTGTCACAGTACGAGGACGTCGGATTGCTGGCGGCCGAGGAGACGATGACAGAGGAGCAGCAGGTGGATTTCAGCGGCATCTCCGGCCCCCCGGGAATGTCCCGTAGGCAGATCCTGGCTGCGCAGTTCGAGTGCTACCTGAAGATCATCACAGAACCACCGCGGACGGATGCAGGTGATGGGCTGTGCCTGTGCTGCCAGGTTTTATGTGGAGCCACGCAGCTCTGAATGCAGCAGCGCTAGAAATACTTTTCTCTTTAAATGTAAACATTCCCCGCTGCCTGGATTTCAGGTAAAGTAAATAACATCATGCTATATATCTTTAATTGAGTCTCTGAATCTAAACGCCCCCAACTGTAACCGAGGCGCTTACAAACTGTCTCCAAAACAAAAATATCGTTCATATAGAGAAAATATTTAGCTCTATGTTTTACAGCCTGCTGCAAAAAAAACTTTGCAATTTAGATCCAGTGAAATAAATTATTCATTTAAAACAACAACAAAAAAACTTTTATTGAACCTTGATGTGTATGTATCCCTATCAATGCAATGGAGTAATTTTTTCAATTTAACGCTACACTCTGTGCCCAGTGCTGGTGCACAATGTGCATTAAGCAGCAGTTTCCAGCGCACTGTGCTCGCTCAGAGAGAGAGAGAGAGAGTTACAGAGAGGAAGTGAGTCTGAAAGACAGGAAGTTCTCCTTTTGTCTTCACGCAGTGACTCCCTCTCCGTCCTCAGCTGCCTTTTTTAAAAAAAAAAAAAATCTCTGTTGTGCTGCTTTTCACAGTGGGCCACTGTGAAACCTGCGACCGCCTGGTTTCCGGCGATTGTTGACCTTCTTAAAGGAACAGTTTGCAGAAGTGGCGCAGCGTATTGATAGTTTCTAGGACACCACAGATGTTTTGGTCTGATGTGATAGAGGGGAGGGTTACACACAGCTCCCTGTTTGAAGAATATTTTGTCAGTTTTTTTTTTTTGTCTGTTTGTTTTTTGCTATATTGGCACATTATGCGTCATGGTTATACTGCCCCCTGTAGGCTCTTACTGTAACCGCACCTGGGATGGCTGGCTATGCTGGAGGGATTCAGCTCCCGGGACTGTCATGCAGCCGTGTCCTGGGTACTTCTTGGATTTTGACCCTAATGGTGAGAGAAGCAGAGACAAAACTTAACCGTGTTGTCCACTGACAGTTTAATAAATCCCTTTTTTTAAATGTGATAATCACTAAAGATGCTAATTGAAGTCGTTATTCGCAGCGCCTGGCTGCGGACGTTGGCATCCAAACTTTCTGAAGTGGTGAAAAGAATAATCACTTTACTGTCCTCAACAGAGAAGGTCACTAAAGTGTGTAATTCTGATGGCCAGTGGTTCCACCATCCAGAGAGCAAGAGAGTGTGGAGCAACTACACCCTGTGTCCGGCCCACACCAAAGAAAGACGCAAGGTAGCCCATAGTAGTCTGACCTGCCTGACCTTTTATCAGCTTTCAGAAGGTGAGCTCTGGTGAATCACAATACTTTCTCTGCCTGCAGGTGGCGCTCGCGCTCTACTACATGGCCATGGTGGGTCACAGTCTGTCCATCGTGTCCCTGCTTGTTTGTCTCATCATCTTTTCCTACTTCAAGTGAGTGCTGATGTTTCCACCGCATCCATGGAAGTGCGTCCCAAAAAGGCAGACACTTTTTTTTTCCACTCATTGTGTTGCACACTAATGTCAACATTGTCAGTGTTCTTTTTTTTTCTTTTTAAACAATACTCCCTTATTGCTGACTATAAACTTTATAAATACCAAACTGCAGTCAGAATGTAAAAGATTACTAATAAACTAATCACACCTATAACAAATTACATATTACATATTACGTGTCAGAAACAGAAGTGTGCAATATGGACAAAACACAAACAGAACACAACGAGGAAGCAGCTGAGCCAAGTCAAGGCTAATTACATTAGCCTTGATGCTGTGTCTTTTTTTGTATTCAATGGAAAAGACATAGAGCTGCACTGAAGGCTCAGTCTCTCAGTGGAAAGATTTTTGCTTCGCTGCTGTTGAAAATTAATTAGTGTGATAAAAGGCTGCTTGTGGTAATTAAAAACTTATCTACCTTCCAATCAGTGGGGGTGATTCAGTTTTTAGCTTATACTAATGTCACAATTTCAACCAGATAAACAAACAAGAAAAAAAGCAGTTTTCTCCCTTTTATAGCACCTCTGCTACACATTGGCCTCTCTGTCTCCCCCTGCAGGAGTCTGAGTTGCCAGCGGGTCTCCCTCCACAAAAACACCTTTCTCTCATTCATCCTGAACTCCATCGTGACCATGATCTGGCTCTCCCTGTCGGCGGCCAATGACCAAACCATGAACACCACCAACCCGGTGAGCCACTCTGGTCTTTTTTATCCTCTCGCCTCGTCAAGAAACACAACCTGCTGCTCCTGTTTTTATTTTTTATTTTCTTCTTTAAACCTCCGCTGCTCCCCATCTCCAGGTCAGCTGCAAGATGCTGACGGTGCTCAACCAGTACACCAGCACCTCCAACTACTTCTGGATGCTGTGCGAAGGCATTTACCTCCACACGCTCATCATTGTGGCCGTCTTTGTGGGGGAGCAGCAGCTCTTCTGGTACTACGTGCTGGGATGGGGTGAGGCCTTCTGAAGACGTGTTGATACCATTCATGCCTGGCCGTACACTTGCACACGACTCTGAGCTCAGGCAACAAACGAGGTGACCTGAAAGATGTCAACAGCAACTGGCAGAAAAGTCGATTAATGCAGCGCTTTTTAATACCAATCAAGCGTTTTCCTCAAACACAGGAATCGGTAACGACTAGTTGAATTCAACATGTAAGCCTTGGCCTGATGATGTGAAAGCATCTGCAATTTCTGTGGACAATTACGTCTTGAAAGCTTTCCTCTTTTCCTTTTTATTGAAGATCCGAGAACATCAATTTTCCGTCATAATGCAGTGACATAAAAATGCGCCTGGATGTGACTTGGCTGCTTAAGTGCTCTTTTCATGCCGGCTTTTTATGCAGGCTCGCGGCTCCTCTTTGTTTTTAATGATGCCCATTTTTGTGAGGCGGCATTTCAAGTCTATCGTGCTCAAAGAAAAAGAAAAAAAAGCGACTGTGGTCAAAACTGAGGAACTTGAGGAAACCGTTACTCAGTAGAGGGCACAAACAAATTGGGAAACCATTCTCCATTTCAAAAATGGGTTTCACTACAGAAAACATGAGATCTGCCTTTTCCCCCCCTTTCTGGATAAAATGAAGAAAATTAACTAGAAGAGGTATAAGATGACTGAAACTCATCCAGTCATGGATTTTAAAATGCCCTTCAAGTTTTTTTCAAGCGCTGCCCGTTAAAACGAAACCGTTGAAATGCATCTTCTGATGGTGTCCATGCACGTTCACTTTTCCATGTTTTTCTTTTCTTTTTCCCTCTCTGAAGGTTTTCCCGTCGTTCCTGCCATCACATACGCCATGGCTCGCTGGTACTTCTTTAACGACAAGTAAAGCATCACCTTTCCTTTGTTAATTTTCTGACAAGGATTTATCTGCAAGTGTCTCAGTTGTGGAGTTTAAAAACAATGGTGCCTTCCTTCGACCTTAGGAAATTACAATATATTGATTAACCTCATCAAGTTGTAATCTTTTTTGTACCAGCGATTAAATGTTTATTGAGCGTTTTCTCATGAAGCTGTCAAGCTTGTCTGTGTCCCTGCGTATCTGAAATCTTTATGAAAACGTGTTTGGAATTTCACTCTGCCTCCTTTTGCAGGTGTTGGATGGACACACACACACACCTGCTGTACATCGTCCATGGGCCCATTTCTGCAGCGCTGGTTGTGAGTAGCGTGTTGAAAATGAAAATGTATATCTGGCACTTTGGCACCATATTGTCCTTTAAAGCGCTGCAAAACGTGCTGAACGTGCCTGCTGCCGGCTGGAGATTAACGGCTTTTGGTTTGATTTCAGATTTCAGGCAACTTTACTAATCCCTAATGGGCAATTTCATTTGCAGGTTTCCCACGTGCATACCAGCCAGCAATCAATCGAACAATCAATAACGATTAATCAGTAACCAGTTTAGGAAACATTAAGCATGTGTAAGAATCCAAGAAATACATTCTAGAAAAAGATGTTCTGAAGAGTTCAAACAAGTGCACATTGTATTGGTCTGCTTTATCGTCGTGTTTCTTGTCCACGTGTTTTTAAAAGCGATTAAGCCTTTGTTGCCATTTCAAGGAGCTGTTTTGCTTTTGATGCCTGTACACAGCTACCTTCAGGCCGGTCACTGGCACTCTCATGTGACAGTACACGGAGAGGTACAGGTACGGCTGTATGATGTTGCTTGTCTTCGTCCCGCACAGGTGAACTTCTTCTTCCTCCTGAACATCGTCCGTGTCCTGATCACGAAGCTGAAGAAGACCCACTGCGCCGAAAGCACTGCCTACATGAAGGCGGTGCGAGCCACACTCATCCTCATCCCACTGCTGGGCATCGAGTATGTCATTCTGCTCTGGAGCCCGGAGGGAAGCATCAGCAGTGCCATCTACAATTTCTTTATACACATCTTCTCACACTTCCAGGTACCGGCAGCACAAGATTATGTTTTGAAAACTGATACTTCTATGGATTTGTCTGGTAATTTACTCTGCACATTTTTGCCACTTACGCTAAATTTTTTTTTTTTCTTGCTAAACTATCAACACCTTCAATTTTACTTGAAAAGGTAACAAAAGTTTTCCATTTTAATTAAAGCAAATTTTGAAGAGTAACCACAGAGGAGCAGTTATGTCAGTGTGTAGTGCACTGTAACGCTTGACAGTGACCTTTGAACTGAAGTGAATACTGTAGATCCTGTGTACCTGGAAATTCAGTTGCCTGTTCTGTTCTTTAAAGGCTAGTATTATCTTGACAATGCCAATTACCTGTCTGTAAAAATTCATAATTTCACTGCTCGGTTTCTATGGAAATTTCTGGACTTTTTTTTTCATAAATTAATTTTGAACCGTTTCCTACTTTGCAGGGGTTGATGGTTGCAATCATATTCTGTTTCTGCAACTCGGAGGTATGTCAAGGCCGTCATACTATGTTAAACACTGGCAAAACTATTGGTTATGCACTTAAAAAGCCAAATGAAAAGAAGCTGATGGGTATATCTGACGCATTCTCCCTGTCTATTAAATAATTCATTCATTCATTCATTCATTCATTCATTCAAATTAACCTTACTTCAACATGAAAAAATGTAATTAAAATACGGAAAATTAAAAATCAAGGCTATATAGGTTGAATCTCACTGTTCACCCACAGGCCCAGACAGCTGTCAAACGGAAGTGGGCTCAATGGAGGTTCAACTGCGGCAAATTCGGCTGGGGAGAGCAGCCGATGATCAACAACCACTTCAGCTACCACAGCTCCTCCCTCACTGAAACCAGCCGCGCCACCATCAGCCTGGAGCTGCCCAGCGCCACCGGCTGCCTGCCCTTGCCACATAAGGACGGCGGCATCGTCCTGGCCCAGGTGACCCCCAACGGCAATGGGCAGCAGAAGAGGGGCAAATCGTGCAACAACGGAGAGGTGGATGCCGGGAAGATGGAGACCACAGTCATCTGAGTGGGGAACACACCAACAAAGCACACGCTTATGTGTAAAAAAAGAAAAGAAAAGAAAAAAGCATGATTAACTTGCGATTAATTTAGGAAAATTGAGACGTGACAAGTTAAATTTCCTAGAAAAAACTGCAGAAAACAATTTATTTACACTTAAAAACAACATTATTTATGTCATGCTATCATCCCGTAACCCTAAAAAATGTTACTTGTATTTGTGTTGTGTCTGTTATGGAGCTATGTAAGTCAGTATTTTATATATTGTTTTGTATTTCCTGTTTGGAAAGAAGAAAAAAGAAAAAATGTCACTGTACCGTCACAAATGCAGAGCCTTTTTAAGGCCCTCAAACGCTTTACCCACACACCACTGTGACCAATGAATGTCAATGTACTCATGAGCCATGTGAGCTGTCAACCGCTTGCTCCCTCTGGTTGTCATAGTATACAATAACATCAACCATCCCCTGCCCTCAGAAAGCCGGTGTACAAATCACGTGTATGAAGGAGATCAGGTAGAATACATGCCAGAGCGGTGAACACAGGGCTAAAGTTACAAACTTTTCAAATTCAGAACAGCAATTTTTCTCTCACAAAAAAGGAGTTAACTCATTAGCTTAACCGCAAGCTAGCTTAAACTCTCAGCCACTGATTATTCTTGCCATTTTGTTGTTGTGATTACATTGTTTTACAGTAATAAAAAAGCCAAGGAAGAAACACATCATTGAGATTAACCTATTTAATTATTATTTCTAATGATGTAAGCAATGTGAACAGGTCTAAACAGATTTGTTGATAGCAGTCTAAGTTCGTTCAGGATGTGTCCAGATACTGGTTGTGTGATTTTTTATTTTTTTTTATTTTTATTTTTTGCTTTTATTGGGACGTAAAAGGAAGAATTTGCCTGTGCACTGTAGCTGTGCTAGGCACAATGCAAGAAATCTGTGCGTGAGTAGGAATATAGCTACATGACAAATTAGGCAGTATATTTACTTGAGCGTGCAGCTAATTTCAAGCCTCATCTATTTCCAACTGATTTACTCCCCGGAACTAAATCATGTGCTGATCATTATTAGTCCTCCTAATTGAAACTAGGAGCAGAGCTTGCAGCACAGAATAATTACTGACACTGACATGATTGAGATGTGGGCTACTACATCTTTCAATACAATACTTTCACCTTCACTGGTTTTCAGTCGTATTCCTTCCTGTTTATAATTAAAAACACTGCAGCAGCAATGAATTTTGCAATTTGTATAAGAAGGTGCTGCATGCACTGTTGCTCTTGAGTAGTGTGTGCATGTGAATGGGCTTTTATGTAACAGTTGAAAAACTATATATGTATATTTTTTAAATTCTCCAGTCTTGTTTCAGTTATCATACTTGTACAAATTTACAAAAGAATGAAAGAAAATGAGGCAGAACTACAGATTCAAAAATTAGATTTTGGGGTTGTTGGCGGCGTGTTAAATTGGCTGTTTTCTGAAATAAGTGTCTTTGTTTTTGGCTGGAGTCAGCATTCAGTGTGCTGTTGATCCCCACTCAGAAAGGTTGTACTTTTCCACAATATGCATAAATTCACTGATGCCTCACACAGATCTAATTTAATATGTTGGGGGTTTTTTTTCTGAACATGTGCCTTCCTGTACCAGCATTTGTCAACAACAATTTTTCTCCCATGGGAACATAGCAGATCTTAAATGTGATGTATGTAAAAATAAAAAATAAAAATGAATTTCCACACAGGAACGCATGAAGTACTAGGAATGCAAATGCTGCAGTGGGGATACATCAGGGCACACTACTGCAAGGGGAATAATAAGACAGTTGGAAAATATTCTGTGAAAGAACTGTGGCTCTCAACCGACCCATGGTGTGGATCCACACAACAAAAACTTTAAGTCTTCTACCCAAAGAAACAGACAGATTTTCAGATTTGAGAAACATTCCAACAAAGTGGCAAACAATGATTATCTCAAGTATATTTCTAATTGTATATATTTTAACTCTGCCTGTGAGGGGAAATAAAGTTGTGAACAGAATCTTTTGCTGTTAATTTGTCTTCTTGTTATGATGATGTTATAATGTAACAGTCTTATTTTTGTCTTAATTGACTCATGTTATATTTTCAGCACTGCTAGTTATTCTACTTAGAAGAATTGAGTTGAAAGAATAATTGAATTTAATAGTACGGGACCATACACAGAAGATGTTTCGTTTATTTATTTATTTCTTTACAAATCACTGACTCAAACGCCCTTAACAGAGATGTGAAGCATCCCGGTCTTAAATTGTTGGGCTTGGATTTTTGAGAAAAGGAACGAGGTCCCACCGAGATTTGAACTCGGATCGCTGGATTCAAAGTCCAGAGTGCTAACCATTACACCATGGGACCGGGTGTCTCCATTTGGCGTCACATTAGTCTATAATCTTTGTCAGTGTAACGTTATAATGACGAGGTTAAACTTCCTTTTTCCATTTATAACATCACTTATGCGACGGATAAAGCTTGATAAACGTTTTAGTCTGGACAGCGGCGAAGTTTTACGACGCGCTGTTAAGGCATTGACGTCACTTCACAAGCTAACATCGGCTAACCTGTCTACGGTTTACCTTCTTCGTTAGCTAAGTAACGTGCCCTCGTTTGACGGAACACGACTTTGACTACATCACATTCATGAAGACGTAACAGCAAATCGCCTGAAAAGAGAAGGTAATGAAGGCGTGGCATTTGCATATAAAATGTCTCAATATACGTGGTAAGCTAACAACGAAACACTTCACTCCATCTTTTCGGTCCCTACTCTGGACGGCAACTCTTTCGTTCTGAGCATGTATCGAAAAGTCAAGTTTCATCCTCCAGTTAAAGTCACCTCTCAGTTAAATTGATGTCGATTGAATTACGGCATGGTTCATATCAGTCGTGCTTTTTATTTTATTTTTTAATGTATTTTTTTTTTCCCCCCATGAAAGGGACACCACAGTAGTTGTGAACTTAAATGCAGTACCGTAAGGTGTCACATGGGGGCAGCAGAAGATCTATCTGTCTGTCTGTCTGTCTGTCTGTCTATCTATCTATCTATCTATCTATCTATCTATCTATCTATCTATCTATCTATCTATCCATTTCAAAATGTCACTGTCAAGGGTTTCCGCACCAGTTTGTTTGTACATGCATGCAACAGAGTGAACCCTGCAATAACGCGTTGACCTGATCAATGGCTTTGGGCTTTGGCCTATACTAACAGCATAATGCACACACTCGTATTCTGCCCTCACAATCCCTGACACGTGAACAGCCAAGTCCCAGTTTGACCTGCTGCTCTTTTAGCCCCATTTAAGACCAGTATGCATACACACGATTACACACACACACACACACACACACACACACACACACATTGCCTGGCTTGTAAGAACTGCTGGTAAATCAATGCTGGGCTGGACTTTGGATGAGGGAATATGACTAAAATCAATACGACGTCTGATTGCTTAGGATGCCATCGGTTGTGTGGCGCGTCGCTGATATGTAAGAATGAGGACAAACTTAGACGCACAAAATTGTGATTTTAGTGACGTGTTGCTAAAGGATTCAATTAATTGCAATGTTATTTTTATAAGGTACATATAAGATCATTGACTTTGTCACTCCGAGGTAATTGCAGATTATATACCTGTATGTCAACAACATAGACCCTTCAAGCAGGGTCAGACATAAGCATGCACAGGAATAGATAGACCTCTTTATTTTCCTTCCCCCCAACCCTTTAATCCCCCTCGGCCGGCTAAATCCTGTTTCAGAGATAATCTCAACTTTTGCCTAATTGGAGTTGGTCAACGAGCAGACCTCCAGGAGATAAGATAAGAGACTGTGCAGCGTGTATGACAATACGTTGATCACCAGTCAGTCTACTTTTCTTTCAGTCACCAACCTATGGCTTTTTTTTGAACGGGGTCCCATTTCCAACCTTAAACTGTGGTATATGTAAAGCAACTGGTGTGTCTTTGTGTGTCCAGTGAAACAAGTCTTCGTGTAAACAGGACCTTTGTGGGTTGCTGGGAGTCAGACAGCTTTGCCTTCTGACTTCCAGTGGATTCCAGAAACAGGCTCATTCACTGTAGGCGGAACATAAACCGAGATGATACAGAAACTAAAAAAAAAACAAGAATAATCAGCCTGCAGAAAGAGCAGAATAAAGTATAGGACACTGTAATGCACCTGGGGGGGAAAATATATATTTATATATTTAAATGGTTTTCTTTCAAAGCCTGGAACAGTAAGTACCTGGCCACAGCTCTGTTATTTTTTCTCGAGGCAGTTTATGAGAGATGAAAAGCTGAACAGCGCTCGGAACAACTTTGGGGTTTTTTCCCCCTTGACTTTCAAAAGAATAATTAAACACACGGTGTGAGTAGTTTCAGGGCATTATCTTTCAAAAGCACATTTTAACCCGTCATGTCTGGTTTGTCTTTCAAAATGTCATATGACAAGATTGCAGCTGCTCACCAAGTCGACATTTTTATGTTGCTTAAATGAATCAAGCATTTTTTTTTTTTGCATTATTGCACGTCAGGATTAGTCAATTTAATCTGTAATTGGGGTCTTAATTATGCTGCTGTCTTGAGCAGGCTCATTTACACCCAAAACGCTCCACCCATGAACACAAAGACCCGTATAATTATGTAATATTTTCTGACACCGGCTTTACGCTCGGCCTAAAGAGGGAGAGCTAATTAGACTTTTAAACTTTTAAAAGGTTGAACTTATATTCAAAACATTTTGAGCCATTTAGTCAGACGTGCAAATCCCTGCAAATTATTTGCAAAGTGGAGTAACTGTAGTCTTAAGTAGTGTTAATTACTATTAAAACAGACACACACACACACAGTGGGCAGTAGCACTATTTCCTTTTTTGTACAGATATTTAACAGCTTTCCCATAGACTGAAGTGGTTTGGTGGCTGTGGTGCGTGCTACAGCCAGGGAGGCGCAGCGAGGCCAAGCAGTCAAACAAATTCCAGCGTGCGGTTTGACTTCTCCGAGGCTGAATATGTACAAATACTGCAAATTCTTCCCCGCTAACAACAGCAGCTCCCCTTTCTATTTACCGGAGCAGTCGGCAGACAGGAGCGACGCCGTGGTTCCCCCGCGTCGACTTCCCTGGGACGAGATCGACATGGGGGTGTATTTCTGAGTGAACCGCCGAGAATGTTTGTTATTGGTCAGGGGGATTTATTTTGGAAATCCGGCCAGTCTGAGGTTGTATCGGAAACTTTCTGCTTGTTTTACTTTCCCCTGCGCAGCATTTGAGCAGCTTAATCTCTAACCAAAACTCTTGCTTCAACGTGAGCCTGTACATAAACCCTTTGTGTATGAGCCACTGCTGTGAAAGGACAAGTCCAAGTCCAGGTCCAGGGGTGTCCAGAGCTCCGCCCCCTTCTCGTGAGTTTCATTCTCTACATTGCGGTGACATCGTCAGCGTCGTTACCTTCAAGTCTCGTCAGTCTTTGCGAGTGCTCCATCCGCTGGTGTTGCTGCAATTATTATTCACAAGCTACGACTTTGTGTTTTCTTCTCTGGCTAAACCTGAATTATAGGCTCCGCCTCTTCCTCATCCTCCTGATTGGTCTGGTCCCGCTCTGACCGGCTGCACATCTTTCATATCTGCAGGATGTCTGTGCAGCTGCCCTGCTGGGATTTTTTTTTTTTTTTGACTAATATATTTTTAATTAGAGCCAATTGCTCCAAATTGTGAGATTGTGAGTGTGGTGTCGGCTATGCAGCACGGAGGCCGACTGACCCTGTTTGGCCTCTGCTTGAGAAGCAGGATCAGTTAATCCATGTCTTGGCACGGTCTGCGGCCACGCTCGCATTTTATCCATTCATTCTGGTCTATCGAAAGTGAATTTTTGTGTGTGCGCGTGCGTGTGCGTGCGGGTTTATTGCCGAGGTAATCTCTAACTTCCCCCTCGTCCTGGCACCACAGACCGAGTTTTTGTCCCGGGTTTTCATCACCTTCAAATCAACAGTTTATTTGAGACGCCTGAGAGCGAGTCCAGCCAGAACCCCCTCCGACCTCCCGTCCGTCCGTCCGTCCGTCCGTCAGCGTCAGGAGGTTCGGAAAACCGCAAGCTAAACTGTGAGCGTCCACCTGAGACTCTGAGGCAACACGACCGGCCGCCTGCAGAGAGCCTCTCCTCGCTTGGACGCCGGCCCATCCGGCACGTTTCGCCGGCGTCTCCTCCCGCCGGGAGGCATCGACACCCCGGCTGAGGCTGAGGCTGAGGCTGCGGCGCTGACCTCACACGCTCTGATTGGTTCCAGCGAGCCGACTCGATCCTGGCAGCGGCCCAGGAGCCGTGTTTATGTAACGAGCGCTGCCACAGATTAGCACCTTTGGGCCCGAGTGTGTTTCTCAGCTGGTATAATCTCTGCTGATCTCATCTCCGCACCTCCCGACTCCCATTCCAGCTTTTTCTTTTATTTTCCTTCTGTCTTTCTTTCACCGTGAGACGTTTCCCTCCACGTGTCTTTTGCATGTGAGTTCCCACACTCACCTCTTCTGCTTTTCTTCTCCCCGGGCAGCGACTGACCTTTACCCTCACTGTCTTTTCATCTCCTCCTCCTCCTCCTCCTCCCCCGCTCCTCCTCCTCCCTGTTCTGTTCTTCCCTCCATCGTCTCGCCCCTCTCTCCTCCCCATCCGCGCCGGCTGACACGCAACGTTCTCCCGCCGCAGTTCTGTCACATGTGATCTTGTCAGCGGGGGCTCCTCACCTTTCTTCCTCGCCCGCCCACACAGGGCACGGCGACGCCGCGCATAGTGAAAAGAGAGACTGACGACCGGCAGACCACACGTTTGTGGTGCAAAAACATTGCAAATATCCGGATTGTAAAAATCACTGTCAAACTAACGATAACAAATTATCCGGATGATCAGTTGGTGCTTTGAACTGCAGTGTTTAGTGGCGAAAAAAGAAGAGCAGAGGAAAAGACAGGGTATATGAAAAAGAAGAACAGGAAGAATTTTTTTTTTATATTGAGTCCGATGGTGTAATTCATGTTTTATTTTCGTAATATTTAGTAGCATAAACATGCAATTCAAGCACTAAAAACTGCAATGTGGAATGTGCAGATAATTTAGGTGATTCATTCAATAATTGTTCTGAAAAAACAACAATTAATAAGAAATAGTCATAGTATTATTAATAATATTCTATGATGATAATGTTGATGATACTTAAAACTTCATTAATAAAATGATAAATAAATAGTAAATAATACAAATGTTTTTTATATTTTGGTCATCTGTTTTGAACAGCTGATTTTGCTTTCCATATGAAGAACAATTCACTTGGTACGCCATGTCCATTTTTGCAAATTAAAATGTCATTTTAATCACATTTTAATCTGCACATTTAAGATGTGTTTCAGTTGCAGTTACAGGGTGATCCTGGCTTCTTCTAAATATTACAAAACAGCTACAGAAATATTATTGAGAGACTGTGTCACACCCAGACATGCAGAACAATTCAGTCATTCCTGATCATTTCACTGTTATTCATTATTTAAAAAAATATATTTTACTGTGCATTGCATCATAATATTGTTTACATGCAGTGTAAATGGTAAATTGCTTGTTTCAGCGCCATTTTTCTGCACTGCTGCTTTGTCGCTCTACAAAAACCCTATTAGCAAACCAACAAAACACAAGTTTTCTCTTTCAGCTGAATTCGGGAATTGTTTGAAAGGAATTGTGATTAACCTTCAGTGACATCAACGTTTTGTGCATCGCGAAGGGGGGGCAAGACCAACAAACCGACCTTTGCTGAAGCAGCAGGCTGCGCATGGCTCAGGGTTAATTTTGGCCAATGACTTCAGTGGCATCAGCAGTTCCTCAGCAGAGGCAGCAGGGAGAAGAACTTCCTGTTGTGCCGTTTGCTGGCTCTTTATTTTTCTGTTTTTGTTTTCTTTTTTGGAAGCAACGCACACATGAAAGTTTAGAACTGATGTAAGCCAGCAAAAAGGGAGATTTAAACACAGTTTTCTAATGTTGTGGAGATAAAAAAAAAAAAAGATGTATATTTTTTAACATTTCCTTGTGGAGTGAACCACATTTTCTTTTCTGTCTTGCTTTTTTGCAGCAAAATAGACATACATGTTTATAATCACCCTGTAACTACAACTGGAACAATTATATTGTTTTATTTCTCATCTATACAGACGGAAGCTTGTGCTACTTCTGATAATCGAAACATATAAATACAATTGTGAGGTGATTTTTGGACTGATGAAACAAATCCTGATGTGTACAGTAGCTGCCAGGAACTCCACATATTATCAGTTTGTTGCAATGCTGTGTTCTATCTCTGTCTAGTTTTTCAAAAGATGATTGTTGTGCCTTTGCACTGTCACTGCACGATATTCTCTGAAAGCTTCATTAGAGTAATTGGCTAAAAAAAAAAACTCTTTAGAATTTTTTATATGTATATATTTATATATATTGAAGACAATCATTTTTCTTGAAAATAGGCACATGGCCCTGTTTTACAGACTGTCTGTGTCTGTGCATAAAATCCCATTAAATTAGATATATGGAAATAATGCCTCGTGAGGGACACATGAAGCATTTGTTTTGGAATAACTTCTACACAAATTCCATTCACGTTTCCTTCTTTCTTTCTTTATTTTTGGCTCATTCTGTTCCCTGTCCTGTTCGTTATGTGTTATTTAATCTAAAAATATACCTCTCTGAGTATTTTCCACATGATGTGGACGGTACAGTTGGTCCAGCGGCATCATTGCGCATCGTCGTCTCACCCCAGGAGCCACTTACCGAGGCTCTCTCTGCCCCGAAAGGAGCGCTGTTCAAACACCGCGCAACACAAACACGGCTCAGTCATTCCTGTGGGGCAGAGGGAGCTCTAAATCTGTCCCAGACTCCCCCGCCGACCCCGCCTCCCTTGTCCAGGTGGGACACCCCCCTGATAAAAGCCACAGACTGCACACTGTGCTGAGGAGAACTCCCACAGACAGGCGCACACTGTGAGCGGAGACTGTGTGGATGTGTGCGGAAGGGGTGGACGGGTAGGGGGGGGGAGGACATGTAAGGGAAGGAATCCGAGGCATGAAACTACATGTGTTGCACCTTTAATTTATTCTGGGCGAGGCGGGGTGGTGGTGTCATGACCTTATGGTTTCTTGGAAATCTTCCTGCGTCCTTCCTCGCAGCTCAAACTGTAGTTTGCTTCCCGGAAGAAAGAGAACTTTTTTACAAAGCAACTCGTTTTGATCGGGTTTGCCACCTAAAACTGAACTGCTCTCACAGAGATGTTCATATGTATGCATGCATATGTATTGTTTAACTAAAACAAGTACTAGAAATCTGGAAATCTGATTGTCTCTCTTCCATGGTGAGATTAAAGCACAAAATGTTAAATTGTTAAGTTTGTTTAAAAAAAATATATATAAAGTACAGTACAGTATACTGTACACAGTACACAGTACAGTATAAAGTACAATCTACTGTGTTAGTGCAGATCGAGTCTCTTTGCTCTCATTTTTTGAGTCAGTACGGGCCGAGAAAGTTTTGACTTGACATTCAGCTGTGTGCGAGCCGTGCAGGCTACGACTTGACAACCATGAAGTTGTTTTTTGTTCATTTAAGAGTTTAAGCATTAGACAAAAATGCATCTGCAATCGAGTCATCCTTTATTAAGATGATAAAGCTTGCCTGTTCTTTTTTTTTTTTTTTTTCAAATCCTTGCTTTGCTTTTTAGCTAAGCTTATCATCCACTGGATTCATGATTTGTGAAAAACAAATCAAGAATCTTCTCGGGTATTGACACAAATTAAGCATGCGTCTTATACAGTCATCTTTTATAATTAGTAAGATTTTTATCCAGACTCTATCCTGAAGTTTAAGTAAGATGTGGCCAGTGAAGATTACAAAATAAATTATGAGGGTCTCTCCTGCGAACTTAAAGTCGCTGTAATCCACTTCTACCTGAGGCCAGGTTAATTGGTTAGCTGACAGCGGAGCAGCGTCGCCGGTCTGCTTATAGCGCATTAAGACTGGTGTGACCACACAGAGGACGTCACCAAGCACAAGCCGCCCGCCGACAGGTCCGCTAACGAGAAGTCAGGGTTTCCCGCTGCGGGCAAAACAGCCTCTTTGCAAAGCGAGACATTGGTTTCCCGCTACAATTCAAGCTAATGAGATTTCTGAGAGGTCGGTCGCATCTTCCAGGAAATTCAGCGAGGCTAAGTTAGCGATAAATCACCAGCTGCAGCTTTTGCGTTGCCCTCGTTAGAATCGTTAGAAGCAACCCTTTGCTTGTTGACCAACTTGATTTAATGTCCCATTAAGTTGACGACGGCCTCCGGTCGTGTACGTGAATGATAATGCAGTGATCTGGAGATGGGTTGAGTTGTGTAAGTAATATGTACAGATACTTAAGGATATATGTTGTACATATACATGTCACGGTACAGTAATTGTGCCGTGACGATACAAAACAAAACATACACTGGTGATGATACAGTTCGACGAGCCAAAGTTTGTGAGTTTTGGATCTAAAGCTCGGGGCTGTTGAAACCCGTGAAGATTCATCTTCAGGAGGCGGCAGCTCGAAAACTGGACTCACCACTTTCAACGGAAAAAAGATGACACTTGACAAAGACAGCGGCTGATTTAAAAAAAAAAAAGAAATAAACTTCTTTGCCAACGTTTTAAATACTTTGTAAATTGTAAATTGCATTTTCATTGTGGTGTGAGTAGGTGGTTGTACATCAGGCTAATAAAAGCCACACTCACACTAAATGACAATGTAAATAAATAGAACTCCCTTAAAATTTTCACTTTAAATTTGATGGAAAGTGAAACTGTTGAAACACAACATTTCATAATATTCTGTGCATGTAAATATATATATATGTGCATGTGTATATATATGTGTGTATATATATATATGTATATATGTATATATATATATATATATATATATATACATATATATATATATATATATATACATACATATATACATACATATATATGTATGTACAGTATGTATATATATATGCATATATACATATAAATATACACACACACACACACAGACACATATGTATTTCGAATGCAAGTTTGTCTGCAAACTGACACGTGAAGCTGTCGCCACCTCCCCCCCGCCCGCGCCCCTTTTGTTCCACGGTGGATCTGCCGTGTTTGCGAAGTTCTGCTCCTCCTGAGGGATAAACTCAAGAAATCACAACCAGACAACGTCACATATGCATCTGACATAAAAAAAACATCTGCAAAGCATCAGGTGGTGGTGTGTAACGAGCTGCAGCTGGATCCTCTCTGCGTCGGATCCCCACGTTTTTTGGCTTTCTTTTTTTGTGTGTGTGTCCAACCACAGCACGGTACGTCGGACTGGTGAGGGGGGGAAAAAAAAAAAAAAAATGACACGCATCGAGTTCACTTACAATAATCGAGGCGGACGTGTCGTGAGTGGGGGGCGTGGGTAAATACATACATAAAAGAGCGAGTGTGGGACACGGTGGGCACTGCCGTGATTGAGCGGCCGCATGTGTAAACACAAGCTCATTAAAGCTCATGCGGAAAGTTAAAGGAGGTGGGGGTGCGTAGAGGGGTGGTCAATTAAGGCTATTTTGTGTGTGTGTGTGTGTGTGTGTGTGTGTGAGCATCTCACTCCACCGTGACATCAGCGCCCCTCCCCCCCTCCCCCCGGCTTCGTCTTGCACACTGGTGTGCAACAAATCCAGGCGAGCAGCGACACTCTTAGTCAAACATTTACTCAGGGCAGGTTTGGAAAAGCCAGCAGCGTCTTCGCCCGCCCGCCAGCCCCGCCGTCTCTGGTCGCTCCCTCCCCGACAGAGCCGCACAGTCAAACCGTTCGAGCCCGAAGGGAAAAAAAAAAAAAAAGACAAGAAAATAAATGTCAGAGCTAATTTAGCCTGCATCAAACATTGATGCGCTTTTACTTCTACCTGGCTCACGGCCGCTCCGGCCCAATGAGGGCCTATTTCAAAAGGGACGCTCCGAGCCGAAATCGGAATTTCGGCCATTTACTCCCCGGCCTGGCGCCCGCTGGGGCTCTGTTGACGTTTCCTAACCCGCAAAGCCGTCCTGGAGTCGCATCTCAGCAGTCCAGTTTCCTGATATCTGTCGTTAGCCTCCAGGCTAATTGCGGCTAATAGCTGACAACTGACGTGTCTGGGAGGCTGCGCTGGGTGTTTTTGATTTAAAAACAAACAAACATGGTACTTATGTCACGGTTGTATAATATTAAAAACAGCGTGATATTACAAAACAACATTTTATCTCCACAGTGCCATGGCACTCAAATGTAGCGTACAGATAACAGCGGAACACAATAAAATGCAATAAAACACAATAAATCTGTGCAGACACGTGTTCAGGCTCTGATCACTCACAGACGGAAGGACAAACTAGAACAGACCAGTTCTGAGCGCAGAGTTAAAAAGAATATGATAAAGACGGTATTCACCCCCCCACCCCCACCATTCACACACACACACACACACAAACACGCTCCAATCCTCTGTTCTGCACATTCATGTCGAGGTGTAGAACGTCCCCATTCTTGCAGAGATACAGGTGTTGGGTGAAGTCAGAGCTAATTTGCTTAATGCATGCATGACCCAGTCCCATGTTTTCTGCCCTATTTTGAAGTTGTTGTTGTTGTTGTTCTTAGCTTGAAGGCCCCAAACAGCTCCCTAACAGCAGCCGATGACGGCATGATGGCTCCATTACAAAGAAAAAAACGCCTCCGGAATTTTGACCTAACTGCGTCTCTTTTTTCTACGGGGGGGAGTTCTCAACCGCAACAACTTTTGACCCAGTGCCAAGAACCAAGCGAGGGCTGACAAAGAGAAATGGAACTGACCCAGGGTGACCTTGAGTCACGTGAGCGGTACGGGTGTCTGTTGTTTCATAAGCCACTGAGATTCTGATACCAGCTCAACTTCTCCCCCTTTCTCCAAGAACTGCTTGGACACTTGGATTAGAAAATACCAGCGTTGAGCAGTCAATCTTTTGCAACAGTCCTCTTGACGGTAATTCCTGTCAGCCGCAGTTCCACAGCTCCCGAACGCTTTGTGTAACGGATTCACACGAGGAGCTCATCAGAGCCAACAATAAGTCTTTCTTTCGCTTGACAGCCGTTTTAAAACCCACCGCCTTTGAAAAATTAAAAGCTCAAGTTGCGTAACTCCTCCGCGGTTGTGTAGCGGAAGCTGCACGGCTTCACCGGTGGCTCGGATGCAAAGAACAGCCAAGTGCCGCTCGCAGTGTTTCGCCTGCAGGTTTGTTGTTTTTTTGGGTTTTTTTTTTTTCTTAAGGCTTGCGCTCCTTCCTGGGACACGCTGGCGTCATTGCATGTACTTGATGGCATGTCATGCACCAACTATTTATGTGTGTGTGTGTGTGTGTGTGTGTGTTTGTGTGTCTGTGTGCGTGACTCCTTGTATCCCAGCGTTGTAGGTTTGAGTCACTGGCACACCACTGTGTAATTTTCTATGTATAACGCTGCCTCTGGGGCATTACAGCCCGGCCTGCCTGTTTGTATTTTTCTCCACGACGAGTTGGAAACACCCATCTTGCTCGCGCACGCACACACACACACACACACACACACACACACACACACAGATGTCAAAACACGTAGACTCTGTTAGATCCACGCTCACGTGACTTCGTGCCCAGTCGCCTTGGGGTTCAAAATCTTTCGGAACGAATGAAAGCAGCAAGTCTTCAATAGGGTCGCACCTGTTGTGTTGAAGGGCCAAGAAATTGTGAGTTTCACACAAGTCATGAGGCGTTGACGGGAAGATAACGCCGCCGTTGTTTTATTTTTTCACAATGACAGAAAGGTGGATGCATTTATGGTAATGGCCAATCAAAATCTACCGAGGGAATGGTGCAAAATATTGGATTGATGGGATATTACTTTTTTTCGTTATTATTTGGATTCAGAACATTGCTAGCTGGTTCGAGTACGTGGCAACAGCTGCAAGGTCAATAAAAACACGACAAAATGCAGAGTAGGGCCGTTTCAGGAGGCTGGGCTGTTTGTGCAAATCCTGATCCCAATTGGAAATGTGAAGCTGTGATACATACGTCAACAAACACCAGCGGTCGAGATGACAACCTCGGTTTAAAGGTACCGGTGGGGGAAAAAAACAACACTATGGAATACAGTATTCCGAGCCTGGATCCAAACATTCCAGTTCAGAGGTCAAGAATAGCCACAGAGCAGCAGCGGCGTCGCAGCACCTGGCGAAAACTCCTCCGCTTGTTGTTGCAGCTATGATAATAAAGAGTTCGTGATTGTGTAAGCACATTTATTACCCGTGATGTGGCGACGGGGGGGTGGCGGTGGAAGGGAGAAACAGCCCGGCAAACATGGAGTCACATGCTGAGCCACATGTGCACTCGCCGCTGCGACGCCAAAACCGCCTGGTCCGTAAACACAGACGCGAGCGCGAACCCGCCCGGTCCACTTGAACCCGCTTTGCTCCGGGTCAGGGCGCCTCCAGGAACAACATCCAGTCGGCCCCGGGCGCCGCGGCAACACCCGAGGAACCTCTCGGTCGTTCTGATCCGCGCTGCCGTGTGACCTCGCAGTCACATGCTCGCCGTTCTCCTTGACCCCCCTCACGGCAGCCTAAGCATGCGCTCGGGGATGTGGCGAGCCGTGTCACATGTGTCTGCTCATGAACGCTCATGTCCAGGACCCCCACGGAGACTGGAATTCCACACTGAGCAGGACTAGCGGGTGGAGGGAATTGGCGGGGTGGGAATGCATGCGGCGGGAAATCCGTCCGGAGGAGATGAAAGGGGTTCGGATGCCGCCGCCGATAGCTCTGTCGCTGCGTTTCGGGGGAGAAGAGGAGCCGAAGAGAAAGGCTAAATTTGAAAGAAAACGGGGGGGAAAAAGGAGAAGAAAAAAACACAACCAGATGTGTCACCGCATGGCCCGTCGCCAGTGGCAGCAGTGTGCCGACCGAAACGAAGCCGCAATGTTAACAAAGAAATAAACGCAGCAACAATGACAGTTTTTTGGGGGGCGGGGTGGGGATTGGGGGGGTTCTGTTTATAGAGCCGCGGCCGTGACGGGTAAACCGGCCGCGCTTTCCATGGAAAGACAAGTTAAAAAAAAGGCAGGAATGGGATGGGAACACGTCGCAGGAGGAACGGAGTGTAAATAAAAAGACGACAAAACATTAACCATGTGAAATGCAGACGTGAGAAAGGCAAACACAATTAGCGAAAACAAGCCACACGCAGAAACACACAACAATCCATCCTTCAGGCTTAAATCCAGAGACTAGGAGTTGTTATTGTTGAGTTTTGATTTTTTTCTTTTCTAATCCATTTGGGTTTTTTTTTTCCAGAATAAAATTATACTGAACAACTCAGGAAAAAACAGAGGAGAAACCATCCGTTTGATTGCGCTGACAATCCCAAATAGTGTTTAGAAGATGGAAAACAACTATTGGTTTTCTCTTTGCAAGACCCAGTTTGCACGGAATGATTCAAATTCTAGTGGTCAAAAGACTTAAACATAACATAACATAACATAACATAACATAACATAACATGAAGTGTTGCAGGTCAAATTTCATTGTCAAAGAGGAGAGAATATATCTCAAATCAGTGTTTGCTTTGATTCCATTTCTTATTGTGTGCAGTGGGAAGTTGCACGGCTGCTGGTCTGATGTCATGAGAACAGCCTGAAGCGTCCGAGTCATTTCGTCCTCCTCATGTAACCGGTGCTAAACTCTCACAGTACGACAGTGCCATCGTGTCATCAAGTTTTGTTGTGTTATTTTTTTACTTCCAGGAAGGGCCTCTCTCATTCGCTGTCCGCCATTGGTGATGGAGCTTAGATCAGCTTTGCAGGTCGAAGGAAGAGTCGGATCGCAGCGGGCTGAGTTCTACAGTGCAGACACAGGGTGCAGGAAGGAGCTTGTGAGTGAAACAGAACGTAAACCCTTATTAGTAAGGGTAGCAAATGAGTAGCAAATGATGAGAAGCGACACACAAAGGCAGACGTTCGGGTGGTCGCTGTCTCTCGAGAAGGCATCGCCGCCCGTCCGCCTCCACCTCCTAATATCCGGCAGGCGCCTGAGTTTGACCTTGCGGCGGTGGCCGCTGTCTCTGCTCGAGTTTGTTTTTTTTTCTGCCCCAACACAGAGCGATCCATCTGCGGCGGCGGCGGCGGCCAGCCGGGGCTTCCTCTTCGCCACTCGTGATGAATCCCACTGGGGCAGAGGTCATCGGGGAGGGGCGGGGTGGATGGGGTGAGGGCGTGGGGGGAGGAGAACACCAGACAGAGGGGGAAGACCAGCACCGGGTGTGTGTGTGTGTGTGTGTGAGATTGAATGCATTGTTTGTGTGTGTGTGCTGTTTGTCATAATCCCGCACCTGATTTACGCGCTAAAGACCAAAAAAAAAAAAAAAAAAAAAATCCTCCCTCCCTCCCGTCGTGTGCAGCGGGAGGAGCGGCGGCCGTCGGCAAAGTGGAAACTAAGTAGCGATTTGACTCCCCTTTGTGAGGCGGCGTGGCCTTTTGACACGGCACGTCGAGGGAGTGTCTTTGTTTTGGTTTCTGCTACCGCTGTTGAGCCACCGCCGGCTGGAGGGAGCGAGTGAGCCGAGCGAAGAGGGAAAGAAAAGGGCGAGCGAGGGAGGGAGGGGGAGAGAGTAGTGGCGCAAGGCAGGAGACAAAGGCAGGGTGGGCGTGACGTCGCCGCCGCCGCTGTTGCTGCTGCTGCTGGAGGTGACGTGGTGGTCGTGCGCGTGTGTGTGTGTGTGTGTGCGCATGTTGTGCAACAGCACCACATTGATCGGGACCCTTTTGTCTTGTCTGTCTGCAGCTCGCAGCCACCCCCCTCCCCTCCCCCAACCCCTCTGCTCTGCCTCATCCTCCCACGGGACAAACTTTCTTCCTCCTTCCGTCTCGACTCCAGGCAGCCGTGCGCGAGCGTCCAGTCGGCCGCTGCTTCAAAGCTCCTGCTGACCCGAGCGGACGGCAGGAACTCTCTCTCTCTCTGTCTCTGTCTCTCTCCCTCTCTCACTGTTTCTCGCTGCGTTTATCTGGCTGCTTTTTAAGGCGGCAAGGGGATAAATTTGTCTCGCTGCAACCGTGATTTGTGTTAGAACCAGAGTGTGTCCTGCAGTGAAAAAAAAAAAAAAAAAAAAAACATCATAATTTTTATTTACAGCCAAGCTGCACTTACTTACATTGGCTGCTTTGTCTGAAATTGCTTTTACTGAGTAAAAACTTTTCAAATAATCACAATATGATTTGAATTGTTCTTTGGCTTCATCTGAAAAATCCGACTATTTATTTCACTCACACTATTTAGTGTCGATGATGACATGCTATGCTAATGCGACAATATTTCACACTGGTTGCGACACAAATTCCAACAGTCTAAAGGGGTTTGGCCGTCGTTGATGTTTTTTGTCTGTGGGAGACTAGAACCTCTATGATTGGATGGTGCATTTGTTTGAATTATTTTATTCATTCAACAGCCAAACAGATGTTGCAAGGGTGTTGTTGCAATTTGAAGCTGTCTTTACCGTTTCCTGCTAAACAGAAAGTAAAGTGTTTTATTTCCTCGTGATATTCTGCAATTGTTAAACCATTGCTCTTTTTCATGCACAGTTACTTACTCCCGCTTTAATATAATCGCTGCATCCGCTGTTTACTTAAGAACCCACGGCGTTGTTGTTTTTATTTCCATTTCTATCAATAGCAAACAATTTGGAGCGACAGAGAAACTCAGATTTCAAATGTGCAAAACGAGCATATTCCTCCGTTGCCGTTTCGCTTCTGGTGACGAGTGGAAACTATTTCTGCTGACACTGTGCGGCTGAACACAGGTGGTGTATTATGATAGAGCTGATTTATGTCGGTGTTATGCGGGGGTTTGTCTTCTCGCTGGAGGCGGCCACCGGCGCTTGGCGTGGATCCTCCGGCCCCGCTAGTCCAGCCACTTCACATTAAGCGCTTCCTGAAGAGCCGAAATGAGTGGAAATAATCCGTCAAATCTATTTCCCCTCTTCGCCGAGAGAACATGACACAACATTTTCATTGGTGTTTGCCTGGAATCTTGTTTGGATTGGCGACAAAATGCTGAGTGGAATTTACCAAAGTGAAAAAAAACGCCTCAAGCCAAAGCTTCAGCACTTCCGAAGGGTAAAGTGTTGTTAAGTTGACGCAGATGAGACTCTTTGTATTGTATCGCTTCCTCAGGAAATATTTAACACATGACCAGACCACCGGACGCAGGAAATCAATGAGCCCGACTGTCCCGCAATGACTTTGGCACCTGGTTTCCATCTCACAAAGATACATTTTACCTCAGGTGACATGGGCAAATCACCCAAACACCTGCAGATCCATCTTTAGAACCTCCAGTCTGAAGTGCTTTCAGCTGGTGGGCGTGTGGCCGGACCAATCAGCGAGGAAGAGGCGAAGCTACAGATGGTGTTTTGGCAGTGACGGGACCAGGAAGCTGCTGCTGGCGTGTAAATGAAAACAGGGCTGACGGCTTTTCTCTAGTCCTGACCGGCTTCGGCAAGAGTTCAGCCCTGAAAATTCGGTCCACCACACGGCGGTGCCGCACTTCATTTTGGGTTCCTCGCAGTCAAGAAGAAGTCTTGAGCGCTGCCTTTTCCCAGGCAGATGTCTGTAATAAATCCGGCAGATCTGGGGAACTTCATTCCATCTGGCATGTCAGGTTGCCATTACAAGTTGGAGTAAAAACAAAAAAAACAAACCCCAACATACACAAGAACAACCTGCCACAAATTAAATACTTCAACAGAGTTATTGAAAGAGAAACAGGAGCAGGAAGAATGATGAAGAGAGTGCCGCGGCTGCGCTCAGGTACTTTCTCGCAGCCTGCGGCCAAGACACTCACTTCTTTTTGTTTGCACTTTGGTCAGACTTCAAGTAGACTGCAGAGTCAGTGGGATCTCGGCGGTCAAAGGCGCCGCCTCCTTCATGTGGCTTGTAAGAATTCAAAGAGTGTGGAAGGAGGTGGTGGTCAAGGAAGGGGGCGGGGGAGGCCGGGAGGAGGAAAGGGTTGCGCTGAAGGACCTCAGTGTTCATCAGGTGATGTCTGCCGAAGGGGGACGTATGGATTCCTCTGGAGGTCTCCTGCTTCCATCCAGGACCTGATGAGATGTGCGCGCACGCACGCACCTCGAACCTGGCCAACACATTTTCCCTCATACTTTGATATATGTCCCGTCGCAGGACCACATGTGAGCGGGCCCGGTTCCCGCCAAGGCCGTGTGTTCTGCTCCAAATGTGAGTTTATTAAAGAGAGCAGACAAAATTTAAAGGTCCCGCGTTGCGCAATATTCACTGTTCTCAGGAATGATATGTGGCTCCTGTCAGCGGAGAAGCAGACGCCCTCCACCTGCCCCCCGAGCAAAGGAGAGCAGTCAAAACCGTTTTCTTCTCTGGCATGCTCGCTGGTAGCTCTCACAGGTTAGTGACCACGCCCCCTCCCAAAACACACAGCCATTGGACCATTGTGAAAGTCCAACAAACGGAAAAAAAAATGTTCTCTGGAGGAGATAATAAGTAATCTGGCAACTCGGAGAGACAGATGGAATGTTCTTCAAATGTTTTAATTTGTTTCACGTGTCCATCTGGTAACGAGAGCGAGCGCAGGCTTTGGAAGAGAAGGTGAAAGTCGGGCCGCTGATTGGCTGAAACCTCCGTCTGTCGTGCCTAAGCTGGCAAATCAGATTTGTCGCCGCCTGCCAGGATGCCGCAGCTCCAGGCGACACTGGCTGCACGTCACTGCTGCTCTTTCTTCTTCTTCTTCTTTGACTGTGAAAACATCATGCAGCTCTGATAAAACTGCCACTGAGGCAGCGGCCAGGCTAATCTCCGCAGCAGCAGCAGCCGGCGTTTACAGCGCGCAGTCGTCCTTCCTGGTCTTTGTCTCTGTTATTTTTATTTATTTTTTTAAATCAGCATGGACTTTTACAGCTTTTCTCGCTCTCCACCTCCTCCTGCCTCTGAAGCCGTAAAAGAAGACGATTGGATGCGGAACCCATAAAAAATTTTGCAGGGCAAGTCAGCAAGATGGATGAGCGAGGGTTCCGAGCTGAAATCTGAGCCATCCAGCTGCTGGGCGAGGTTATTATGTAGGACCCTTGAAGTAAGGATATAAATATACATTTACACAGGCGTCTCTGTCTGCTGCATCATTGTGTTTCGGTCAATGTTTCCTAGAGGAGAAAAACCATCTAAAACAGTCCCATATTACTTCATGTCCCATATAGTCCATTACTCATAAAATGACAACATTACATTGAGCCGACAAGGTCTTTAGAGCCTCCCTGTTAGTAAAGAACACAGCATTTACTGTCTCACTGACCCCAATGTTCCAGTTTTTTCATTTCCTTTTTTCGCTTTTCCATCCAAGTCCTCATATGTCTGACTGAAAAAAACAAAAAAAGCTGCTCAGTAAATACAGTGGGGAGTTTATTGATGTTGGCGCCTGATGATGGCGTTGTCGGGGAGCTGAAGGACAAGGACAAGGATAGGGAGAACTGAGAGCTGGGCAAAAACAGAAGATGGCTAATTACTTCAAGAACTCCCAAGCGTCTGCGAGGCCAAGAAAAAAGCATTTGTGGTCAAAAAGAAAATCCAATGGGTTTATTTTATTTTTCAAAACCTTGCACAGTGGCGTTGCTTGATCCCTCCAATTTCTCCACCCCGCTCATCAATCCTGCTACTGGAAAGGCATTTTTTCCACAGATTCAGCTTCCCTTCTGGATGGGGGGGCAGGGGGTACGGAAGAGGTGAAGCTGCGGCAAAAACAAGAAGTGACGCTGAAAAAATCCCCAGAAGAAGAAGAGCAGGGCAGAGGAGCTGCGGCCGTGAGTTGTAAACCGCGGCCGCTGCTAAAGAGATTAGCCTGGATGCTACAGCGAAGGCAGTTTTACCAGAAGTGGACGTTTCCGTCTTCCCATTAAAGGAATTATGTTAAAACAGCACTGGAGACCTTTTGACAAGTGAAGGACATTCTTTTGCTTTTTTTTAAAGCACGAGGCGCAAAAGTGGCTATCCAGCTGGCGGCTACGTGTGGCTAATATCAACCCGTTTCCCGGTACCATGATTCAAGCTTCCTGGTTGAATTACAGTTCGAGGTGTATTGAAGAAGGGGTTGAGTAGTGAGAAGCTAAAAGAAAACAAAAAGGAAACAAATATTAAACACTTTTACTGAACGTGAACCATGAATAGCAGGAGGGAAACCCGGTAGGTTGTGTTTTTGAATTGAACAGACAGGAGCAGCTTTCAGCTCTCTTTTTCTCCAAAGGCTTTCTCGCCACATGGATACGTGAGACAAATCCAAGGGCTTGTCGATCGTGTTCCGTCCACCGTGCCAGGGTTTTTTTTTTTTTTTTTCATATTTTTTGATTTTTCTTTTTAAAAAAGAACGGTTCGTTCGCTGGCTGGAACTGTTTCGTCGCAGCCTGCCGGAGAGGAAACTCGCGGCTGCCGCGGATCTCCTCCGACCCCGGGAATCGAGAATCGTGTTCGCGGAATTAACTCGGGTTTTGCGCAGTTGTTGTTCTCTGTGTTCCCACTTTTTTTTTTTTTTTTGGTGTGCAGCGACTGCAGCTGAAACATCAGTGCAAGAAAGAGAGGGAGAGGGAGAGAGCGGGACCGCATCCATCCAGTCATGTGTGAGAGGCGGCGGGCCAGGGCCTCGGCCCCGCCTTCCTCCCTGCCTGCCCGCCTGCCTGCCTGCCTGCGAATATTTGCTTTTCCAGCTGTTTCCGAGGCTCACCCCCGCAAGTCGGGGGAGAAAGTGGCGCGCCGCTTTCTCGGTGTAAAAAAAAGCACGGGGGGGGGGAGTCGGCTGAAATGGAGGAGCTCTAATAGGAAGGAAGACAGCCGAGAAGAAGGTTTTTTTTTTGTGTGTGTGGCTGCACGACTCTGTTTTTCTCTCTCCACACTTCCAATCTACTACCAGCTGGTTTCGCGTGGAAGGGACCAACTTCCCCCGCGCGATCCCGCCCCGTAAGGTGCCTCCTCTCTTCCTATGGACCGATTCCGCCTCCTCAGACACGAAAAGCCACAAGGGGCTGGCCTAGATTCCTGCACATGCACACACAGGCAGGCAGCTAGGCAGCAAGCGAGCAGGCAGGAAGGCCTCGCGCGGCGGTGCGGCGCGTGTAAACACGAGAAAGTGAGAAGGCGGCGGCGGCGGCGATGTGTACACAGTTACAGTCTGCCTTTGTGTCAACCGTCGAGGTGGATTAGGAGGCGAATTGCGATCGGCGCGTTTCATGTGGCCACGGCGGGGATTTAAAAAAAAAAGAAGAAAAAAAAAAGCACTATGTCATTTGTTTATTTATTATGTTAACCTCACAGCTAAAACCTCCGCCCCAAGGTTTCGGAAACTTGAACCTGTCTACAGTAAACCTGTCACTGCGTGAGACTACTGTACCTATGCCAGACTGGCGTAGTTTATTATTCGGGGCAATTCATTAGCCGTTCGGGGCGCAGGGAGGCCTGACGACATTCCACCGCCCCCTTTCCCCTGGAGGCGAAAACAGACGGAGACGAGAGGAGGAGAGAGGAGAAAGAAAGTAGCACGAGAGAGAGAGAGAGAGAGAGAGACAGAGAGAGGGAGAGAGAGACATACAGCTGTGCAGGGAAGATGGTGCGTCAGTTGCCCATAGTTACCTGCACCCCTTTGTTCTTGGCGCAACAATAAAGTTCCTATATACGCCACATGTGCATCTATATGTTTAACAAATTTGCATTCTTTCACTTCTCTGTGTTGGTGTGCCGTCGTTGTCGGTGTTTGCAGACAAATTGAAAGTCATCGATGGTCTCACGTCATTGTCGAATGATTTCAAACTTGACCGAGTTTGCTGAAAATAAAGAAATAAACAATCGATTTTTAGGTTGGGATTTATGCACAGCAAAAACTAAAAAAATACATATCTATCTATCTATCTATCTATCTATCTATCTATCTATCTATCTATCTATCTATCTATCTATCTACCTTTAATTGTTCGTTCTAAATTGTTTGTATACTTAATTATAATTTTTAGAAAGCACAAGAAATAATGTTTAAATATGTTTACATAAATATGTATATGTACATATGCATATATACACATATGCATATGTTTATATACATAAGTGCGCACATATAGGTATATGCCTGTAAAACAGGGAATTATTTACTTTAAAAACATTCTTTTTTATTAAAGATTATCCTTTGATAAACTGATTTAATGGAACATGAGAGTGGCCAACGACAGAAAAAAATATGGTGTCTATGGCTGTATGAAAAACAAGGCAGCACAACATGTGATTTATGAAAAAAAAGACTGAGGGGAAAAAAAACAAACTGAATTGGCTTTAGATAAACTTTCCCTACTACGGCTCACAAAGCCTAGAATTATTCCACATATAAATTCTAATCCCCCTCCAGTTTCAGATTACCCTCAAATTAAGTATGTTTTCCTCCGGCTACTGTGTCTCCATATCGCTGGCTCACATGAACAACAAGTTACAGATATCCGGCTGGAGCGTGGCCAACTTGTGGCGTATTGAATATTTAGGTCAAAGGTCGCCGCCTCGCTGAAAACATCCTGAAGTGTGCTTCGGCTCGTTAAAATCCACGGCCTGATTACAGAGCGGGTTGATGTGCTGACAGACGTATCGAAAGGGGAAAATCTCCCGCGGGGGTGACGTCGTGTGGCACTTCGGGGCGCTGCCGGTCACACTCGGCTCTCCGGCTGCAGGCAAACTGGCCTTGCAGGGACTGCCGCACATGGACAATGGCTGAAAAAAAAAAATAACGTATTTAGCAGCCACCTCTCAGCTTCCAGCAGTTTCAAGGTCAGGGTGGACGGAGGGGAAAAACACGCTCAGGCCTGTCATATATTATGTATAGGTAAACGGTTAAATATTAATTTAGAATGATCGAAAAGTGGATTTACAGGCAACATTGCGAGAGTTTTTTTTTTTTTTTAGCACAGGGCCTGAATACACTTTTGGATTTTTTTTCACTTAAAATTTATTTAAATAAAACAATATTATTTAGATTTATGTCATTTTTCTGTGTCTGCTCTCTAAAAAATAAGGCGGGCAGACAAACGCCCGCCATTTTACACACAAACATGAAACATCTACGTCTGTCAATGTAAAAAAAATATATAGTTGTTTCAATATAAACACATATTCCCTACACAACGCCCTCAAAACGGAGCGGCGGCCTGCCTATCGGCTGTCTGCTGCGTCACGACACACCCCTATATGGTGAGGAGACAGCTGGACACGGACAGCGAGGAGACCGCCGCGCGGCCAATCACAGGCCAGAATGCTTCGGAGTGGAGCGCTGTGATTGGACGACGCCGGGGATTATCTGTATGTATAGATATGCCCGCTGGTAAACCGAGCGGGGAGGCGGGACTTTTTTGGCGGCGTCGGTGGGGGGAGTGAGAGAGTGAGTGAGTGAGAGAGAGCGGCGCAGTCCATCCATGTTAATACGGAGCTCGAAAACTGGACTAAAGCGAGCCCGGCCGCCGTTTCTCCTCGTATGGAATAAATGTAAGTGATTTCCTGCTGGTTTTTTCCCTCTCCCTTCCATTCCGCGTTCGGCAGCGTCCCGCTTCGTTGTAAAAAGGGGGATAAACAGAAGGGTTAGGCGTAGTGGGAGGGTGGCGGTTGCAACAGTGCAGTTTACGGTTGTTGTTTTTTTTTTTTTCTCCCCCCCCCCCTCTCTCTCCTTTTAATTTTTCGTGCCGTTGCTTTCTGCGGGCCCGAGAGTCGCTGGTCGCTCTGGCCGCTGTTGCGGCGCTCCTCGCCGGGGCGGCTCGCTGTTGACACGCCGCCCACAGCGGCAGCAGCGGCGGGGCGGCGGGGCGGGCAGCCTCGGCGGCGTGTCACTGCGGAGGGGAGCGTGGCACACGCGGGCACGCACGCGCTCGCTCGCGCACACATGCACAACGCGCATACACATACACACACACATGCCCATGCGTACGCTCGCGTTAAAAAAATAACACACAACCACCACGCGAGTGCGTGGGTGCAAGTGCTTGCCGTTTCCAAATACAGTAAATACAGTTTAATCATATATTTTTAAAAAAAAACAAACCCACGCAACCCCTTCGAAATATGGTTACACGTGTCATTTTCCTGCGCAAACCTGGCAACCTCGTTGTCGTGTTATTTAATTAATTATTTATTCACATTTCCCAATTATTTATTTAATTGCGTTTGCAAGCCCAGCGGGCTGGAAGTACGAAGTTTCCTGCGCAAATTCGGGGCGCTTTCTTTTTGCAAAGTTTGTCACGGCCGAGGGCGCCGTTCCTTGTTGCAACGTGTGCTCGAAGCTCCGAGTGAGAGAGAGAGAGAGAGAGAGAGAGAGAGAGGAAAATAAAGCTGCAGAGTCGGGTTCACGCTGTAGCATGAACGCGTTCAACTCGAGCACATTTGCGCACTTTTTTTGCCCGAGTGACGTCTAGGGGGGGCGGAGGGGGGTTCGCATGACCAAATAACGGGGGGGCTTTTTTTCTTTCTTTTTTACCCGGGTGACCGTTAGATAGCCCCGCTTCATTGCACCCTCACTCCTCCTCCTCCTCCTCCTCCACCACCTCCTTATTCTCATCATTTTCTCCTCTCTTCTTCCCTCCTTTACAGTTTTTTATTTTTTATTTTTTTTTTTTTTTTTTTTTGCGGAGGGGTCTTTTCTGTTTTTCCCCCGCACGGAGGCAAAGTTCTTCGCAGTGGTGGAGGTGGCCTTGCGGACGGCGGCGCTTTTTTTCTTCTTCCTTATAGAAAAATAAAACAACAACAGCAGCGGCAACAACAACAACAACAACAACAACAACAACAACAACAACAGAAAGAGCTGCTCATCGCACAACTCCGCGGGCTCCACTCGATGTCGCCGGCGGGGACCGTAGACTAGCGACCTGGCTGCCGTGCCGTGCCGTGCCGTCCCGCCCCGCCGCCTGTCAACACACCGATCGGGCGCCCTGCTGCACAGAGTGACGGCTGACTGCGTAATGACACATCAGGTGAGGACGCGTTCGATGGTGGGACTGACAGCCTTGCCTGCGACTGTGGACCACACACACACACACACACGCGCGCCCCGTGCGTGTGCGTGTGTGTGTGTGTGTCCGGCTGTGGATGATGTTGCAGCTGTGTGTTTACTCTCCGCCCACCGCCCTCCTTTTGTCTGCTGCTGCTGCTCCTGCTGCTGCATTTCTGTGAACAGGACATTTTTTTTTTCAATTCTTACAAATCTGGGTGCAACTTGTGCACCCGTGTGTTACCCACGCTGTTATTGTTCAAGGCGGCCACTTCTTCCCCCCACACCCCCACACCCCACCTCCTTCTGCATTCCACATGTGCCTGCCTGCATGCCTGCCTACTGGCAGCAGCAGCAGCAGCAGCAGCAGCAGCAGCAGCAGCAACAGTGCTGCAGAGCTCGGCCAATTCAAGAGAGGATTTTCCACTCAGGTCCTTGATGTTAAACCTGGGTTGCTGTCATTGCTGTCTTTTATTTTGTTGTTGCTTCTACTAAGAATAAGGAGGATGTTTTGGGAGAAGTGAGGAGGTGTTTACATTCTCCCGCGTGGCTGATGTGCAGGAGGCTGCAGGCGGAGGGGGAAGACAAAGGGACAGATTAGCATCGTGCTCGGCAAAGAGAGGAACGGGCCCAGATAGCCATCGCTTTAGATAAGATTTTTTTGGGAAGCTGACAACTGGACGGAGTGTCAGCGATGGCTCTCTGCTCACGTTTGCCTGTCACAGTGGTGCCTCTGTCAGATGGGACCTTATCTCCCTGCGATGAGAGAAGGAGGGACAGTTGTGTTTGAGGATCACGTGTTCAAGTTTGCCATGGGAGTAAATATAATGAAGGAGTTTTATGCAGCTAGAGTGTTTGTGTGTGTGTTTTTTATTCTGGCCGGGAGTTCAGATCGACCTAAGTTTAGCGGCATGCTGGGCAAACTATGGTCCGAGGGCCATATGCGGCCTGTTGAGCTTTTTAATCTGGCCTGCCGAACTTGAAGAAATGATATTAATAGTACATAAGTAATAAAATAGCTACATTTCATACATTTTTTCACTGTTGTAAGAGTCATTTCAATAAAGAGGTAATGACCGTGGGGCAACAAAAACACATATTATGTTGCAACACTTTTGTTATATTGAACACATGTTTTCTACATATTCCAGGATATATTTTTCCCTCCTATGAGGTGCGTCACCAAAACACTCCATCCATCTGCTGCTGCTCTGACAAATTTTAGAACCCATTGTGGCCCCACCAGTTAAAAAGTTTGCCCAGCCCTGGTTTAAGGAAACGTTGCGCGTGATTTTTCTCGCCCATGACTGATAGGGTTTTTTGTTTTTTTTTGCCCAATGCCAGTATTTAGAGTGCAGGTCAACCAGCGAGGAATAAATAAAGCCTGGCTGTGTCGCGTTGTGATGGCACAACAATTTAATAACGTCAACAAACGGGAGACTCAGCTCAGCTCCAGCGCACATTTGTTGAATACGCACACACAGGCGCTGGCTGTGTTTTTTTTGTTTTTTTTTCTTTTTTTGGAAAAAGTGAATTCTTTATGTCTTTCCAAATAAATATCATTTTTTTTGTAGTGAACAGACAACCTCCGCTACTGTTTTGGAGTGACGTCAGCGAGCTGGACAAACAGTAGTAGCGCTTTCAACAGCGGCGTTAAGGCTTCTCGGAGGCAAATTTGTAAACACTTGCAGACATAAGGCCTCTTTTATTTCTTTTGAGTGCGCGCTGGCAAGGGCCGGTGCCAGTTACGTCAGAATGCAAAAAAAAAAAGAAGAAAAAATTGAAAAAGATTAATTGCTCTTATTTCCACCCTTTATAATTACCGTTTTCTATTTATTGAAGCACACGCTGCTTCGCCAAAGACTGTAAAATGCTCATATTCGCTTCGGTTTTCGTGTATTTATTTATTTATTTATTTACTTATTTAGAGGCTTGTTTGGTCCCTCCTCTGTTGCCTTGCCAGTAAACACACCGCCATTCAAGGCTGCGGTCACGCTTAGCCCCGCTCCGCCAGTACACCGCGTCTCCATGAATACCATTTGCACGGCACTTTGTCTTTCGCTGGGATTCCTTCCACGGCGGCGTTAAAGCTACGTTCCACCGTGGAGCCCGTGTCCACGGAGGCAACAGTAAGCAAGCAGCATGCCCGCGTTTGTGCTTTTGCTTCGCCGTGTGATTCCTCAGTAGCCAGGCTGCCGAACTCCGCTGATTCCAGATTGTGCAGAGTGTTTGTTTTGTTTTTTTGCTTTGCTTTGTTTTTTTACTTTGCTGAGTTAAAATGATAACAGATGCACGGGGGTCTCTTTTGAAATGTAAGCTAATTCCAGGAAGTACACACACACACACACACACACACACACACACACACACGCAGAGACACACACGGTTACACGCACGCGTCCTCAGGATTTTCCCAAATACCTGCTAACGCACTCGCTAGCTTTGAGTGAAACCGTTCCAGCTCCGGTTGTTGCTGCTCCTCGGCTGTTTTCAAGCGCTGCTGCCTGCACTCCATCCACTGTCGGCTTATCAGGAACATTTTCGACGTCTTAATGCCTCAAAGGAGGCCTCAGCCGGGCTTAATTAGCCTTTTTAAAATAAAAGACGCCGTCGTCACGTGGACGACGGGAACGTCGTTTTTATAATTATCATATCTGAATGTTGCTCTTAAAAAGTCAATCGTTCGTTTGGTAAATTGATCAAGACAAATTGAAGCAACAGTTGAGGGGGGAAAACAATCCTGATAATGTTGAATTCAAATGACCTTCAAAGAAGACCTTGAAATATCAATATAATATTGACCATCCAGCCGTTCCACTGTAAAAACCACCTCTGCTCCAAGGCTGCAACCTTGAGCACCAGAGCGTTAACACTTAACACACACACACACACACGCACACACACACGCACACACACTCCTGTTGAACACACTGCCTGAGAGACTTCTCAATGCAGGACCCTGGTTGCAGGCTGCCGGTGCAATCACAGAGACCCTTCCCAGAATTCCCAATTCAGCCGAGTCCCAGAGCAGAGAAGAAGGGACACCTCCGCCTCCGCCGCCGTCGCTGCAGCTGTGTGTCGTGATGCCGGTCCGTTCGGATTCGGTCTGATTCGGATCCGTGCGTTTCTCGCCTCGTCGCAGCCATTTGTTGTTGTTGTTGTTTTTATTTTATTTTTTCGAATGCAGATCCAGGCAGATGGGCGGTAGCTCGACTCGAGTCCAGCGACAGTTGGCGACTGTTTGAGGGAGCGTTTTCTGCCCGCCACTAATCTATTTATGCCGGGCCGAGCTGCGGCGGAGGGTTTTTATTTGAAGAAATTTAATTAGCTGCGTGGATGCGACGCAAAAGCGCAGCGACAATTAGTTTATTTTTCTCTCCTCGAGCCGGTCTCGAAGGTCTTGGAGAGGATTCAAGTGGCACAAAATGAAAGGGTTCGAGGACGTCCAAAGTGCCAGTATTCTCTCTCTCTCTCTCTCTCTCTCTCTCTCTCTCTCACTCTTTCTCTCTCTCGCCTTCGCCGTGTGAGCTCATGACTTTGGTATGTTTGCGTTCCTAAAATGACCATCGCCGCCCCTATTGGCTTTTCCGGAATGTATGTGTTTGATAGCGCTAATGTTTTAACGGCGCTGCCAGAGCACTTCTCCTTGCTCCTCCCCTTTCGCCCCGCCCCCAACCGAACAGCCCCACCCCCTTTCTTCTTCTTCTTCTTCTTCTTCTTCTTCTTCTTCTTCTTCTTCTTCTTCTTCTTCTTCTTCTTCTTCTTCTTCTTCTTCTTCTCCTTGTGCGGTAGAGCTGTCGTCCCCTGGGAGGGAAGTCTGGACGAACGCGCTACAGGTGTTTGTTTTGGCAAAATGTCGAACACCCCCAACCCCCCACTCCTCCACCTCGATACGACCCAACCCCGAAAACAACCACCAATGCAGTCAGTCGTCTTGGCGACATTCATATGCAACGCATTAGTCGTTACCCAGCAGCCCCTGGTGTTTCTCCGCTGCCCCCCTTCCTCTCTCTCTCTCTCTCTCTCGCCCCCCTCCCACTCTTCCCTCCCCAACTTTCTGAATGCAAACGGGGGCTAATGGGTTCCTTATGAGAGGTAATTGCGCAGCCACGACTGGTGTTGCGGCCGCCGTGATTATTACGTCTTGTTTGAAGCCCCCTCGGGCGGCCATGGCCGAGGCGCACGTCAACAGTGGCTCACCTCGGCGCTGGGGGTCAGCGGCGGCCGCGCAAGCCGCTTATGGGATGGCGTGTTCTCAGGGTTTACCCGTCTGAATGGCTCCGGCGGTGGTTAATAATTGCGCCGGCCGTGGAGACCACATGGTTGGAGCAGCACGGCGCGGCCTGCAGGAGATTAGCGCAGCACGGATCCAGTGAGTGAGTGAGTGAGTGAGTGGGATTCAGCCACCCCCTGTTTCTCTCCCTCTACACACACACACACACACACACACACACACACACACACACACACACACACACACACACACACACACACACCATTGTTTGTAGATCTTGAGGATATTTTTCTTTTCTTCTGCACTTGGAGCTGTGGAGCTGTCTTGAATGAAACGCTGCACATTTAGCCCGCTGTTTGCAGAAGAAAAGGTGAGTTTTTGGCTTGCTGCTAAAACTGAAGCTCTGCCGGAACCTTTGACAGGTCTGGATTGGGCCGTAAATGAGGCAACCACAGAGCCTCGGGCATCGGTGGGTGGACTCACTATCAGATTGTTTTCTGGTTTCGTCTACGCCAGCGGTCCCCAACCCCTGGCCCGTGGACCGGTACGGGTCCATGGGTCATTTGGTACCAGGCTGCACAGAAATAATAATTAACTTCTGTCAAATTAATTGAGTTTTTTATTATCTGAGTCGGAACTAAACTAAATAAAACAGAATTTTATTTTGAAAATTTACCAGATTCTCTCCGTTGCATCCATCTATGGCTCAATTCAAAAAAAGTTAAGGGCCGCTGCCCTACGCAATTTGAACCTGCCTGTGAGTCATCTCAGTGTCTGACACGAAGGAACTGACGGTTCCAGACTTCCCGAACCTCGGAGTGTCCTTCACTGTCAAGGCTCACTGACAAATCTCAGGCCCACACTTTGATTT
Organism: Thamnaconus septentrionalis; assembly: GCA_009823395.1. Taxonomy (NCBI): domain Eukaryota; kingdom Metazoa; phylum Chordata; class Actinopteri; order Tetraodontiformes; family Monacanthidae; genus Thamnaconus; species Thamnaconus septentrionalis. Next base: position 9,967,870 of record CM020512.1, read on the forward strand.
TTTTTTCGCATTTTTTTTTTTTTACCCTTAATTCCGACAAAGCTCCGACTCAACAGCCCGTCCTGTCCCGTCGTTGCCGAGGGCATTGTCCGTTGAGCGGCGCCTCCTCTGACCAGAAGATGGACGGAAGAGGAGTTTGGATGTTTGGTTGTCAGGAGAAACCGGCCGAGCTAATTCCGGCAGCAGCTTGGCCCCGAGCCCTGTCACACTCTGGTCCGGGGCGAGCAGGGAACTGAGTGTTCGGCCCATGAGAAATGTCTCAAGCACTTGTCCTGTCAGGAGAGTAAAAGCCAAAGATAAAAAAAAACAACAAATCAGTTAGAATACCTCGAAAAAACAAAAAAACAAAAACCAGCTGCGGACCAAGATGGAGTGCAGAATGCCCAGGCTGCTCGGTTCTGAACACTGGGAGTCACCTCTGGGCTAAACAAAGCCGTTTTTTTTTTTGTTTTGTTTTAACGAGTTGCCCTGACTTCCATTAAACATCACTTAAAGTGCTTCACGCGTGAGACACCGTTTCAATCCGCCGCTGCCTCGAACCCCCTTTGGAAAACAACAGCGCGCAAGAGTGTTTTTTTTTTTCTTCACTCTCCAAAATAAACAGTCCTTAATAAACAGTCCTTCGGCGCTGCGGCCTCCTCGTTCCTCCCTTCCTGTTCCGCGATCGCTCGCGAGTGTCGGGAAAGACTTGGGATGGCGGGACAAAGCGGGAATGTTCACGGAACGGAACGAGTGGAACAGAATCCGGAGATTTCTGATTTCCCGATCCCGCTCCACCCTGGTGGCCCTACCGCCTGCCCGCCGCTTGCCGCCTGCTTGCTGGATGACAAAGGCTCCCTTCCCATCGATTCCGCTGCGAGGCCTTTTAATTAGACTGATGTGAGATTTAACTGGAACCAGTGTTTTTTACGGCCGCACTAAAAAGCACGACTTCCTCATTAGTGCAGCCACTGTTAACCCAAGTGTGTGTGTGTGTGTGTGAGAGAGCTGGTCCTCTGTGGCCGTGCAGCAGCAGCGGCGGCGGCGGCCCCGGACGGACGACACTCTGCCAGTCAGGGCTGAAAATAAAAAAACGTGTGGTGTTTTTGCACGAATGAACTACTGAAGTAGTTTTGCCAGTCGTTGGTCCGCGTTTGGGTCTTTGGGCCTCAGTGTTTCAGCAGCAGTAGTAGCAGTAGCGCTAGTAGCAGCAATGCTAGCAGCGGCGCTGGCCTCGTGGCCGCTGTTGACTTTGCTGCAGTTTTTTTTTTTGTTTGACTGGCAAAATGCAGGTTGAAAAGGGTCAGCGGGGTATTGGGGTGGGGGGTGGGGGTGGGGGGTGTATTGGATTGAAAAGCCCTGACCGACCATCCAGCAGTCATCACCTTCGCAAATTAAGCTGCTTTCGCTTTGACTCTGTTTCTTTTTTGACTTCTGGTCAACTCAAACAGAGAAACTTTATGAGCTTTAAAATCTAATCAGCAATCGGACTTGAGGTGAATCTTCGTTTTTTTTTTTGCTTCCCTTTTGATAATTGGCAAAAAAAACAAAGTCTGCATTTCTGTGCGTGTTGCCGAGCGCTCGGCCGCTGAAATTCCTCTTCAGTTTGTTCTCACACGGCAGCTCCGTGCCCCCCCCCCCCGACCAGAACCATAAATCTGACGTATCTAATCGTCCTCTACACGTGAAGGACATGCTGGCTGGCTGGCTGGCTGGCTGTGTGCTGGTGGTGGGGATGGGGGGGAGAGGGGAGCGCCGATCTGCATCTCCTGGCAACATTTAAGCAAAGCGACTTTGATCTTTTGATCTTTTTTTTTTTTTTTTTTCAAATCCTATCTTTCACAATATTTTGTTGCCGTCGGAAACGAGTTTCTCTCTCTCGGCTCCCAGTTGCTCTTTGTGTGTCTGTCGGTTGAGGCCCAGCGCAGAGGCTCTCTCTCTCTCTCTCTCTCTCTCTCTCTCTCTCTCTCTCTCTTTTCCCCCCTACTCCTCTTCCTCCCCCGGCCCTCCCTCCCTCCCTCCCCCCGGATGCTACTGTAGCGGGCGCCGGAGCAGCCGGGCGGGACGAGCCCTCTGACAGGGATTGGTTGTCGGTCAACGGGCCCCCTGCTGGAGGCTCCGCCCACCCCGTCCTGTTTGTGGGACGGTTAGTCATCCAAATTTGAAAAGAGAGAGAGAAAGAAAGAGAAAAAAGTTGTTTTAGGTCGCCAGGCGGGGAAAAAAGTTGTTTTAGGTCGCCAGGCGGGCGTCGCCCGCACGCACGCACGCACACACACACACACACACACACACACTCAACATCCTTAATTACTGCTGGCAGGACTGTTTGGTGCACGGCTGCCTCGCTCTTATCTCTCTGACACGTGTGCAAACTGAGCGTAGATCCAGAGCTGACAGACAGCGGGGCTTCACTTCCAGTCAGACACACACACACACACACACACACACACACACACACACACACACACACACACACAAGCACTCTTAAGTCTGTTTGTTTTTGTCTCCTTCCAAGCATGTGGAGAAGGTCCAACGAAGTCTGACTGTAAACAGAGGGTTAAATGCGCTGTGTGAAATGGAGTTTGGATGAAGGAGAACTAGAAATCGGCCAGGTGGACGGTGCCACGTTCACCCAGTGCTGCAGCAGGAGGCTAAATATGCAGTTTTCTTAGGATTTGTGGCTTTAGTTTCATTTTTTTAATCGCTGCTGCTTCTCCTGGAGTCCGGAATGAAAAATAAATCCCCGTCCTGCTATTTCCACCCCGTCGCCGCCTAAACCCGCTTTGTCTCCTCCCTAACCGGACGCTTTCACAGAACCGACAATTTTTTTTTTGGTCTCTTCCTCCTCATTTCCTGCGACATCGTCCCGGTCGCTCGTCCTCCGCCCCGACTCCTGGTGGCGGCGCCTGGCCTCTTCGGCGCGTCTCCCGAACGCCTCGCTCCCATCTGTCGTCCCCTCGTCTCGCTGCCCCCTCTTCCTCTCCCTCCTCCGCCAGCGCCAGCGCGTTTTCACGCTCGTTAGCCTCTTCCTGTTTTCCCTCCGTCCTCCCTTTTCGCACGCTTGTTATGTTTTCCCTCCCTCCGTCTTTTTTCTTCTCGTCCCCCCCACACACACACACCCACCCTCCCCTCACGCTGCGCGCCGTATTATGCAGCGTTTAGGGTGCGATTTGCTGTTGGCAGGCTGGTCCTGCCGTCCGGCCGCTGCAGTCTGCTGCTGCTGCTGCTGCTGCTGCTCGGGTGTCAGATTCGTAGTACCCCCCCTCCACCCACTCCTCCTCCACCCTGCCTCGGATCGCTGGTGTGCGGTCGGAGAGAACCCGGCGCCGGAGCCTCAGATGCAGCGTTTTGCTCTCTGCAGGACGCGAAGCCTCCCAGTTAAATCCAGACAATTTTTTTTATTTTAAAAGAAATCTCTGCACCGTCAATGGACGCTTGGCTGTGGGTTCCAGTGCAGTGGTTCTCCACTGGTGGAGTCCCACCAATCACATTTTGTTTTTCCTTATCGTGAAGTCGCGACCCGAATTCATTTCACAGCACTCCAATTTATTCCAGGAAAATAAAAATGTTAGCACTCTTGCTATCATGTCCAGGAAATAAATAATTGAAATTATGCAATGTGTGTCCTGCAAAATATTTTTTTTTATAAATATATATATTTTTTCTTTTTCTGCCCACAAAGCCCAGTCTAAACAACAGGGAAAAGCTGTTCCAGTGCTTCCAAAAGGGCTTTCAGATGAAGAGAATTTGGATTAAAAAAACAAAAAACAAAAAAACCTCCCACCATCATCACAGCGTCGCGCCGAGATTGTCAACGAAGACGTCCAGCGAAAGGAATTTGGAATAAAATCGTTTTTGAAATTAAAAACCCAAACGAAGGCGTCCTGACGCTCCCTCTGCACACAAACTGGCCGATGCGAGGAAATAGACTGTCATCGTTTCCCAGTAATTTATTAAGTGCAGCTGCGAGTACAAAAAAAAGGGGGCGGCCCCTCGCACAGGCGGAACCGAACAGCGGCGGGCGAGCGGACGGAAGCTAACGAGGGTCACGTGACCTCGTTTGCATCGATTGCGGGCGAACAGCCGGCCGCTCTGGCTAAATCACAACCTGGCAACCAGAAGTCTTGTGGATCTGCTGCGTCTTCCAGGATCTCCACCTTTAAAACGTTGCTTTTTTTCCTCCCAAGTCGGCTTTTTATTGCATTGTCAAGTTTGCTGGTCAGTTCTGCTGCTGCATGCTGGAGGTTCGTGTTGGGTTTTGTGTTTTTGATTTTTGGATTTTGCCAATTTTTTTTTTTTTTTTGCTGTAGCTTCTCAGGTGGTTGCATGGACATGATTTGGGACGGCCGTGCGAGTGTTTGTCAAGCGGTCCCGAGCTTTCAACGACTTTTATTGAAGTGACGGCCGGTTCCGTCACTTTTCACTTTTCACAGGTCGTAACTTTCAGACTCTGATTCTTAAATTTGCTGTGAGTCCGTAATGGTGGGCGTAGGAATTCTGAGCCGCAGGTTCCATAAATAGAAGTTTTTGATGCCTTTGATCAAAAGAGCGTTCTTCACTTTAATGCTTTTATTTTCCGATGTCCTGCCTCTGCTGCGAGCTCGGCCTACTTGAATTCTTCTTTCTTTTTATTGGTCCTATAATTTAAATTGAATAATGGTGGGTGGGAAGCGCGGGCAGGGGAGGGGCAGGAAGTCCTCGGAAGCGACACAGGCGGCTGCGGCTCTTTTTTTTTGAAAAATACCCAAACTCCACCGAGTCGTCTGCGGGCCAAACTTGCCGCCTCGGTCGACGCCCCGTTTCCTCGCGCTGCACCTCCACGCTGCGTGTGTGTGTGTGTGTGTGTGTGGCAGGGAAACGCAGTCGACGCTGGAGGCTGACACAGCTGTTTCGCAGCGACCACACTGTTCTTCACACTATCTACGGTTTCAGTCGGTGGCTCCCCTCCAGTCCGCTCCACCTCCACCCACCGCCCCCCCCGACCCCCATGTGTTTATCTTCGCTCGCCCCGGTGGCTCCGTCCTCTCCCTCGCTAGCAAATTTACAGCACGAGTCGCGGCCCCCCCCCCCCCCGGGTTTCATTCTCCGCCCCCGGCCGGGCCTGCGCGAGGGGAAACTGGCGGTTCGCCTTTCAGCACTTTCACGCCCGTTTGCGACAGCGACGGAGGGCTGAACGCCAGCAGGGGGCAGGATTCCCAACTTCCGTTGAAAGCAAAAAGTGACGGGGCGGAGTTGATTGACCAAAAAAAACAACAACGTAAAACTCAGTATCCATGAGCCGCTGCACTTTCTTTGCGGACGTTGTATTTTGATATTGGCAGTACAAAGGAGAGCACGGTGCTAATGGCAAAATCAGTGCGTTTTCAGTGCTTTTTTTCTGTTGGGTGGTCTAATAATCTTAAATCAAGGATTCGTTATCGCCCGCAGGGGGGAAACGGTCCAACATTTTACCGGCGTTTAGGCCCCTTTTTTTAAATTCGAGCCAGGCAGCGGCTCTTTAATCCACCTGTATTTTTAGACCCTGCCGATAAAAGCAACACATCTCCGTTTTTAAAATGGGGTGGGGGGGGCCTCCAGCCCTCCCTCCGACCAACGCGCATACTTTCGGACTTTATAGCGACACGCTGGAACAGCGGGTTTCCACCCAGGGGAAGGTTTTTTTTTTAGTTTTTTTTTTACGTGTGCGTGTTTGCGGTGAGCAGCGGCAACATTTTCACGCACGAGTCGAGTCGGGTCAGCCGACGACGTCTGTCCAGCTTTCGCACTTTCCATCTGTGCCGCCAATTGATACTTCTCCTTCATTTTTTTTTTAAAAACGAAGAAAAAAAAAACTAGATTCTTTCCCGTTGTTGGAGCTCCCCGTTTTTATTCCCTCGGCCTCTCGGAGTGAAAAACCTGCGCGCTGGCCCCCGTCGGCCCGGCCCCTCGGTTGGCCGGCGGCCAGCGGCAGCAGGGAGGTGAGGTATTTTAATTCACCTTAGCCAGGAAAGGAGAGTGTTTGCACTAGAGTGAATCAAACAATGGAAACATTTCTTTTTTCCTTCTTTGTTTTGTTTTGTTTTTTTTGCGCGTGCCCGACGCAGCGCATGCCATCGGCCTGAGCTAATTCAACAGGGGAGAAAAGTGAAAAATGGCAGAAAACAGAGATTTTGTTTTTAATCCATTGTGTGTGTGTGTGTGTGTGTGTGTGTGTGTGTGTGTGTGTGTGTGTGTGTGTGTCAAAGGAGACAAAGGAGAGATTTGACGTTTGACCGCCTGCTGTTCGTCAGACACAGGAAACCTTTTTTTCCACTTGAGGCCCCGATATGAAACCAAAGCGGATTTTTTTTTTTCCATTAATCAATTTATTATTCGTTTTTATTTATTCATTTATTTATTTATTTAAACTTTCTTTACGGTCCCAGACTGGCGCTCCTCCCCCCCCCCCTCCCCCCTCCCAGCTCGCCCCCAGTCCTGCTTCCAGCAGATTCAACATTCCGTTACATAATGCTGCCATTCCATGAATACCTGGCAACTAAGCTCCTGTCCCCCCCCGCCCCTCCCACCGCACGTTTCCCTCCGTTGTTGTTGGCTTTGCGCTCTTTATTGCCCGTCGGTGCCACATCTCTGGTTTCTGCTGCCTCCGCCGTCCCATCGCAGCGGATGAACTCCCCCCTCCCCCGGCCGTCCCGACGTCGGCGTCGCCCCACCGCCCGCGCACTCGCTTTTGGCAGCGTTTGACAACGACGGGAGGCGACGTGGAAGATTTCCCAGCAGGCCAGATGTTGCAGTAGGTAGGAGGTGTTTGGTTGGCAGCAGGCTCTGCCTGGATTCGTGCCTCATCGTGATAATAATGATGATTATCATTAATAATAAACAAATCTTTATTTGTTATGAGAGTTGTTTTGTTTTTTGGCCTTTGGCTTTTTTTTTTAATCGTTGTTTTACATGTTTAGCTCAGGCTGTGGCTAATGAGCAGCTAGCTTGCTAGCGAGAGCAGGGAGATTATATTTACATTGATGTTATTAATTCAGCTGGCTTTTGATGTTGCATCTGGCAGGTAGTTTATTTTTCACAAACGAGCTTTGTTTTTTTTTGTTTTTTTATAATGGCCCGACAGTTTTTCCAAGCTTACGGAACTGCAGATGGAAATTCTGGAATCTTGGATGTTGAATTCCAGCGAATGAAAGCTGAAAAAAGTGGAATTTTGGGCTTAAAATTTTTTTTGATGAATGCTGACTAAAAAGTGAAAATAAGTGCCAATAAATGAGACTACGTAAATTGGGGTGATGTCACAGTTCCATAAATTTTCTAAAATGATGCTCTTCAAAATGCGCCTCGAAAAAGCTTTATGGGATCTAGCTAATTGTTTTGTGGAATGAGGGAATGGGCCATTTAGAATTAAACGTCCAATATTGGGGTTGATGGTTATTTGGCAAAGATCCTGTTGTCTGCAGATAAAGAGGAAAGTGCATCTGGGAAGGAGAACCCCCGCCCCCGTCCATCCCCAAACAATTTCAACGCGCTAAAGTGGCCGCCTGAGAAGCTGACAAAGACGGAAAAAAAAAATCTGCTTATCCCACGAAATAGAGAGGAGCAGTTCCCTAATTCTGTGTGTCACTTAATGGGCTATTTTGGCAAATTCTATAAACTTCAAACATGCAAACGGGTACAAAGACCACTCGTGTTCTTCAAGCCCTTTGAAAAGCAAGTGAAGCCCTGTGTTGCACACACTCCAAAGGGTAAAAAAAAAAAAAAGGGGGGTTTCATTATCTTAAAAAAAAAAAGGAATTTGGAGAGAAAATTAAAGCAGATTTCTTTTGATTCTGCATAAAAACGGTGGCCCGATCTTGAGAAGCTCACTTCCCTACCGATGCGAGAAAGCGGCGGAATTTTCACGGTGCAGCACCCAGCGGGCAGGCGCCATTTTGGAACGACTCGTAGCCACTATAGCAACAGAAACAGCTTGCAACCGAAACGGCGAGAAACTTGTGAAAACTTTAGCTAGCCAAAAATCAGAACAAATCAGGGAAAGCAATACAAAAAAGCTCCGTGAAGAACAGAGGCAAAGAATCTCGACAGCGTACAAGTTTGTTCTGTGTACTGTGTAGTCAGGTAGGTGGAAAAAAGTGTTGTGTACAGTATCCAAAAGCCATTCTTGAGTAAAAGTATAGGTGTCGTGTGAAAATGTTACTTTGGTAAACGTGAAAAGTCAGCTAAACTTCAGGCTACCAGAGCGCCTGAAAAAAAAAGGCAGCAACTGAATCAAACCTCCACTAGCCGTCGCTTGACACGTGAGGCTTAGCATCATCAGTTGTGTATAGACCTGGCTTGGCAAAGTGGCGGGGTACTTCACCATGTCTGGAGAGGATGTGCAAGCGTTGGGGCAGCATTTTTAGCTAGCTCGTAAAAATCTTGTGTGTAACGTTTTGGATATTTTTAAAGAGGAAACGGCAACATCAAGTGTTTGCATTTTAGATTGCAGTGCTCTTTGACTTAAGTCCCCTTGAGGCACATTTTTTACATTGAAAAAATTCCTATGGCACGCCACCAACCACAAATATTATAAGATGCTTTTTAGCCCAATAATGACAATATAGTCTCTTAATTTATTTATACTCACTCAATGTGAAACCTGGGCCTGTTTAGATGCACACAAAGCTAATATCCTGGAAGGTTATTGAGAAAAATAGGCTCACATTCCCTTTAAAACACTAAGTCACTCAAGAATGGAATGTTATTGTTTTTAGACCAATTAAGTGAAATTGGATAATTTATTTTACGGCACACCTGACATTATCTCACGGTACACTAGTGTGCCGCGGCGCAGTGGTTGAAAAACACAGCTCTAGATATCGACGTTTCTCCCGTTTCTCACGGTAGCCTCTGTAGCGTTTATCGTCTTCCGCTGGTCCTTCTGTGGGCTTCCGCCGTTTGAGCGTTTTAAAAGTGGCCTCAGAAACGACCCGCCAACGTGCTGCGCGTTCCGTCGCTAACATCCGAGCGACTGACCAAAATAAACGGTCGGCGAAAACACTCTGGCGAAAACAACAATAAATGTTAGCGTAAATGCAGTGAATGCGGACGCGGCCGCAGCGGGGGGGGGAAAAAACAACCAAGACTCCGGGCGAGAGTGGTCAGATGTTTTCTGTCGATGTGTGCTAGTTTACCCTGGGAGGAGAAAGCTACGGCCACAGCGCGCCTAAACAAGAGGTAATGACTTGCAGTCCTCCTGCTTCTTGTGCCGCTGCTGCCTTCACACGCTGCTGGTTGTTCTGTGGTTTGTTTTGTTTTTTTTCGCGCGCCCCCCACACCCACCCATCAACTCCCTCCCAGTCTTTCCGCTGGGCTCATTTTCTGCACTTTACATGCTGCACTGCAGGTACAGACGCCTGCGGCGGCACACCAGAGGCCGTTAACTTTCACACGTTTTCCAGAAATCTGCAGTGCACACACAGTCCTCTGCGCAGGCCCCTCGCTCACTCGCAAGAACTCATGCAGGATGCGTCGCCACTCGCAGGCAAGCAGAGATCCTTGTCTTTATTGTGCAGTTTTGGACTTCTGGGTCTTTGATAAGCTCACATTAATGGTTAAAATGTATAATTCTAAGAATGCACTAAAAAAAGAAGCTAAAGAAAGAGGTGGAGCTGAAAATCAAAAACTGCAAATGTAAATTGATACAGTTGATATTGTCGTTGTGTGGTTGATTAGCGATTAATTTAAATCACCCTTAAGTTTTGCATTTTGCTTCGTGTCTATTGGGGATAAATCTGCACTCATTTGAGTAGAATAATTACGTTGGGCATTTCTCATTATTTTTAAACGTTTTTTTTTTTTAATGATAGACCACTGTTAGCAGACTGCAGGGACTGTTGTTGCTGATTAAAGAGCATTTTTTTGGTGTTATTGACAATCGAACACACACGCACCGTTTTCCACCTCTATTAGCTCAAACTGTGTGACCACAGCGACAGTCAAGCTAATAACAGTCTCGTTGCGAGCAGCCAACGGCACATTTTTTTGGCTTGGATTGCTGCTTTTCCTGCATCTGGGGCGAAAGAAGGGGGATAAAGTGATGCAACACATTGCAGTCAAGCTGACTAACCAACCAGCCAACCAACTTCTGAACATCCGTCAGGAGGAAAATGTTCCGACCTTAGTGTTTTTCAGCGTGATCGGACCACTCGCTATCCTTTGAGGGGAAAGGGGCGGAGCTAGAGTGATAACAGCGAATGGCATGAAATGGGAAACCTTGCACTGTTACCTACTATCTTTACTGCCAGCGAGGAAATCTGATTGGCCCCCTTTTGAACGTGACCGTCCGAATTTTTGTCTTCCTGGCCCCGGCCACAAAAACGAAAGGTGCGTTTGGTTTCGACTGCATCGTCGTCCTCGTGATTGTTGTCAGCGGGGTGATGCAACAGATGAGAACCTTCCAGGAATGTGTTGTCAGAGCGGAGGTGGCGGTGGTGGCGGCGTCTAGCTAAGAAAAACAGACAAGAGTAGATGGAATGGCTGTTGTTGGTGTCAGGGCCACAGTACGGCTAACACAAAGGGACATTTCGCTAAGAGATATGAGACAAAATCGGCTGCTGGGAATGGAAAATGTATTTTGTTGTGTGGGAGGAACACAATGTTTTTCTTCTGTTTTTTTTTTATTTTTTAAGAACGTCCACCTTGAAAAGATGATGAAAGAACTAATAATCTGCGGTGTTTTTTGGCGAGCCCGCTCCGTTGCTTCTTGGAACGCCGCTGTTGAAAATATCTGCGTGTGCGCTCAGCTATGTGCACAGGATGTGCCGAGGCCGCTAACCAGAGAAAGTGGAAGGGAGACGGAGGGATGGAGCGAGGGATGAGTCATTTTCTCTGTCAGACACTGTTGTTTTCCACTAAAACCCTGTTATTTTCACTCGGAGATGGATGCCAGGTAGTGGGTGGAAAAAAAGATTTTTTTTTTATTTTTACGTTATTCACATTTTTTTCCCCCTCTTTTAATTTCATGATGGAACTAGTCTGCGGTGGAAATGGAGACATCCAGTTGAACCCGTCCCTGTCCAACAAAAAAAAACTGTTTTTTTTTTTTTTTTTTAATGTTCGCGGATGCGTCATTATTGTTGTTCCAGTGCAGCACCGACACACATAAAACATAAAACTCTTCCTTTGTTGGACCTGATTGGACCCAACATGAGACGCACCAGCGCCCTTTGTGACATCACAGCGGAAGAATTTTCAGAACCCTGGCGTTTGGGAATGCACTTTGTAAAAGCTGTGGGAGCGTAAGAAGTGAAGGATGGATGAGAGACACAAGATTCCCGTCAGGAAACACAGAAGTCTGTTTCTGCCCAATGGAAGCTGTCGTTTGTTGTCACCTCAGAATGTTTTTTTATCGCTTTTTTTTTTTTGCCAAACATGTCTAAATTAGATTATTTTACGTTATATAATCCAGTGAATTAAGATTTTGTTTCTGATAAAATCCAAACAAAAACCACCAACAACAAATAAATATATACATACAAAAGTAAGTGATGATACAACGTGGATGGCTGACTGTTGGTAACAACCGTCGCTTGAGCAGAAACGCACCATTTCTGTCGGGAGTTGTATAATTGTATATGTCGCGGCAAACACAATTCCCGTCGTGCCGCTGAAGTATTTGTTTTCTAACCGCTTGTGCTTTTAATTAGCAATTGACCGCTATTTCAGCGTGCAGGCAAACCGGGACTGACAGCTGAGCCGTGTTTGCTCCGGCCGGGGGCAGGTGCATCCAGGCGGGAGCCCTCGACCTCGGCCCCTGTTGCCGGGCTCCGATATAGTCGCCGCAGTATTCTGGGGCTTGGATTTTGGGTCTCTGGAAAACGCGGCCGTGTCGTCCAGCTGTATTTATGTTAACATTGTTTACACCCCTTAAAATGCAAACCCCCTCCCGTCAGTCAGCAGGCTTGAATTAGTCACTTGTGCCGCGGCCAAGGCGTTTGACCCGGCGGAGGAGGACGAGGCAGGGAGGGCGGGGGGGCGAAGCGAGTGGATTTTAAAGCGGACACACCTCGCCGATTTATTCAAGGGGGGAAGAGCTCGTCGTAGGGAATGGTGGGAAAGGACGGGACCTTTCAGGGTATCTTGGGAGGTGACGCGGTGAAGTTTGTATTTCACATGAAAATCCGAACTGGCCTGCGCCAGCGGTGGATTTGTCTGGTATCATCACATGACTTCCTGTTGACGGCAAACCTTTAGAAAAACCAGAGAAAAAACTCATTTAGTCACAGCTAAACTGTGGCTGGGGCTCCGCCTCTTTATCCTACGGAGGCTCTTCATTGGTCCGGTCATACTCTTCTCGGCAATTCAGCTTTTCACTCTCCTGAGATTTTTTTTTTTTTTTTCCCTTCTGAGCATTCGCACCCTAAATCTGAGCAGCTTCCTTGCAAGAGAAATAGAAAATAACACGCAGGGGAAAAAAAAAAAACTCAAGTAAATTTGCAAAAAGACCCCGACTGCAGCGACCCAGGCCCCACCCCTCCCCTGCCCCCGACCCCGCCCCCGCACCCCGGCGGGAGACTTTCGCAATAGTAATCCCAATGAACTTTGGCTAACCCAGTGATCTCATGGAGAAATTGAATTATTGCTTTGCAAGAGCCACTTGGTGCCTCGCCGGCCGATCGTCGAGATGAAGAAGCCTTCTGTGCGACGCCCAGAGAGAGAGAAAGAGAAAGGGAGAGAGAGAGAGAGAGAGAGAGAGAGAGAGAGAGAGAGAGAGAGTTTAGATAAGTTCCGTGGTGGCGGCAGGAATGTAGCGAACCGACGCAAAAAAAAAAAAAATGGATCGGAACTGCCTCGAATAATGGGCCGGTGTGAATGGGAGCTTGTGTGTGTGTGTGTGTGTGTGTGTCTGGCTCTGAAGGAGCTCTTTCAAGAGGACGTTTGCAGCCTTATGCTGCCTGTGAGCGTTTCTTCTTCTTCTTCTTCTTCTTCTTCTTTTTCTTTTTTTTCTTTTTTTTTATTGCCGCAGCATCTGCGGCGTGGCCGCTGCACTGCAGCCGCTTCTTTCCGGCCAACACTCGGTCGGGATTATGTGCACAGTGGTGGCCATTGTGCCGAGATGGCATTCACCATCAGTCGGGCCTTAGTTACTACGTTTCTCATGGTACGACTATAAATCTGGGACTTCCAAAGCCAGCGTGCCCGGGCCGAGAAAGTGTAAAATCTTTTCCGCCCTCATGTCAGCTTCACATCGGTGCCGATGAAATCTTTTGCAAAAAGGCGCATTGAGCCTCATCAGCCATTCAGTGTGTTTTTCTGCAGGATTTGCAAAGTCTAGGTGGGGTGGCGTAGCTCTGCCGCAACAACAAAGCTGAGACCTGACAGCGTTGCTACAAAAAAAAACTCAGTTTCTGTCTGCGTTTTCATGTGTGTTTGCGAAACTCGGGTTTGGATCAGAGTCGTTAAAAATGGAAAAATCTGGGACATCCGTGTAACGTCATTGTCCCAGGTGGGTACCGCCACCGCGGAGAAGGACCTCATATGTATGCGCGCTGGCCACTGTGCGAACACATGTCACCGTAAACTCTATCTGAACTCATCTCACGCCGCAGCCCCACTCTCCACTCTCCACCGCCGCCGCCGCTTATCTTCTCTTTGCATGCGCGGCAGCAGCGACACACTGTGTTTGAACTGCTCGATAATTACCGCCATCGTGGCCCATACTGATAAAGCGCCACTTTGTATAAGCTGCACTTTTCTGCACAGCTGGAGCTCGCTAGGAGGTTCGTACGTAGTCGAGTGGATGAATGTCCCAAATGTCTGACATAATCAGCATAATCAGAGTTTTTAAATACATTTTCAAAAATGCACGTCAGTTTTACTGTGTGTCATGTGTTTTTATTTCATTTGGCATGTCGTGAAGATGGCAACAGTCAGCGATGTTGTCACTGACTGTTGCCGTCTTCGTTTTAACCCATCAGATACATTACGAAATGTACCTTGTTCTCTTTGGTGTTTCTCACACAGTAATCCTATTTCCTTTATTAGTAAGCTAATTTGACACAAATAAAAAAACACCTGGCAACCATGCTGCGTTTAAGGCCTGAATCAGGCATTCAAATGCAGCTCCAGCTCAACCTGGCGTGACTCCACCGCTCTGTGTTCAGTGTTGGGAAGCATGGAGACGCTGGTGGAGCCCTTCTTGGTTCTTTTCCATCCAAAACTTCCAGCCCCCGTTCAAAGGAAATTAACACTGTTCCTCCAGACGTGATTCCTTATTCTGGCTGAAGTGGGGATGAAATGCTCTTGACTTCTATTGGATGGTATACCTTCATCCAGGGTCATATGGAAAGCACGCTGCACATGTGAACGTGTTCTGAGAGGTCGGTTCCCCTTCAGGCAGCAAAGTGAGACTCTGTGAGACTCTCACGCGGCAGCAGGATTCTCAACAGTGCCTGTTATCTCGGACAAGTTGGGCTTCAGCCCTCGAGTGAGAGGCCCTCCTGCCTGCTACTCCAGAGCGCTTTGCCTTTTAACAGGCTGCCAAGGCGCATGTGAAAGAGACCATTTTCAAGCGCTGGCTGCAGACCCTTCACTCGAGTTTATCACACGCCCGCCCTCTGCCCCGACTCTGACGCAACCCTCGGCTGTTTTATTAGTCGGCGCTGCTCTTTTACCTGCCGCGGCTTAGTGTCTGTCTGTTTGTTTACTCTCCTGTCGAAATGAGTTTGTCCTGGTGTCGAAACCCTCGTTGAAAGCGTGCCATAAAGCGGAGTCCCAGGCAAGTGTGCGCGACCTTTCGCCGCGTCCCCCGTCGCCGTTCAGCTGAGTCACGTTTGTGTTTACTCGGGCCTGCACGCTGGGAAGTCCGGCCTGCTCCTGAGGATACACAACTACGGTAAACAATAAGCTAAAACTTGGCTATTGTTGCAGGTTTTGGCGATCAGCGGGCCCAATGAGGCGCCTTCCAAGAATGCCGGGAAACAGGAATTTATAAAGGGGAGAACCTGGAAAGCGTGCGTGCTCTGTCGCAAGTCTTGGTAAAAATAGCCCAAGATGTGCGTCAAACTTTGTGAGGATTCTCTCTTAATCTGGCTTCCTAAGCGACACTTTGAACCGTCTTGTGTATGTCTTTGCCTTCAAACCCGCCCGCCGCCTACTCACAGCAACACATGGAAATAATACACAAAGGAATTCCGCCTTGTGCCTTTAGAGGGGATAAAGGCAGCGGCGGCCAGGGTGTAGAGTTGCATACCACAGGGGGCTTATCCTGTACTTTTGCCTGTTAGTGGCCCCCCTACATCAGTGGGCCCGCTGCATGCTAAGATTTCGACTTAAAGAATTCCCCTCCCTGGTCCACAGTGCAAATGGAAACTCAAGGGATTCTTCCTGTAAGTCCTGGATGCCAAATATCTAACCAGTAAAGCTGTACAGAATTGCGTTGCGGCGCCACGCAGCCACTTTCTCAGAACTCAGTAGCAGGTTTCATTTTTCGAGGTAAATTAATGAACTTGTACATTGCTCGGAAAGGGCCAACGCGCTGCACAATTGCTCAACTATTGGGCTTTTTGCTGGACGCAGAAGCAGATTTCAGGTACGTCCTCTTGAAAGGTGGAGAATGATTGTTGCCCCGCCGCTGTAAACTAGCAACGTTCACTCCCTCGTCTTGCCTGACTGCATTAAGCGCCTTACTTTTCAATGAGCTAATGTGTTAGTTTTGGCATCTTGCCTGTTTAGACTTTGACATGGAGAATTTGGCAGAGGCAGAAACTTTCTTTAACCGTTTATTTGGCCGCATAACAAAGTCATTATATCACGGGGTGCACGCTTTGTGAACTTTGTTGTTTGGTACGAGCACAGCTGGTCACATAAGCCACCCAACGACAAGGTATGCTACAGCAACGTTACGCTGGGCACCTGCGGTTGGAAGAGCGACTCTCTGTTCTTGACAATGAAGCAGGGCATGTCAAGCGAACCAATAAAAAGCTGTCTGCAATGTCCCCTGTGATCATTTACATGTTGCACATGTTTCAGATCTGTGTTTCATTGGTCTGGGAATCAAAGCGTACCTCTCAACACTGCACTGTTCCAAGTCTTTGGTGCTGGGGTTAAAGCCACCAAACGTCTTTCGGGCTCTTGAAAAATGTTGCTCTGCTCTCATCTGGAAAGGTTTCATCTGGAAAAAGTTTGAGCTATAGAACCTTGCACCTTATTAAAATGGGACGGCCAAACGATGATTCAATTGATGTATCGCAGCACCATCCCCCAAACCCATTAGGGTTTTATGTTCTTCTTTGATGTACATGAGTCTTTGTCTCTGTGATTCTTTCCAACCGCAGAATTGCAAATTGGCCAATAACATTGGAAGTTAACATTAAAATATTATATCATGGAATTGGCGATTGATTGACTTGAAATCTCAAGTGTTGACGTTACTGCCGAGATGCTGACAAAGAGCACAAAAAAATTCATAAAAATCATGAAACCCGTTTCCTACCTCCAAAATAGTAGCGGTAGTGCATCCTGTTCAGTTTTGCTAATTATTTCAAGTAAGGTTGATAGGAAAAATACATATATATACTGAATGAAGAATCCACTTGCATGCTAATGACCAAGCGAAAAACAAGTTGAAAGGGTAAAACCGAAATTCCCATGAATTAACGTGAAAAACCCACCAAAATCTGGGCGGAAAGCGCACTACAATTTGGGAAGAAAGGAAACAGATTTCATGAGGCCTGAATAAACCGCAGTAGATCAAATTTAAGGCATCTGATTTGAGTCGCTTTGTTTAAATTTAGCACATTATTCCACTTTTATAATTCGATACTCTTGTAACATGGAGGGCATTAAGGGTTGTTAAACAGAGTTGATTTATTTCATTTTTGGCCCCTTTTTTATTACCTTTATTACACTTTATTGCGCTGCCTTAACTTAATAATGCTCAACGTGGTTTATGTCGATTCATGAGATTGTCGCTAATCACGACGAAGGAATGTTTGCCTCGGGACCCAGTTTCCTTTTGAAGTTCAGTGAATTCTTGTTTGTTTTAAGCAACTTCCTCATTTTTTTTTTTTTTTTATCCATATCTGTCTCATCCTGCCTCAAAAACCAAAAAACAACCCCAAACTACATCTGCGTCTGTCTTTCAAGACTTAACCTACTTTGTCCGTCCCCTCTTTGACCAATGGCTGCTCTGGGTGGAGCGTCTTCCCCTCGTCAAGTGATTGCTTGCGCTCTATTTGTGGAGTTTGCCCTCACCTTGTTGACTCCGCCACTCGGATTAAGCATTAACCTTGGAGCGTTCTCTCAATTGATGAGCCCCTGCTCGGACTCCCCGTCGTAAGTGGCACAGTTGACTTAGGGACAAACTCCCCTACCCAACCCTTTTTTTTTTTTCTTTGCTTGCCACGTTAAAATTTTTTCAAGAGGAGCGAAGAGAAATTGAAAGGGAGCGACAGGAAGTCCGTGATGTAGTGGTGGAAGGGATGCGGAGTTGTAAAGGAAAAGGTGATGAAAGCTCAGGAAGTCTGAGTGGACATCTGAATCACCGCAGCAGCTTGAAATTTAACTGCACGCTGTGTAATTTTATGTGGAGGCGTGTCGACTCCTGGTTAAAGCCCGAGAGCTGGAGCTCCCGTGTTTTGGCCGAGCCAGGACAGTGTAAAGTGGTTGTTGCTAAGGCCTTTTTTCCCCCTACATGACATGTCACTGTTATTATAGTATTTGTAAGTAATTCCAGGCACATCTGTCCCTCCATCCAGTTCAGCTCACCACCAACTGAAACAGAAACTCGGCGCCTCACGCAAAAACTTTTTGCGATTCGCTCACAACAGGGTATTTTTTGCACGAGCCTGTTTTCCAGATTCAAATCGAGGACGTCTCCCTTTCTGTAGTCATTGTTGTGTTTGTTTTTGACCCGAGAATCACTACTGCACACGGCACTGCACTAACGCGGATTAGTGTGCGTCTCAAACAAACCAGGCTACTCTCCCAGAATGAGAGCAGAGGGATCATTTAAACGAGATTGAACGGGAGCAAACAATACGTTTATTGATTGGATGTTGAAAGTGAAAATCCCTGGACATCTTCTTCTCCTTTGTGACGCGTTTCCCAATGGCCGTATTTGCAGAGAGCCATACCATTGGACAATTTCACTATTTATTGTAAAGAAATGTACCACGGCAATTTTTGAAGTCTTAAAGTCTCGCACATCCGTGTTGAAACGCTCCCCCGTCGAGCACTCTCAGCCAGTCTTGGCGTTGCATAAGCGGTCGCCGCCGCCTAAAACCCACGTGGAGACCCAAGAAGAGGCGACTGTGAGCTCTTGTTAATAATGTCTACCGCTAAGGAGACGAGACTGAAAGAGATTTTATCAGACTCTGGGGGGCTGAAGAACAAGGAAGGGTTTGACTTTACTCGGCGGATGACATGTTTTTGCTTTTTCTACCGACCGGCTTTGGCTTTGGCCTGCGACACCACAGCGCCTTGCGGCCGCGCTCAGACCTCTCCTTTTCATTTGCTTGTTACTCAGTCAGACTCTTGTACGGCTCTATTGAAAACAAAAAAAAACAACTAGTAATTTATCCAAATGTTGACCGTACATATTTAGCTTGGAGTCCGACTAAGTCCGAGTGTGTACATAGGGCCATATTTTATGTAATAGAAATGATTCTCTGTGGAGGCAGTGGGTGGTCATATTTGATGCTGTTTTGGCAACGTATTTGCCCGACGGCTTCAGATTAGATGATTGAAGGTGGAATGTTTTTTTTGCGCTTGTGTAATTTGCTAATTGGGAACAGCCCGAGCCGCTGCTGCCGCCGCCGCCGCCGCTGCTGCTGCTGCCCTGAGTGGTTGACGCACACCGCCGCCCTGCTCCGTCCACGACCACTAGAACACACTCGGCATCACCGGCCGCTCATCGGTTTCGGTGAGTCTTGATGAATGTGCCGGTTGTCTGTGCCTGGACAGCCAGAAGACCAACTAAAGAACCAACACAAATTTAAAAAGCAAAAATCAAAAAATCAGGCCTCAGTGGACGAATGGATGCTATGATTTAAAACATTTATATCAAATGATTTTGAGAGATTTTGAGAGAACAAAATCCCTATGTTAATTTTAAATGATTTCAGCCAGTGACTATTGTGCGTTGCACATGACTCTCCTTTCACCCGTCGAACAAAACGCGCCCGGATGAATGGGCTCGCTGCGAGAAAAGTGCTCGCGCTCTATTCTGCATCCATCCCAGCGAAGCTGCTGGCAGCAGTGGGAAATCCCGGACGTTGGCGAGTGCACATGATGGGAAAAGGTAAAAAAAAGAAAGAAAAATCTCCTCGGAATCTTGTGTGTTCGTTTCCATATTGCACGTACGGGGAACAGATCTGCAAGGAAGAACTTTGGGCCGACCGATCGAAGCCTCCGTCGTGTTTAAACGCCGTCCGTTCGTGGGGGGGTTTTAACTTGCAGTTGCCGCGAGTTGAACCTCACGCCTTGTGATCGGTGCGCTAGTCGTGCACGGCTGCCCCGCGGCAGCCCAGCCGATGGCCAACTGAAGTTTTGCCAGAATCGTTTGGAAGTGGAGCAAGAAGAGCCGTCAGCGTGGCCCTTTGATCTTTGTTGTAACGTCGACGCTAATCTGTTTCGCCGAAACCGTCGTGTCCGAGGTTGCAGTCGCCACCTCCTCCTCCTCCTCCTCCTCCTCCCCACCTCCTCCCTCTCCTCTTCTTCTTTAGGTTTTTCTGTGGTTTCTAAGGGCAGCTGGCATCGCTCACAGAAAGGCCCCCAATTGGTTAAAGCCCGCTGAAAACCGATTCAGACTGAAGCTTTATAAGATGGATGAGCGAGATTTCAGACTGGAGAACCTGGCGGAATCCAAGCGGCCACACTTTCATTCTTCATTTCAAACATTCTTTTTTCCCCCGTTTCCACGTTACTTTAGAATGTGTTTTTTTTCATCATCTTTTTCTCCTGTTTCTGTTTCCACCCTCTCTGTCCCTCCTTTGCGCCTTCCTTCCCTCGTCGCCGCTGTCTCCCGTCATTCCTTACATCCCGCCACCCCATTCCTTTCATTTCATTCCTTTCTTTACAAGCTGCTCTCTGTCTCTGCCTCTCTCTCTCTCTCTCCCCCCTACTCGCCCCTCACTCCTCCCGCTCGGCCTGCCAACGGGCCGGCGGACCGCTCGTTTTCATCCTCTGCCTAGAAAACAAGGTCCAAAGTTCAGAGCTGCTGTTATGGATTTGGCGGCAGGAGACGGGAGCACAGAAGGAGGCCCGGCCCCTGATTCAAATATCGTCCTAAATAGAAGGAATTTTAATCTAATCAGAGTCCGCATGTCAATTTTTAGGACATGGAAGCGCTGGTAAATTAGGCGAACAAAGTAGGGATTGATAACTTGTAATTTTCTCTGGCCAGAAAAGATCAAAGTGAGATGTGAGTAGTGAGCTGTGGCATAAAATACACCCCAAATCAAAGATTATCAAGAGTTGTTTTGCCTCTGTGTAATTGGCCTGGGCTTTTTTTTGGGATTCTAGAAAGTTGCAAGCACACTGAATTCAGAAGTGACTCACTGAGATTTTTTTTTTTTTTTTGTTACTGCGCAGGAACTATTTCACAGTTCCCAGATGATTGAGGGAACCACTCTCTATTTTTGCACCCTAAACCTTTTAGTCTTCTTGGACTCTTTTAGCATTGTCATGTGAGCTGTTTATACATTGCCATGTTAGTCACATAAACACTAAACACAGCCTGGGAACTGTCCATCGTCTGCCTTGTCCTGGATAGAAATAATTATTATAGTCTCCATTAGCGCTGCATGATTATGGAAAAAAAGTCGTCACATTATCTTGGTTAACATTGAAATAACAATTAGTCACAGAAACGTCTGCAGTGTGCCTGTGTTTAATAAATTGAAGCAAAACCACTGTAGTTGCTATGGACTTGCACATGCACATGTCTGTCTTTCAGAATACAATCGTAACGGTCCAATAAAATTACAACATTTTTCTTCCAATTCTGAGATCGTTTGCAGCCAAAATTGAAATTACGATTAAATATCGATCCAGCTCAAGTGTAAATGCACCATTTCACAGGGTTGAATTTAGTTCCTGAGTGAGTGAAACTCCCAAATGACAGCCGACACTTCGACACTTAGCTGCAGCCGCCGATCTCTAATCTCATTTAGGCTTCTGTTGCATTGCCAACCCTGTCGTTCGTCTTTTCACTGTGAAATTTCACGCCTCTCCAGCTCCTCCACCATCCCGTTCCAGTTTCCACCAGTTTCCTCCAGGAGTCCAAACCTAGAGGCTGTGATTACTTTTTCCAGCCGTAGCTCCTCGCAGGTTCCTCACCCTTTCGGGGTCATGAACAAGGAGACAATCGACTTGAGACTGTATAAATATAATCCCTCCTTTGTTCCGCCTCGGTGCCTCACGGGCCGAAGACAATGTGCATTTTTGGTGGGAAACGAGCCGGTGCTCGTGCGTCCACGCCCTGCAATTAGGTCCCCGTGCATCGCCGTGTGATTTACTGTCACCGGCGTGTAATTTGTTTGCGCAGCTGGATTGCCGCCGTCCGTTCCCATGCTGGAATGCATGCAGGGGTGAGGGACAGGTGCAACCAGATTAGCGTGCACCTTTTTAAATTCATGCCCGACTCAGTTTGCCGGTACCCCTGTTATTATAATAACTGATTTAAGACAGCGTGGCACTGACTTAAGAACCCACTCAGACACAACAAACACGCGCTTTAGCAGCACCTTCAGCACTTCTTTTTTCCTGCCTCCCCTGCTGCCGAGTGTGTACGTGCCAGAGGTGGAAGATGGAAGCGCTTGCATTGAACACGCGTCTTGAGCCTTTGCACAGCAGCTATTTGGCCTTGGCATTGCAGAAGTCAATTCTTGGCGTTTATTTAATTGCAACCAAAACATGATGAATCAGAATTAGGGATGTTAACAATTAATCGATTATCCATTAATTGTCGATTAAGAATTTAATTGATTAAATTAAAGTTGTGATTAATTGAACATGTTTTACACTGGTAATTAATATCATTATAACAGTGTAGCAGCAGAAAGGAGCACTTCAGCTGTCGATACTGTAATGGCAATAATATACCTGGAACAAGTTACTTTTAAACATTTTTTTTTAAAGTTGAAATGTGACCCATTAGAAGTCAACTTCAGGAAAAATCGCCGCTTATCAATTAATCATTAATCGATCGATAAGGTCAATCGACTATTAATGAGTTAATTGCTAATTTGCACCCCTAATCAGAATCAAAAATCAGATAAAGCTGTATTGCCAAGTGTGATTTCACACATAAGAGGAATTTGTTTTGCTAATGTTTGTCATAATCTTTTAAAAAAAAAACTATTAAAAAGTAAAAAATATCGCAAAACATTAATATATGTACACAGTCTGTTTTTCCGAATAAAAGAGCAGTACATCTGACAGTGATACTATAAACAAACAAAATAAACAATGGAGTCCAAGCTCAGTGTTGCATGTAGAATGTAGTGCATAGAGTCAATTGGACGGGGAACTAATTTTAAAAACTCCAGCAGACAGTAGCAGCGGTGTTTTCATATTAAAAGAAGAGCTGAGAGCTGGTCGACTGCGACTCTGGCGGCTTTAGAAGCGGCTCTACAGCGTCTGCTTCTCACCCCTGCACCAATAGGAGGCTTTGAGCGCTGTTGCTACCTGCCTCAATTGGCAGATTTACAATCGCTCTCGACGATTCGCGCAGCTTTGGGAAATGTTCCATCCAGCGTGTCAGGTTTTTGATGTTTGTGGAATGCCTTGGACGAGCTGTTGAAAAACAGGTGCCTTTGACTCGAGCGCTGCCGAAACCAGGACCGTTGCGTTCTCATTGATTTTTCTGTCGAATCGTCGGCCTTGACAGGGTTTGATCTCAAGTCTTCTGCAGCTTACAGTAGCTCAACTGAGGAACTGAGTATGTAGATAGAAATTTGGCCTTTTTTTCTCAGAAGGTTAAAAATTTAAAAATCATTCTGCTGCTTAATTGTGTTGTGTAATTATCAGTGTTAAAAATGGAATGGAACAGGTCTACTTCCATTGAAGTGCAGTATTTTTTTTGTGTTCTTAATCGATATTTATTTTTTCTCCACTAAATGCTATCCAGTCCACCGCTCTTATAATGTTCTGCTTTCAAATCGTCCTTGTGCTTTTTTCTTTTGAATTCTGTTATTCTCCCTTTTGGTTTTCTAAGACGTTTTCAAGGTAAAAGCTGCGTGCCTGTTGATTACATATCTGTGTGATACGCTTCTACAACCAACCGGGAGGCTTTGCTTGTGAGTTTTTCAAAAGGAATGACACTCAGAAATGTTCCTTCCTTCGATGGGCCTCACGCTCAGACATCCCCTCTGCACCAAGTCGGAGATTCTTTCCTCTCCGTGTTTTCCAAGCGTTGGGCTCGCGATCCTGGATGCTTCTCCAGTATGAATCGGGAATGGGGGGGCTGTGGGGTGGGGGTCGGGGGGGCAGGGGGGCAGATACGACAGGCTGGAACCACAAAAGTCTTGATTGATTCAATTAGCGTGAACACTGAGTGCGCCAGAAGCCGGGCTCCGTGCCCGCGGGTGAATGCGGACGCCGTGGCGCTCAAAACAAGGAAGCCGGCCGCTAAACAAGCCGTTTCCCAGGGCCGCTGGTCTCCTCCGACGGAGTCGTATCCACGCAGCCAGCGCCTTTATTTCCTCCTGTAGAGAAGCAGGTCCAGTCGGTGGCTCGTTGTTGAGAAACATCACACAGATATCCACGGTGGCGAGGTCGACTGACGCAAGTGGTAGTTTCCTCCTTATTTTTTTTTTTTTTTGTCTTGGTTGGTTGGAAACCAGCTACGTGCATGTCGCCACGTACTGTGTTTCACTGTACGTTCACGCACAGCCTCCCTGTTTTGTTGTGTGGAGTACCTCAGTTTGAAATAATGCCCCCCATAAAGCACAAAGTGTGTTTGTGCTGTTGGCTAATGTGGACGGTGTATTCTGGGTAATTGAATTTAGCTTTCCTCCCTTAAGAACTTCACAATTCCATTCAATGACCCTGTCGCTGGTCTCTGGCGACTGCTAAATAATAATGTGTGCAGTATTTGTTTAGATGAAATGAAAATTTTCATATTTTTGCTTCATCATTGATTATTTTGAGTTGTGGCGTTTAAATGTTGCCTCCAGTGCCCCCCACTGGATACTGAAGATCAAAGTGATATTTAGTTGGAATTAAACTGAATTGCGACTAATCGACGAGTTAATTTTTTTGCCCAGCCGTCAAGGCATTTCAGTGCACTACTAAAACGGCAGATGCAAACTAGCATAGAGCTCGAAGTGTAGTTGGGGTTGCCGGGTTTTGTCGCACCTTCCTTTAACTTTTGTAGAAACCACACACGAAGTTTAGACCCCAACCAGAACACCCCTGATCTTTGTCCTCCACCAACTCGGCCGTTTCACTCCGAGACCCATGAAAAAAAAAACAACAACCCCAAAACCGGTCGTTGAAAATTCAACAAATCAGACATGGCCACGCTCTCCATGTGTGTCGACCACCACAGTGTTAAGAACACTTTGTCGGTCTCCCCGAGTGCGATTGTGTGAGCGTGTTAAGCTTCGGCCCGGACGGATGCTTTTGTTGCCTTCATTGTAACCGGACTGGGGTTTTTTTTTTATGGCCGTGTAGCTGTGAGTGAGGCCCACCGTGAGGCAGCTGGCGGGGGGAAAAAGTAGGCCATGCTTCCTGTCGAGCTGCCTACAGAACAGAGGACCCACACCCCCGCGCACACAACACCTCCAGCCCCGCATATGGAACCCTATACTGGGGCCCGCGCCGCTTCTCGCTGGGCTTTCATGAGAAAGCTGCATGACCGCGGCGTCGGAGGGTACGTGGACGGGCGGCACTGGTGGAAAAAAACTTTCTTCTCCAGCAGAGCCCACCTGGGACTTTTCCTCATCCTCTGACCTAGTTAGCCGAAATCACTCTGCACAGTGGCGCTTCAACCTAAATAATCAGAATACTTATAATTTATCATTTATCCCCAGGGGAAATATGATTAATCAGAGACTCCTCGCAGCTCTGTTCAACGTAAATGATCAGAGAGTACTTGCGAAGAGACGATGGTCGACGCCGCGGGGCTGTTCGAGTCCCAAGTTAAAGCCAAACAAAGAGAATTTGCTCATGTAAAGGTGAAAACTGGCTCACCTTAAAAAAACACCCTCACAACCCGGTTTGAGGCGGGGGTAGAGCCCACCAGCCAAAATGTATGTCAACACTGTGCTGTGTAGCATTTAGCTTGGCCTTCGGCCAGCTTTCCTACAGCAGCGGCAGCAAAACATGAGCGCTGCCAGCAGCCGCTGCCGAGAGCTGCAGTGAAAACAACGCTGGTCATGTGATCCGCTCCGGGCCTCTTCTCACATCTCGCTGCTTCTGTGTCGGTGTAGCCTGGGCGTTTTCACAAGGTGTAGCCGACCTAATAACACCAAATTATTTCATTTGTATTTTGAGAATTATTTACTTCCGTTGAAGATAAGGTATGCTTTGTCGTAAATCAATCAACCATTGCTTTACGTTATAAGTTGACAAAGCTCCTTCACAATGAGATACATGTAGAAATGCTCTTGTACAACTAGACTAGCCTGCTTTAACTTTTTGCATGCAATAAGCGCGTAATAACATCTTTTTGCATACCGACAAAAAAAATGGTCACATCCATTAATTTCCACTACCGGCGTTGAAATGAATTCACTGCATCTTTCTGCGGCAGTGACAACTGCAGCACGCAACGTCAATCTTCCTCCCTTCCGCGGTGTTGTGGAGACCCTGTGGCGTTGTGAGTCTTCGCCGCCGGCCGCTAGTTTTTAATCTTCCTCCTGACGCCTCTTATCTATCCCTGTCGCTCGGCCGTGTGCAGGTATCGATTCGCCGATGATTGAAGAGCAGATGCAGGTTAAAATCAACACGAGCCAAAGGGCCTCCGAGGGGGTTTTTGTGCTGTCATATAGTAGATTTATGTGTTGTGTTTGTGTGTGTGTGTGTGTGTGTGTGTGTGTGTGTGTGTGTGTGTGTGTGAGAGAGAGAGGGGAGGTATAGGGGACTTTCCAAGACTTTTGGTAAAGAAAACCCACAGCGGACCTGGTTCTGATCCCGATCCATTAGTCACATTCCAAACAACTCTACCGCCCCCCGCCCCTAAAGAAAGACGTCCTCCGCTAATATGTCGGTGTCTCTCGGCGTCTCCTCGGCCGGATTCCAGCACATCGGCCTGATAATAAAGGTGGAAGAAAGGCCTTTTATGTAGGCGTCTGTAGGCTTAAACAAAGAGCGTCCTCTTTCTCTCATTGTGCTGATGGTTTATTGATCCCTGTGGGGAAATTGTCTGGCCCATTGCCAGCTCGGCGCTGAGGTCGGAGGGCAGGGTCAGTCACAGTGCAGCAGGAGACCCGCAGCTGTCCAAAGGCTCGGATGCATGGAGAGTTCAGCCTTCGCCGTAGCCGTGCTTGATTTAAAGACAGTGCTGCCCGTAAGCCTCTTTGCATCGGTGACACTGAAATTATAATTAAAAAAAAAAAAATCAGGTTTCTAATCTGTCATCGTGGAATATAGGTAAAAAATTAGGGTCTGTTGAAAGAAAATGAGAAAAAAAATCAATTTTATTGAGCTTGCCAGAGAAAAATGAAGAGATTGTACTCGGTGGTGAAAAAAAAGGTGAAACTCCTGCGAACAGCAATAATGTCTGGGTGGGTAGAACAAGCGTTTGGCGTGCAAGTACTGGATGCAGCATGTATCAGGTCGTCATGTGACCAGACAATGCACGTGCCACACTGAAAAAGAAACCCCAAAAAACAGGCCGCACCTAAACAAATAGATTTTCCAATAAACAAACACGGTATTTGGTAAGAGTCAAAGTAATTGCAACCTTTTTGGTTTGCTCACACACCGATTAGGCAGACGTTCTGGGAAGATGATCGAACCCAGTCGAACCCAGTCTTGCACAATATAGATTTGCAGTATAGAAATGGTTTTCAGGCACACCTGCTTGTTTGTAACCTCTATTTAGTCAAAGGGAATCACATTGAGACGTAAAGCCTGTGTTTGTGCAAATGAGAGCTAGTACAAGTGGGCAGGGCCAGCGCAGCGTCAGTAAAGGTAAAGGTAAAACATAATGCGGGAAAGAATCGCATCGTCATTCGGTAAGATGTGATTGTGCTAGCTTGATGTTGTTTGACTTGTGCGTGAAATTGTAATGGTGCAACAAAGAGGAAACACATTTACCACATAATCTACGGCGTAGCAAACACTTTAGTCATGTGACGGTTGTTTGAGCTGATCAGGAGATCAGAACTTCCTGGGTTCATCCTTGAATAATGTCACCACACTCTTTTTCACAGTCTGTAACCTCTTTTTCTTCTACTGTATCACTGTATTACAGTAAAGTAGTGGTATGTCAGTTATGCCACCACCGCCTGACAAAACAGTGTATTTCACCTCCGCCGACTCATGTAAACATTTATTTTGTATAATTTTTTCCACGCTTTCGGGGTGGGGGAAACTTCAGTCTTTGCTTCAGACAAAGTTGGAAACCCCGGCGATACATCAGGGGCGGGGTCGTTGGCAGTGGCGTCGGCCGGCCGCCTCTGCGACAGTCTTGAGGGGTTGGCATTTGTCATCGGGGTCCCTCGGCACGGTGACGGAACGCACAGTCATGGCGATGGTACCTGGCGCAGGGTCCCGTTCTATTTCAATTTCAATGTATTTATTTTCAAGAGGACAGTGTGCAGTGTACAGCGCCCCATTTTGCAGGGATGTGATTGTACCCAATTTCAGCCAGGGGTTGGTTTACATGGGGAGTCCCCCTGCTAGTTGTTATAGGCACAATACCTTTAAAAGGAGGTCAACAACAGCCATAAAAAGCAACAGTAAAAAGCAGATCGTACCACAACACAGCACAACGCCAATACAGTCACCAAAATAGCGAAAAAGAAAATAAATAAAATAAATAAAACTCAAAAGACAAATAAATTAAACCAATGAAACTGAGAATCTATACATTAATTGATAGGAAATTAAAAAAAAGGCATTTAAAGTGTGTAATATATGGAGAATTTCAGAAGAAACAGCGACATGCAGTGGTTACAATTTAAATTCACTCCCCCTCCCTCTCCCAAGCTTGCCAGCGAACTACAGCGGCCTGCGCACACAAACCTGGACAGCTCGTCCACCTTCTTCTCCGTTGGTTTATTTGAGGATGCAAACAGTTTTTTATTGTACTGTGAGTGTACACTTTTATTGATGTATTTGTGGGAAGTATGTCAAGCTTTTACCCAATATAAAAATCCTAAAGCAGGCCAAATTTATCATACTAGAGCTTTAAACTTGCAATGGGACGTTCCTCCTCCTCCTCCTCGTCCTCCTTAGCAGTCAGCTGGTCCTGTTGCTGCTTTGGCGAGTGGTAGACATGAGATTTATGATGGGAGGGGAGCCATGAGGACAAACACAGCTCAGCAGTTTGAGCCGCCCTCCAGGGGGCACCGGCGAGGGAGGGGGGGAGGAAAGCTGAGAGACCGACCGCAGAAGGCGACGGCGAACTTCCATTGCTCCTGCAATCGCCGTCGATGTTTGACGAACAGAGCCGGTTCGTGTTTGGAAATCCGGCAACTGGTGGGACCTGCTGCTGTTTACAGGCTGGTTGTGTGAATTTTAACTTGGTTCAGGTGACACCAGAGAAAATTGGCATACGAGGAGGGTGAGGCTAAAAACAAAAAAGGAAAACACGGAAGGGCGGCCCAGCGGTAATCCGGCCCGATTGCCGCCCAATGAATGTTTCATCTGTTGACGAAACATCTCGTGTCGCCGCTCGCCGCCCACCCGCTCCAAGGCAATCATATCTGCAGCACAGCACCGGTGTTTTATTAATACGCCACCGTGAGGGAGATGTTTCAAGCGCTGCCTGCCGCTGGGGCTTCTTCTCGCTGCCGCAGGAGATGAGTGGAATCTGTATTCCCTCTTTTTATTTAGGTCGATACCAGCGGACTGCAGGGGCCGTTTGCTTGAAGGAGCAATGGCCTCTAAATCTCTTGTTCATCTCGCGTCCCAGCGAGTCGCCGACTAGTGCGCATAGTGTTTGTTTTCGCCACCACCCCTGGAAATTACCTCCTGAAAGAAATGCTGGAATTCTCTTTTTGTTTTTCAAGCGTTCTTGTGCGAGACACTACGCCAGGCATAGGCAAACTACGGCCCGTGGTCCATATGCGGCCCGTTAAGCTTTTTCATTTGGCCCACCGGACTTGAAGAAATTGTATTGATGGTAATGGCTGTATTTCATAATTTTTTTCAGTGTTTAAAGAGTCATTTCAATCAAGAGCTAAATACCGTGGGGCTTCAAAGATTTTGTTGTCATGCTTTTGCTCATTTTTGTTCATTTGTCAATACAAAAAAAAAAAATTGGATCTCTCTGTTGTGTTGGGGCCTCAGCGAGGAGGTCACACGGTGGAGGAGTGATGGACGTGTTGTTTTGCCAAAGCTGGATTTGTGATTATTCATCGAAGGTGCACTGGCTGATTTGTTTTCAGCATCCTCTCAGTCACCTGCCGCCTGATTAGGAGCATCTTCCTGGGAAATTCTCAAATTCTAAGTCTGACAGTGTGTTTCATATTTATGGCACTGTCAGGTGGGCTTCCGCCTGAGAAATACATAGGAGAACCATTATTAAGGTCAGGAAAATTGCTTTCATTGTACAGCGAGTTACACTTTTATTAATGTATTTATGGGCAAAAAAAATAAAAAATCATAAATAAAGTCAAATTTTACACACTGGACCTTTCAATGCCCTAGGGGTCGTGAGTCTGTGCATCTGTCTGCACACCTGTTGCAGAGATAGAGGTCTACAGATGGGGGACGCAGCAATGTGTCAGATCCAGATCTGCTCAACGATGCTGAAAACACCGGAAGGCCTCCATCCGTCCGTCCGTCCGTCTGTGTCTGCTGGTTGGCCTGAACAGGCGCAGCAGAAGTCAATACCACTGTGAGGGTAAATGCTGGCAGGCAGACAGACAGACAGACAGGCATGCATGCATGCAGGCAGGCAGGCAGGCAGGCAGGCAGACAGGCAGCAGTGGTGGTGGTGGTAGTGGAGGGAGGGAAGGGGGTCTGACTGCGTGGGTGGGCGTGGCTGCAGGGCACCGCGTGGAGCTGACGCAGAGCTACTAAATCATCGCTAAGTGGCCGCAGAGACCCACCGGCTGGCTCGTGCCTGCCTGCCTGCCTGCCTGCCTGCCCGTCTGCCTTCCTGTCTGCCTGTCTGCCTGCCTGCCTGTCTGCGTGCGTGGTGTCGGCATGCTCTCCCCCCACCCTGCTGCAGCTTCCCTGCGGCTGCTCTCTATGGCTTCCCTCCACGCTCATTAGACAGCCGAGTTAGCGCAAGTGTCGACCGTAAAGCGTCTCTAGGTGTGAATGTGAGCGTAATTACTCATCCATCTGCTGTTGTTCTTCGCCGTGTGTCTTTGAGGTAGTGAGGCTGAGGGCGGGGGTGGGGGGTCATTTTTGTAACCCTTTGACGGCGTGTCAGTCATGTGACCCCCGGGCCTGAAAACCTAAGGGGAGGAGTGAGGAGGGGAAAAGACTAAGTTAAATGTGAAAGGTCGCACGGCAACCAGGCCTCGGCTTTAGGAGGATCATGAGTTCCAACAACAGTGCTTTCACATGACTGTGGCTGCACTGCCGTGGCTCTGAGCAGGTTAGTAAGTTCATAAATTCAAGCAAAAATACACGTCACAGTGTTTCCTGAGAATAACGCGTCAGTGGGAAGTTCATCCTTGACTTCTTTCACCATCTCCAGGAACGTTTTTCATCAAGTCTGTTTGAAAAGACGGCTCTAGAAATTAAAAGTCCCCTGTGACATCACAAAGGGCACTGATGCACTTCAGGTTAGTCACACTACCTCCCAGCCAGGTCTTGGCTCCGCCCTCTTAGGCCGAGGTCTGAAAAAGCACTAGTTTTGGCAGAAGGTTGTAAACAGAGAGCTAAAATAGTATAGAACAGAATAGAAAGCCTTCATTACTTTCTTTGTTTTACTCTTATTATTATTTCATGCTTAATTAACAGTGTGAGGCTGCGCCATTGGCAGGAAAGTTATAAAAACTGAATATTTTTTAAACAATTTAATTTATCAATACAGAAAACCTTATCAAGTGAATCTGGGTGATTGTATTAATAGCTAATAGCGCAGAGATTTGCTGTTTATCCGTTTTTCATGCCTTTGGTATAACTAATGATTCTGCTGCACTGGAGCAGCCAGCGTGTATATTATTACAGCGCCTTTCAATTAAGGGATACATTCTTCAAATTCAGAAAATATATGAGAGCGATGATGCACACGCGGGTTTTTTTTTTCTTTTTTCTTTAAAGTAAACGATGTGGCTTCCTAAATTAGCCGGCCGCTGCAGCGAGAGTGATGAAGGTATCCTGAGTTAGCGCCATCTCGGCCACTAATAAACTTCTCAAGTGTCGGCACACTCGCACACATCCATGCGGAGCGCGCACAAACACACACACAGAGACACACACTCACTCTCTCGCACACACACACACACACACACACACACGATGAATGAAAAGCAGATCCATGGAGAATCCATTATGCACAGCTGAGCCGTGTTTTGTCCGGCCGCACCGCCCGTCTTGTCTCTGCCGATTCCCTTCAATTAAGTCTTGTTGCCGCAGACGGCGGCCGCGGCCCCGTCGCCTCATCCCAGCCGGGAGTCGGACTCTTCGGCGAGTAGACCGGGAGCGCCGCGGGGCGGGAGGGAGCGGTGGGGGTTTTTCATGTCGTACGTTTCTTTCTTTTCCGACCGCTTTGTTTTGACTTTGTCAGATCCAATATTATAAACAACCGTAAAACGGCAGCAAGTACTTGAAGTGGATTAATCAGTGGGGGAAGGAAAAAAAAAGGGGGGCAAACACTGACTTGAGGTTTTGAAACGATTAACTTTCAATGGGACTTTTTTTTTTTTGTGATCATTTTATTTTTCTGGATGTGGTGTAAATAAAAGGGATCGGAGCCGCACGGTGACAGCAGCTGATCCAGGCAGGATAGGCTGGACACCTGCCAGACTGGCGCTTTGTGTGTGTTGTGTTGTTGTGGAACTTCTGCAGGGAAGGGAAAACGAAAAACCCTCAGTAGAGACGAGATCTTATCAATCAAGTTGTCGTCGCCGCCGCTTCTCCTGCGCCGTCGTCCGTTTGTTTAAACTGTTGTTTAGTGTTTTATTTTATTTTAATTTTTATTTATTTATTTATTTATTTTATTGTGTTTTTTGTCCTGTGCTGCATTGAGTTGAGTGGGAGACGCTGATTGGGCGAGCCCACCCTTACTTCCCTAAACTGTCATGAAACAGCTCCAGACTTGCCAGTTGCAAGTTGTGGGTGCTTGTATGAGCTCAGTGCTGTCCCCTGGTGTTCAGCTATTTGGGAATATTGCAAAGATCTCAGTCTTCAGCAACTTCTATAGCTGTGTTTCCATGACAGTTTTTCGCAAAACAAAAGCGATATTTCTAAAATTTCGACGAAGTACAATTGCGATTTGCAGGTGTTTCCATTGAATGGTGTGAATCGCTTCTGCCGTAATTCTCGTAAAATCTTGTCCCGCGACTCGCTGCTTTGATTTGGCCTGAAAACGTTCTAGGTGGGAGCTCGTCAAGAACTTGTACTCTCAAGTCGAGGCGAGGAAAGGATCTGGAGGCAACGTTGGGTTGATTTTCTTTTTCTTTATTTTTGCCATGTGGTACCCTTCTTGAAAGTAAAACATTAAGTTTGACACTCGCCATGTCTCAGCTGCTCCATCGTCCACCTGCTGCTGCACAAGGGCTTGTTTTCACGTTGTGTGTGTGTGTGAGCGCGCCCGCGCGTTGCTTTTTTTTTTTTTTTTTTCCTAATGCCCCAACTGATGTTGTTTGCGCCGCCTTGTTGTTTTTGTGTCCCGTGGTCGCGGGTCACACCTCTGGTCGCCGCCGACCACGACGTGTTTATGAATGATGGGAGGAAAAACTCCCCCTGCTGGCCCCACGTGTTCTAAACACCCGGGCGGCGCTCCGACTGCGTGCGGCGTTCCGGGTATCCAGCGCCATCACAGCAGGTGTGTGTGTGTTAGACTGAGAGATGTAGTGAGACCTAATGGAGCCAATCCCGGTTTGTCTCCGTCCTCCTCCGTCCTCCCTCCTTCCCTCCTTCGCCTCTTCAATTATTTCCGTCCCGCCGTTCGTCCGCCCCTCTTCCGTGCCGGGTTCCTCCTCCGAATCGCTTTTGTCCTCGCTTGACATCGTCCCGAGCCCTGCTTCTGTGCACGCACCACCCCTCCTCTCCTCCGCCGCCCCCCCTGCTGCCGCCACAGGCTATATTCTGCATCCACGTGACTCCTTCCCCCCCGCTGAGCCTAAGCCAGCCGCTCGCAGCCCCTCCTCTTTTTGTCCTCATTTGCTTGTCTTCCCCTCACATGACCTCCCCTACATACATGAGTCCTCCTCCACGAGTGATGTCGGCCCCGCAGATGTCTGTATTTATTTTACACGACATAAGCCATCCACTCTACCTACCCCCCACCGCCAGCCCCCTTAAAAACAGCCCCGGCCTATTCGGTTTTTGACTGCCGAGCTTTTGGCCGTTTCTCCCCGGCCCCAGTAACATAAACCTGAGCCCTGAATTCACATCGTTTAAATTTAGTTTTTGGAAACTTAAACAGTTTACATAAGGTCGTTGGGCCATCTGCCCCCTAGTGGTGTGAATCGGAGGAGATTTCCCGCTCATATACATTACCCAAGAGCTCTCTTAAAGGGACGGCGCACGTCAGAGGAAAACAATATTTTTGGGCCACAAAAATAGTTTCTCTGAAAGTAACGTTTTTATATTTTCCTACAAAACTTTTTGGGCACCACTTCAGCTTCATGTGACATCATGCACCAAAAAAATTTAAAGCGATGATTGGGAAAATGTTCCAAAACAGCAGGGTGAATCTAAAGGAACATAAAAATGACAATTTTTAAAGGAGAAATTTGCAAGATATATCTTTTTTTTTAGATCTCAAAAACAAACTGCTCTGTCCAAAACTGTGGCTCTGCTGCTGATTGTTCCCCAACCGGTCATGTGGTCATGTTAATGCATGTGAATCTCCTCTTCCTCCCTTGCATCCGGAGCCATAATCCCTTCCCATCCCCTCCCACCCCTGACACACACAGGGTCAGTAAACCGCAGCGATGGTGCGGGAAAAGCAAGGCAGTACAGCAGATATTGTCGGAGCGCCACCCACTGGTGGCAACATCCAGGACCGACTTAAACCTTGACGCTCCTGTTGTGCGGTATATACCCTTGTTTGTTCCGTTAAAGTCCGGCGCTGCTGCTATGGAGGCTGCCGAGCACCTGCAGGGAGCCGGTTTGTCTCGGTTTGCACGTGCGGGGCGAAGCTGCGGCACCTGGTGGCGAAACAGCGTCAAACGCAGCCCCTTTTAGGAAGGTCGCAAAACAAGAACTGAGACGCTTGAGACAGACGATGGGAAGCCTGGAAGTGAATGAAAGAACTTGCCATGTGCTCTCTGCTGTGTTTCCGCGATACTTTTCCCCTGTTTTGTTGATTCAATTTTAAGGCGGCCGTCACTCCACGTCGACGCTTTAACCCGTCGCTCTTTGTTTGCCACGGCGAAGGCAGCTGGTGTGGGTTTGCGCGGGAGGAAAATCGGCGCGAGAGGAGATGGGGGCCTCGCCTCTTTTGATAAAACGTCGCTTCCGTCACCGTAATCGACGCAGCAATCGCGAACAACAGGTGTTTTGTTCACGAGCGTGCGCCTGTGTGTGTGTGTGTGTGTGTGTGTGCGCGTGTGTGCTCGGACACACCTGGATGCGGCAGCCGGCGGCCTGAATGATTCAGCGTGCGGCTGTCATTGCCCCCTGCTAAATATGCTAATGGCCTGACACCTGTTTTTGTTGAAAGCCGGGAAGGCAAAGCCACCCTTGGCCACAGAAAGCAGAACTGAGCCGGGAGAACCAGCCGCTGAATGCTGTCTGCTGACGTCTCCCTCTATTCTTCTCCTCCTGCAGTGATGGAGCCCATGACGGTGACGACGTCGGTGGTCGGACCGGAGGAGTTCGACCGCAACGCCCCGCGGATCTGCGGCGTGTGCGGCGACAAGGCCACCGGCTTCCACTTCAACGCCATGACGTGCGAAGGCTGCAAAGGATTCTTCAGGTCGGATTCTTCTGCCGTTTACATTTGGGCTGTTTCTTCTCTCTCTCTTTTTTTTTTTTCCCCCCACCGTGTGTGCAAGGCTCGTCATGTGTCTGTACAATGTGTGAGTTATGCTGCCGCCGGGTCCCATGACAAACATTCCATGCGTGTGTTCCCTCCGTCCGCCCCGTCTGGTTTATTCTGGGCGGCAACACGCGATGTGACCTGACCTTTAAAATGAAAGTGTATATTTAAATGTTCAAATTGGCTCTAAAAGATAATCCAATACACAGTTGGGAGAAGTGGAGAGCCGCAGAACAAACAAGACTCAGAGGGAGAGTATAACAAGGACGCGTCGGTAAGGTGAAGAAAAAAAGAAATTTACCCAAAGGCACAACGTCAGTTCTTTTAATGTCTGGCCGGTTGAGATGGGAAGTAATTCAGCTTTTCACTATAAACTCTGCACACTCATAGCTGCACTGACTCACATATCGGGTCAAGCAATACTAGAACAGCAACGCTCGCTGGTAGGAATCTTCAGTATGCATTTTATCGGTCGATTTGCTTGTTTGTTCTTGCACACACACAATAGTTCTTTCCAGTCTGTTGACCTGAAAACCCAAAAACATCTAATGTATCAAGGGCAATAATCTGCATCTCCTTCTACTTCACTTGTTGTCCAAAAAAATAAATAAAGTTTGTGCCAAAACACGCAATACGTCACCCAGGATTTGTGGTCAGATCTTCTGTCACTGCTGATTTTTATATATTTTTTCATTTCAAACATGCAGAAGGTCCAAAACCATTAAAGCATCTGATTTAGCAGCAGGCTCTAAACAAAGGGTTAAATATGCATTTTATTTTTTTTTTGACACCCTGACTGCCCGCCTGGACTCCAGGATGAAAAGCGAGGGACCTTTAAATCGTCTTAGAATAAATAAAGAAAATCCAAGTGTTTTCGGTGGTGTTCCAGACCTGCTACAGCTCAGATTCGTTTCCTTCTCCTCCGCATGGCCTGATGCATAATGGACTAACATGACATGTCCCCTCCTCTCCCGACTCCTCTTCCCTCTCCCCCTCCCCCTGCAGGCGCAGCATGAAGCGTAAAGCCTCCTTCACCTGTCCGTTCAACGGGAGCTGCACCATCACCAAGGACAACCGGCGCCACTGCCAAGCCTGTCGTCTCAAGCGCTGCGTCGACATCGGCATGATGAAAGAGTGTGAGTTGATTTTCCGTGGTGACGCCACACAGCGTCTCAGCCCCTCCCCCGCCCCGTTCTCCTTCCACCACGGGATTCCCAACACCTTTCCTTCCTTATTTTACCTTGCTGCCGTGTCAGATTTTCGCCGAAAGGGCTAAAAACACTTCGTCACGCAGCCGTTAGCTTGGTTTGGCTTTGTTTGGATCTCGTCCTCCGGACCGGGAAAGATCCGAACCGATTGGACAAGACGGACCCCGAAGCGGCCGAGGTGATCGAGGTGACGCTGGGAGGAGCAGAACGCCGCGACTCAGCCCATCGCTCCTTTGATGAAATTTTAATGCGGACATCAGAGAGCGAACAGCCGCCCGGCGCTCTGCTGCAGAATCTGCACGGGAGGGGAAAAAAAGACTGAAAATCCGACACATTCCTGCACAAATTCTAGTTTTCTCCCCCTTGTTGAGTTTTTTTCTCTGTGGTTTAGCTCATGGCCGGAGGTCAGGGGCCCTTTGATCCCATGTTTAAAGAAGGAGGGTGAGCAGCAGCCAGTCAGTCAGATGGATGGGAGGGTAAGCCGAGCCGACGTGCAACATGGTCCTGACGATGGTTATGCACAGCCGACTGCTGGCGGCGCCATCTGGAGAGGAAACAGCGGGAAGCAGTCATGCAGGTTTTATTCTCAGTTTAGTTTCTCGTCAGGTGCGTCGGCTTTTTATCCCCCCGGTAAAAGTTCTTCATTTGGTTTTATCCGCGTTGCTTCACGCTAATCTGGCTCCGAAGCTCCGCCCACCACCTTTGATTTTTGAACATGTCAAACGTGTCTGCTGATTGGCTGGATTTTAACGAGACGTCTGCCTCCAAGCTGCGACTGGTCTTTGATTGATCCACCTCGGGGCTGTTTTGTCGTCCTCCTGGTCCGACACCTCCAGCCAGTGACGATGCTGCTCAACTGAGAACATCGTCCAAGTCCTTTCATTGTTGGATTTATATCTTTCTTTTCTTCAGACATGTTTTTCCTCTTAACTTTGACATGTTTTGGCAGAATAAAAGAAAGACACAAATCTATTCAAATCCGAAGACATGAACAAGGATCAATAAACAAAATTGATCCCTTAGTTGTTGCCCCGTTAATCGTCAGACATCGCCGCCTCTAAAACGTCCATCTCTGGACGCTCAGGGTGTTGCGTCATTTCCCACAGGTCAAAGGTCAATCCTTCATTTCATGCCTCATGAAATATATCTATTTTATCGTGCGTTAAGTTCCACCGAAGGTCGTCTGCGGTGTTTATTTGCACTTTTTTTTTTTCATCTTCTCATTTCTGGGAAATTTTCTCTGGCAGGACAGAGACGCTGCTTATCGCCAGAACTCTAGATGGACAATGCAGTGTTGTTTTGTCTATTTTACTTGAAAATCGGCTGTTTGAGTTTGCAATGGCGCTGCAGGCCAGTGACGGTGGGGACCCCTGTGGGAATTCTCTCCCAGGCCTGGAACGGCGCGGACGGTTTTCACTTCTTTTCTCGGCCGTCCGTCCCGCGGAGACCCATTGCTGGTGCGACACGTGTGTAAACGGATCAGTAGCGGGCCGATAAGCCAACATCTGGCTGCAGCCTGCAGATTCCGATTCGCCTCCGGGGGGCGTCGGGCGATTCCCCTTGGCTCGTGAAAGAGTGGCAATGTCCTGCCGCGATGAGGCGCCTCGCACCTCGCGGCGTCGCCGCTGCCGTGACGAGCCGGAGGCGACGCGCGGAGAAAGGGAGCTGCGGAAGGAAGGAAGGAAGGAAGGAAGGAAGCGGCTGCTCGGGGATGTCGGGGACGAGGCTAAGTCCTGGACAACAATGACTGTCATTCTTCGCCGACACAATGGCCCACAGCCCATATCTCTGCGTGTGTGTGCATGTGAGCGTGTGTGTCGGGTGTGAAAGGATGTGGGGGGCGATGCTGACCTGATGTCACCCCCCCCCAATCCCCCCCACTGTGACAGTGCAGCGTCTTTATTTCATTCAGGGGGACGAGGAGGGAGGAGCTGCAGGGAGCCAAAAACCTGGCGAACCTGAAGTTATTGTTCCCAACGCTCATTCTCAGATAAAATCCTGCAGCTCCGAGTGCTAAAATGGACTATTTCAGCGCCTCAGTACCTGCATTAAAAAAATAAAATAAAAAATCAAACCCTCTCTCTTCACGGTTATTAAATTAATGTCAGCCGGAAGAGCGTCGGTGGCAGAACGCGCCAGGATAACGCTGCAGCAATTATCGCTCGGCATTTGAATCCTAAATGGAATTATTATCTCTGATTAATTCCCGTCACAGCTGCCGGAGGGCAGCAGGTACATCTTCCGTCCGCCTGCCGGTGATCCAGTCGACTCGCCGTCCAAGCAGTCGCCTCTTGACTTGAGCGACAATTGGCTCCAAGACGGAAAAGCGGGAGACAAACGCAAGGATGCAATCAGTTTTCCGAGACGTGCCGAAGGACTCGCGGCGCCCTCAGGCGCCCGATGTGTCTTCGCGCTGATGTAAAAATTGATTTTTTTTCCCATCCGGCTTGATGGATGTGGAGCTTCTTATCTGGACAGCTGATGAGGATGGTCCAGAGAACGACGAGAAGAGAGAGCAGAGGGGGCAGAGCGTGACTGCAGGAACAACAACAATAAGAACAAAATCACCAAATTGGCCCTTTTCCACTGCGTTAAAATTCTGCAGCTGTGTTCAGCCTTGTGCTTCTGTTCATGCAGCCTTGTATGTCAGAGCAAGGCTGCAGTCTGTGTTGCACACACACAAAAAAAATGAACCCAAGCCTAAAATTTGACACTGGAGGGTTCAACGATTCAGTATAACAGTCGTCGTCTGCATGGCCAGCCTGTCGCTCAGCCCGCCCGACCTTCCTTCACCTTGGAGGGGGGAGAAAAAAAAAAGTCCCTGCAAGCAGACAGCAGCAGCGGCGGCTGCACTTCCTGCTCATGTGACTTTGAAAGACGTAAACATTTGCATTTATTGAGTGGTACCGGTCTCGCTACGTCTTGTGACTGCGGTGACAAACACAGTGGTTGTGTCCTGCGGCTGATCCTCCTCCTCCTCCTCCTTCAGCTTCTGAATCCGCGTTTGCGCGAATCCGACGCTGCTTCATTGCTTTACGTTGTTTCACGCGAGGCAGCTGCGAGTTGTCCTTGTGCCGTTTTGCTATTCAGCTCGGTCGGAACCAGAACCAGAGGTGGGGGCAGTTTGAGCCCTTTTGCCTCGCCAGCTGATTTGTATTCCTCGCTCGCTCGCTCGTTCAGCCCTCTTGTGTTCCGCCTTTTCTCTCTTTCTTTCTACGGCCTCATTAACATAAGCGCCAGATGCTCGACCGCGCCGCTCAAACGGACCCATGTATGTAATGTACGTCGAGCAGACCCTTAAATGTTTCCATGCCGCCGGCTCGGCTTCAGGCCGGATGATCGTTCCATCTTTTGTTTTTTTTCATTCCGCTCCGTCGTCGTGTTTTAATAAATAATGCAAATTACGAGAGCGCCAAAGCTCCACTGACGTTTCCCGGCAGCCGGATCGCTGAGATCGCAAATCTGATTCCCGACAGGTTGGTTCATTATGGGCTCCCTGGCTGAGTCGTTTTAGAGCTGATCACAGTTTTTTTCCTGAGGGAGAGTAGAAGGTGGGGGAGGAGGTGGAGGGAGGAGGAGGAGGAGCTATGGTCAGCGTTTGACCAAAACAGGAAGCTGCTGCGGGTTTGTGACACAAAGTTTGGACCTGAGTTGTTTTTTCCCGCCTAGCTGCCTACAAGCAGGTGCTGACCAATCTGCATCCTTCGAGGAGAAAGACACTCAGCCACAGGGGCGGCGTCTGTCAGCAAAGGGCTCTGATTGGCCGGTGACCTTTTCCGACTTTTTATTTCAACGGCCCCTCCCTTTTTCCCGAAAGAAGTATTAGAAATTAGTCTCATGGAAGTTTATTTTTTTAATTTTCTAAGTCCCGCCCCCTGGCTTCACCAGCAACAAAACGGCGTTTGTCCCAGGCGATGACGAGACTCGCCGGCTTTGACGTGAAGGATCCTGAAGTGTGAAGTGATGCGAGACGCCGCCGCGAGACGTCGGGACAAAGCCCGCGCGCGTGAACTGACTGCGTGTTTTTCTAACCGCTGAGTGGACACAATGAGGGCACCACCTCCCGCGTGTGTGGCCACCACGCGCACGCCCACAAACCCCCCCCCCCCCACCCACCCACCACCACCACACCTCCCCCTTTCTCAGCGTGTGGGTGCCCAGATGCCAGACTGACCTGATTTCACCTCCTTCACACATCCCAGAATCCCCAGGGGTGGGCGCTGTGTGTGTGTGTGTGTGTGTGTGTGTGTGTGTGGGGGGGCGGGGGCAGCAGTAGCCACCCATCAAATCCAGCGTGACAGCTATGGCACCCAGTGTGGGCGTGGCCACCCTCCTTTGTTTCAGGCTGGAGACCTTAAACCCAGTTTGCCCAGTTAGCTCTTGGCACTGGGGGATGTGATGCACTCTGAATGTTGCCAACAGTTGGTGGGTTTCTTTTCACAAAGTTGAAAATTTGAAAATGTATCGCCACCTGTTGCTTATTTTCGTGAACTCACTCCTAATATCTGCATCGTGGATGGAAACTGAAATGAGCATTTTTGTCTTTAATGAATGTCTAAAAGTTCCGTAAACTTCTGCATTGCATTTAAAAAAGCAACTTTTAGGCAGTATGTGCAAGTTCTAGTTGTTCTGGCCCGCTACCTTTACTGCTCCGTGACTCCTCGACAAACTCAATTGTTTCCGCACCAAGAAAAACCACAAAGTGCTTAACAATGCAAAAGGTTTCTGAGTTTGTTCTTGTTTCTGTTTGGGCCTGAGCAGGTTTCGCACAACTGCCAAGCGACAAAGCTCTGTTTTGAAGCCCGAGATGCTAAAAAACAAAAAAACAAAAGCAAGTTTCTTTCAGCGCCCTTCACCAAATTTGTACCAAACTGCAGCCTTTTCACCGTCACCGCCACCAGCGCCGGTCCAGCCTGCCGGCTTTGTGAATGGATTGGCTGTTGAAGTGCAGCCAAAACCTAATTAATGGCGCTTGGAGCAAGTGGAGATGAAAGCAAGAGTAAATCCTTTTTTTTTTCTTTTTTTTTTTTTGATTCATCGGGTTGCCTTTTTAAGCCTTTGTAGCCAAACAGTTTGTTTTTGCCATCTGCCTCGCCACAAAATGCGGTTGCGTAATGCCTGCTTGTGTGGTTGCGCTCTAAAGTGCAATCACCCAAAAATCCACTTCACATGCAGTTGTTTACGGCTTCCAGGAAAACGGGCCCGTGTTTTTAGCGTGAGGTGCGCCGACAGATCCCCGCCGGCCCCCCCTCACCCCCCTCGAATTAGCTGTTGCCAGCCAACTTAAGTATTTATTTAGTTTGTTTACTGCTTTGACGGCTGGTAAGAAACGAGGGCTAAATGTGGAGCCCTGCCTCAGTCCCACGTATTTTATGACCATTTTGAAACAATTGGGCGAACCCACCAGAAGTGGGTGCCGTAACAAATGAGAGCGTTTCAGAAGTGCGACCACATCCGAGCTAGCTAACATTAAATAATGGCACTTTTTGACCAGCGAAAAAAGAAATTGAAATAGAAAGAAAGTTGGTCAAACAGCCAAGGCCTTAATCTAAATTTAAACGGTCTGGACCACCTTCAGAGGTTCCGTGCCGCCTCCCTTCAGGGGCCCGGTATTCCCGGGCGACCCATGACATCATTAGCATGGGTCTAAATTAAACGGTGGCCAAGGTATGAGTGATGGCAGGGTTTCTAACCCAGAGCTGCTGCACACATGCTCCTGAGCGGCGGCGGCGGCGGCGGCGGCTTTGGGCTCGTCTGCCTGGCAGCCCTGCTGTCTGCAGAGTTAAGCTCTTCTTGGGTAATAGGTCAGTGTGGCACGCGCTCAGATGGATAATATGGGGCTGAGGCATCCTGGGGTCAGCGCTTCGCTGCCAGCGCAGAGGATGGAAAACAGACCTACAGGCTTCCTTTAAAGAAAAAAGAAACTAACTCGTCGTCACGGACGCCGGCTCAGTTGCCTGCAGATTATTGTTATTATTAATAATTATCGGTGTCACTTGAGCGAGGTTGTGTTGGAAACTTTTTTTTTTTTTTTGCTCTTCCCCCGCCATTGTTGCTATAGAAACGCGAAATTGCTCCCCTCGGTGAAATGAATTGACTTTTAGTTTTTAATGGGCTCAGATTGAATTACATCATGGTGACATCATCGCTGCACACAAAAGGCTGTTTGCCTCCAGTCTTGTGTCTTTCGACCCGCCGCTCGCTGGCGCGGGGTACCTTAAATAAATGATTTCCGATGAATCTGATAAACTGATTTGCCGACGTGAATTTGGGCATAATTTACAAAATTCAATTTAATCTGAGAGCCGGTTGGAATCTTGAGCCGCAGCAAGTTTCTATCTTTAGGCACCGCTTCATCCGTTGCCTTGTTTTTAGCAGTAACTCTCAAACTTTTTGCCGCAGAAGAATTTTTATTTGAATGTTTAAAATTGTGAGGTCATTTTAAGAGTTGTTGTTTTTTTTTGTTTTTTAATTGAATTCCTCCCAACATCCCTGTTATTTACATCGATTGAAATTAGCATTCCCAAAAAAAAAATTGAATTTCTTTGGAAAAAACAAATAAAATTATAGTGCCATTTAAATAAAAAGTCACAGTGGAAATTCCCCGAAACAGAAATTGCACAATTATGTGAAGTCTGAGAATAAATTTCATGTTTAAAAGGGCGACATGCATGTGGGTTGAAACGTGCGCCCGTGTTTTCGTGCACCTCATTTAGGTTTTATGCATTTCACGGCACATATCTCACACGCGTCGTTGACACTTTACGAGTCATGGCCGCCGTCACCCGGCGTAATGACGCCCACACAAAGCCGTCGTGTGTTTGCCTTTCGGAGGCAGCGAGGTCCTACGGCAGGAAACCTATAACGCAAAAACCCTTTTTTTTTTTTTTTTTCCTCCCGTTAACGAAGGAGCTGGTCGCATCACGTCGCCCGACATCTCGCCCAGCTGCTTTTCATTTGGTTAAAAGGTCCTCTGGCACCGCGCGTTTCCTGTTTCACGCCCTCAGTGCCACAAATCCAGATGTTTGGCCGCTCGCGCGGTTGCTAAGAGGCATCTCGCGAGAGAGAGAGAGAGAGAGAGGGAGAGAAAAATACTGCGTCGGAGAAATTGTGTGTATTACTCATACCAGCCCTGAGGTGTATGTGCCAGCCTGAGTGTGTAGAGAAAAGAGAGGAGGGGAAAAAACAAAAGAGTTTTTCTGCTTCCAACAGTTGAAAATGGAGCCGTCAGACTGGGAGAAGAAGCTATGCTGGCCACCACGGCTAAAACTGGAGGGAGTCACATGGCCTCCTGCGATGTGAGGTTGTCAAACCCAGTCACAACAACCCGGTCCGGCCTCTGCAGTGATGTGACGCAGAGGGCGAGTGTCAAGGGCCAATCAGAAGCAAGTCCACCGCTGTCACCGTCACTGGGGCCGAGTTGTGCCTGTTGCTGTGCCAGCGGCTGCCGGAACGCCCACACGTTTTAATTTTAGGAGCGGTGTGGAGCTGCCTAATGCAGCAATAGTGAAGGGCGGAGGGGAAACGCACAAAACAAAAACTGGAAGACGATTGGGCGAGCCGTCCGTCACTCTCAGGCTGGCCAATCAGTCTTCCTCAAAGAGTTAAGAGGTCGAGGCTTGCTGTTGACGCAAGGGCTAATGCTAGCGTGCGGCTAACTGCTACGATGCTGTGTATTTTTTTTTTTGTTT
Source organism: Thamnaconus septentrionalis (assembly GCA_009823395.1). Lineage (NCBI taxonomy): Eukaryota > Metazoa > Chordata > Actinopteri > Tetraodontiformes > Monacanthidae > Thamnaconus > Thamnaconus septentrionalis. The sequence goes on from CM020512.1 coordinate 10,011,993, forward strand.
CAGTGTTTGTCAACGCGATTAAACATTTTAATTGACTGACAGCCCTGGTTACAACCCAATAACAGAACAAAGAACTACAGAGAAAAAGCTTCCAGTTAACTTTTTAATGCTATTCAATCAGAAAGTCAGAAAATCAGAAAATGACGTCCAGTTCTGCTTAACCGTAGCATCCACGCTAATAATCCTCCTTTTGGTCCTCGCCCCGCCCCGTCTTTGAATTGCTATATGGTGATAATGTGGTGAGCTGTGGTTAAATTATGTTAATAAAACAAACACAAAACAACAACAACAACAACAAAAACTGGCACTAAATGATAGCAGCGCTTGCGGGAAATCAAACTCGAAGCACGCTGTTGCACTCGCTAAGGTTTCCCCCTCCTAAGTCTTAAGTTCTTGCTGGTATTTTGTGTCGCTTTGGAGCAAGACTGAAGCGGTGAGACGCCGAGCAGCATCGCGCTTTGAACCTGCTGCCACGGATCTAAATCCGCCGCTGTCGTTCATAAATAATGCGTGGCAAGCGGCGGATTCTAAAGCCGCGTGGTAAAACCTCCCGAGACGAAGAGTGGCGTGCAAACCAGGGGAGCCTCTCTCCTTGTCAAAATGTAGAAGAGCCCACTATAAACAGTGTGTAGAATCCTATTTCTGCGCCGCTCGGTCCCGCCTCTCCCGCAGCATGAATAAGAAAACAGCACTTTAAACATCCGACACGTCCGCTGCAGCGGCGCGGCGCTATAAAAAGGCGGCGGACGCCACTGGCCCCTCCCCCTGTGCGTGCGTGTGTGCCAGACCCCGGAGATGTATGGAGCATGTAACCTGGGATGGAAATACTTGGGAGCTTACGTCACAAGCTCTCTTGTTTTGCCGCTGGCGTTCAAAAGACCATCAAGATTCACTGACGTTGATATTTCAGTTCGGCGTGGAAGCCGTGTTTTTCCTGATTGCATCCTCAGTGTATTGGGGTTTGGTCCTGCCTTTAAGTTTTAAGTCTGTGTCGATAAAGGCTTTTAAGTGAGTCATTTCCATTGTGGAAATGTGGACTGGATCAGTCGGCATCCTGTGATGAAGAAGAAGAAGAGGTGCTTGTTAAGTTACCCCCAAAACTTGAATGGTTCAGATTTAAGATTTCTCAAATTCTTCGCAAACTCAACTTAAATTTTAAGCGGTTTGTCAGCCAATCAGCACACCATCTTACATGAAGAGGCGGAGCTACCGCCAGGCTTCAGCTGTGAGGATAAATAGGAGGACGGTCAACGACATTAGCGACGTTAGCCGGTAGTTCTGCCAGTTTGTTTGGGACATTGTATTTTCGAAAGAACAGAAAATAACTGCCTTTGATGGCATCCCTCTCACCGTGAAACGCTTGGAAAGGAAAAATAAATAATTTTCCCCTCTGTCATTTTCCCCGCAGTCATCCTGACCGACGAGGAGGTCCAGAGGAAGAAGGACATGATAATGAAGAGGAAGGAGGAGGAGGCGGCCCGCGAGGCCATGAGGCCACGTCTGAACGAGGAGCAGGCCAGAATTATTTCCTCCCTGGTGGAAGCTCACCACAAGACCTACGATGCCTCCTACGCCGACTTCAACCGCTTCAGGGTCAGTGCGCCATCTTTCCTCTCTTCCCTCCCCGGCATGGGCGGCCGCAGGAAACCTGGGTGGGGACAAGGTCACCGGGTCACACTGGGGGGGTCGGGGAGGATGGGTTGGGAGCGTGGATGTATTATCGGAAGAAGAAGGATACTGGACTGGCAATATTGTGGCGTGCCAATTTTTCCCAGTGGCCACTCGAGGTACTGCAGCAAAAAAAAATCCAATAGGCCCAAAAAGTATTTTTCCCATCGACCCCAATACAAATAAAGGCCTTTAGAACGGCTGACAGGACGACTGTGACCTGAAACGTAATTCATAGCAAATATTTCGATTGTAGATTTTTCAGTTCTGGTCTTTTTATTCGTTTAAAAAAATGATAAAGGCCAGAAAATCAGCGGAAAAGAGTTGTGTGACGTCACCACGTCATACGTGCTGCTGTGTCTCAGCTCGTTCTGATTGGCTGCGTCCCGACGTGTCTGTAAGTCACGTTTCTCCAGAATGGTTCTGATTGGCCAAATAGATCATGTGAGTTACAGAGGCATGATGGGAAGTGACACTACTGCGCTCGCTCTATGGGCCCATTAATGCAGAAGTCAAAGACTCAATCAATGTATGCACTGGGTGAGCAACTCCATTGAAACGAATGGGCCGCCATCTTGGTGGGAGGAGGGGCCCCTCACCCCCCAAAACGTGCCGCAAGCCGCGAGTCCGGCTCGGTGCCGAGTCATATGGAAAGTGCGCAACCCTCGACTGGCGAGCGAGGAAAACCGAGGAAAAGTTGAAGGTTAAACACTGAAAGGCTCCCGATTAATTTGGTAGGAAGAGCCTCCAAGGCTGAGCTGAAAACGTCGGAGCTGGCTCTTCCCAAACGCCGTCCGTCGATTTTGGCCAAAACCCGAAGCTCCGAGTCGCTGTGCGAAGGGGAGCCGGGGGAACGGTGGGGATGTGAGAGACGTTGGGAGCGAATCAAACCGCACGGATCTGACGGCCTGTCGACATGAGCGGGCCAAACATGTACGCCGTGTCAACAGGAGCAGCGGGAGCGACGGCCCGTGTGGGATGTGTTCTGGCAGAGCCCCTGGCTCCGGTGCTGGGTCTCCGCAGCCCGCCCACATCCTGGCCTCCCCTGCAAGTCAGGCGTCCTGGAGCGCCGTCGCCGATGACGATGGCGGTGTGATAACAACTGTGATTTTTGGTTTTGAATTTCTGGTTGCAAAAAAACAAGAGCAAATTGGAAAAAAAGAAAACCTTCGTCTATTAGTTTCTCCTTGATTTGCTTGAATTACTGTTTTTTTTGTTTGTTTTTTTTGTTTAGCACTTTGTAGCCAAAATGAACCTTGGATAAACTAAATATTTGCTCCATTCCGAATTTATTCAGAGTTGACAACTGTATCGTGGTGATTGATTCAGTGAAGGTTTTTTTTAAGGAGCACTTCTCATAAAAGCCATTTGGATCAACCTACTTAATTCATTTTTGAATAAACCTGGTTGATTCATTGGAACCGAGGGGGTTGATTCATTTGAACCAAGTGGGTTGATTCAAACAAATCAAGTGGGTTGATTCAAATGAGTCAACCAGATTCATATGGACATTAAGGAACAACAAGAGAACTTTTTAAAAAGAGGAGAAAAGTCCTGAGACGTTGATATTCCCACCATAAACTAATGTACAAATTTGCCAATTTAACAAACGGAACAGAACGGAAAGAAACCAGCCAGGCACCTCCAGCTTCCTGTTGGACTCCCGCTGTGCTTTGACTCCTTTTACGCCGAGTCCCCCCCACCACCACCACCACCACCTGCCCGCTGCGCCGTCTCTTGATTCTAACCGGCCTGTTTTTCCTTCTTCTCTCTGCGTGTGTCCGCAGCCTCCAGTGCGCGAGGGCCCGGTGACGCGCAGCGCCAGCCGAGCCGCCTCCCTCCACTCGCTGTCCGACGCCTCGTCCGACTCTTTCAACCACTCGCCCGGTGAGCCCACCAAGGACGCCGCTCGGGAACATTTTCTCATTCAGAGCCTCTCAGAAGGCGGCCCTATTCAGCGGCGTGCGCTCTGCTCCTCCGCCGTCCTTCTCAGGGTTGCATTTTTTTTTTTTTTTTTAATTGTTCTTCTCAGCATCTCGGATGGCAGAACGAACTGTAATGGACGTGTTTGTCACCGATATGTCGTATCTGTGTGGAGCTAAACGGAGGTTGGCATCGCTGGAGCTCCTGAGTGTTGTGCAGAATTGAACAGTCAGTCCTCTTCCACAGGGCACGCGCGCGCACACACACGCAGTCCTCGGTGACGTGGGGGGGGGGGGCTTGTCCCACCAGGCATGCAAATGTAATCAGTTTTAGCAGGAGACTGCAAACAGAGGGCCAAATCTGCTATTTTTCTGAAGATCTCCACAGAGTTTGTATATTTAAGTTTCCACGTCCTCCAGTGGATTCCGGGAGGAAAAATAAAGATCTAAAAATTGCTATAATATGGGACCGTTAACTATGGAGGACACGTTTCAGTGTCTAAACAGAAAAGCTGCAGCTGGCAGAGGCTGCAGAGCCAGCAGCCAGCAGGGAGAAGAGGGAGAAAATCAGAGATCTCGTATCTCGTCTTGAATTATTTTTGTGTGCAGTTCAGACAAGAACTTTTATTTTATACATTTAAAAAAAAAATGCTCCGTTTCAATTTTAAAATATCTAAGATATTCAAGGATTTCTGCCAGTAGTTGAAACCAACCAACATAACCATCATGTTGATCACTCGGATTAAAATTATCGACTTAAAGAGACCATCACAGGTCAATACAGGTGAATTGCTCTTTCCTGCCACTACACTGTTAAAATGACATGAACTACCCGTGTAAAAAATGTTCAATTGGTTGCGATTAATTTAATTTAATGGATCAAATTCTTAATCGACAATTAATCAATCATCGATTAATTGTTAACATCCCTAAATGCTTCAGTTAATGTTTAACCCACTCATCTCATCCCCGTGTGTGTGTGTGTGTGTGTGTGTGTGTGTTTCTTTTGTTTCTTTTGTTTCTTTTGCTTTTCTTGGAACAGAGTCAGTGGACACCAAGATGAACCTCAGCAGCCTGATGATGATGTACCAGGACGGAGCGAGCAGCCCCGACTCCAGCGAGGAGGACACCAAGCTCTCCATGCTGCCCCACCTGGCCGACCTGGTGTCCTACAGCATCCAGAAGGTCATCGGCTTTGCCAAGATGATCCCCGGCTTCAGGTAGCGACCGTCCCGCGGCCACAGCACGGCTGGGCTCCCCGGCTCGTGAATCGTCTGGCCGTCGACCCGTCCCCAGTCAGAGAGGCTTGTGGGCGGGGCCAGTTTGGGAAAGCGGCGCCAGAACGGAGCGTCGCTCTAAATCACTTGGAGTCCACAAACCAGCTGCGCTTTGAAGGCACATTAAGGCAGGAAGTTTTATTCAGACCGACTTGCTTTCTTTCAACCATAAATTCATAAACCGGCAAACACACACACACGCACAAAAATAAATAAAGCGCTGCTGCAAGCCATTATCCGATTATGTCGAATTGACCGTTTAGACTCTTTTCATTTTAATTGCCAGGATTTTTCCTCCTCGGGCACAAGATGAATGGACGTGTTGTTTTCCTTCTGCTGCAGTCAAGGACAAACGCTGTGCAGAAGTGCCACAACAAAGCGCGTCGCTCGGTTCTGGTGCGTGGCTCAAAGACACGCTGAGCTGATTACGGGGAGATAAATGAAAATAAATAACTCAAGCTGTTGTCGTGTCCGCCTCCGTCCACTCAGCTTCCTGGGCGAGAAAAACGTTTTGGTCGACACCCTGGTGAGAAACAGCCGTCAGGAGTCGAGACGCTTCGACTGATTCAGCGGCAAATCACCCAAATAATGACGTTAATATTATCAGGACGTATTTAATTTACTGTGCAGTGTTACTGCACTGTTAGCATTCAGAAGTGAATCAGGCCGCGTTCAGACTGGCAGCCAAAATCCAGTTTTTAGCCAATCCAGATTGAAACCGGATGGTTCTTTTGTAGTCTGAACAGTCACAAATCACATGAAATCTGATTTTTGGAAGACGGATTGAAACCACCTTTGGGAGGTAGTTTTTAAATCGCATTTGGACAGACAGTCTGAACAGCTCCAAACACACTGATGGATTTTGACCGTCCGTGACGTCACTCTACGCAACGCCAAGAGCCAATTCAGGGCGCCATTCCAGGTGCGGAGCTGTAACGTAATGGAGCAGACAGAAGAAGTAGAAACCAGCAGGCCCTGGACAGAGGAGGAAACTCATTGCCTCATCAGTGTGTGGGGAGATACTGTAGCTCCATTCAAGCCAAGCTCCAGTGCATGTATCGCAACAAGTGCCGCTGTCGCAATGATATGACGTCACACACTGCACACTACGCTGGACGACGCCTCCGCTCTGACGTTGTTGCTACAGCAACCTGTCAGATGGGTCAATAATGTGGCCCAGTCTGAACAGAGCCAGATCCTATTTGGACACTTGCTAACAAACAGTGTGGACAGTCAGCCCTGAAAATTGGATTTGAGACGGAATCTGATTTGAATCGGATTCGTCTGCAGTCTGAACGCAGCCTCAGTGATGTTTGTCCTCTGCCCAATGCAGACCCACTCTGCAGCGTAGCGAGCGCTTGGCTCCACCTAGTGGTGTGGAAGGTCCGGGTTTTTATTATTGTGGTACACATCATCTCATTGCAGCATTTTGATTTTGTTTCTATGACACCCGTTGTTGCCATCTTGTTTGGTTTTGTTGGTTCTGGAACTGCCAGGAAAATATTCACTCGTCCGCGATAAACGTGGGAGGAACTTTAACTTTTGCCCGTCCTCCCCCTCTCTTCCTCCCCTCTCCCCATCCAGGGACCTGACGGCGGAGGACCAGATCGCCCTGCTCAAGTCCAGCGCCATTGAGATCATCATGCTGCGCTCCAACCAGTCCTTCAGCCTGGAGGACATGTCGTGGAGCTGCGGTGGGCCCGACTTCAAGTACTGCATCAACGACGTCACCAAGGGTCAGTCTCACACACGCACACGCACACACACACACACAGAGGATTGCATAACATCTGATGTCTATCTGAGTGTGCGGGTCATTTCACTTGACAGTAATTGATTCGTTCCGTGACGAGCGGGAAACTGGATTTTTCTCGATTTCCTGCCTGATAGCGGCGTTGGAAACTCCTCACGGAGTCAAAACATGTCTGCAATGTTGATTCCTCTCAGTGAAATCATGTTGTGGAAATACGGTTATTTTTTGTCAATCCTTTTGTTGCTTTTTGTACTTTTTGCAATCGCAGTAATTTCCGCTGGTTCTGGTTCTGGTGCTCCTTTCACCTGTTCAAACAATCAATTAATCGGATCAAAGAAAATAATCAGCAGTTTTTGCCCCCCCCCCCCTGCAGCGGGTCACACTCTGGAGCTGCTGGAGCCGCTGGTCAAGTTCCAGGTGGGCCTGAAGAAGCTCAACATGCACGAGGAGGAACACGTGCTGCTGATGGCCATCTGCCTGCTCTCCCGGTAAGACCCCCCCACACCACCCCTCTGTTTCCAGCTTGGCCGCCGACCGCCCGCCCGCCCGCCCGCCCGCTTGCTTGCTGGGCCCCGAGTGGCTTGTTGACGCCAAGTGTTTGTGCTCTCGACGCCTCCCTCCAGCTCTCAGGGCCGCTCGCTGCTGCTCTCTGGGGTTGAGAGTCCTTCGCCGAGAGCGAACGAGAGGAAAATGTGAATGAAGCGGCGAGGCCTCGGCTGAAAGAGACGAGTCGTGCAGCAACACTTGAAGCGTTTGTGTTTGGTGGTCCCCTGATCTGAACTGCCAGCTCCAGCCTTGATGACGCCAGTGCAGTTTCAGGCCGAACAGGGTTAAAAAACTTATTTTTCTTTTTTTTTTTAACGCGAAACTGCAGCTACACTGCTGAGATTTACAGGGTTAGTTTATGCGTTAAGCCGGGTTAGAATACGACCGGACCAATCAGCATAAAGAGGCGGGAGCTTGCGCCAAGGCTGGAGGAACCAGGAAGTGTCACACTGTTAGCCGACAGCGTAACTTCTTACGCTCCCTGCTTGCGTTTGATTGGACGCTGCTTCTTGCCTCCGCCTCTCCTGCCAACCCTAATCCCAACATAGCCAATCAGAAGCAAGTAGGGGCGGGTCTTTTCTCAGGTCTGTTGCAGAAGAACTGAGATTGGTCTGAAGGGGCTGTGACTTTTTTTTGGTCATAGTAATTTCAGCTGGTTCTAGAACTGTTTTCACCTGTTCAGGAGGGGATGTTAGGGATGCAAATTATCAATTAATTCATTAATTGTTAGTTGATTGACCTTATCGATCGATTACTGATTAATTGATAAGGGGCAATTTTTCCTGAGAACCTAAATTTCACCATGAAAAATGTGTAAGGAACACATTATTTAACCCTAAAATAATGTTGAGGGTCCAATGTGACCAATTTTTACATTAGACAACAGTAAAAACGCACTTTAAGTTGACTTGTAATGGGTCTCATTCCAATTGTTTTTTTTTTTTGTTGTTTTTTTTCAAAGTTGTTTAAAAGTAACTTGTTCTAAGTATACAGTTATACACCACGGTATTTAACAAAAACATTCAATTAATTGCGACTAATTTAATTTAATCGATTAAATTCTTAATCAACAATTAATCGATTAATCGTCGATAGTTGAAAATAATTTAAGTGTTGAAAAAAGTGCAAGAGGATGCGAGAAACGCTGTGACCTGAACATCTTGTACTTTCAGCATGGACGCCGCATCTGTTTTCCCATCATTTAGCATCTCTCTGATCTTTGCCCCTCCCCCCGCCAGACCGTCCCGGCGTCCAGGACCACCGGCGCATCGAGAAGCTGCAGGACCGGCTGTCGGAGACGCTGCAGGCCTACATCCGGGTCAACCACCCGGGCGGCCGCCTCCTCTACGCCAAGATGATCCAGAAGCTGGCCGACCTGCGCAGCCTGAACGAGGAGCACTCCAAGCAGTACCGCTCGCTCTCCTTCCAGCCCGAGCACAGCATGCAGCTCACGCCGCTGGTGCTGGAGGTGTTCGGCAGCGAGGTGTCGTAGCGGACGCTCGCGACACGCGTACGCGCGCGCACGCGCACACACACACACACACATACACATACACACACACGGAGGAGGATCAATCAACCAACCAACCAACCAACCAACCCCAACCCTCCTTCCCCTCCCCCGACCGCCTTGCATCCCCTCCGCTGCCCTCACAACCATGGAACCCCTGAACGTGTGGGAGACAGGTGGATAATCAGACTGACAAAAGCCGGCAGTGAACGTCACTGCTCTGCCCCTCCTCCTCCTCCTCCTCTTCCTGCTCCCCATCTCCTCCTCCTCCTCCTCCTCTTCTTGTCCTGGACCTCCGACGCCTCTGGATCTACAGATTTTAAGACGGCTGAATGTGCTGCGGCACTCGGATCACGTCTCCGAAACGCAGCGCCGCTTTAATCATCTCTCCTCCTCCTCCTCCTCGTCCTCCTCCATCCATCCATCCTCTCCAAGTCCAGAAGATAACCCTTTTTTTTTTTAGTCGTCACCTTTATTTTTTTTCATATGAACGTGTGTTTTTTTGTTTTTTTTGTTTTTTTACAGTGGAGACAGCTAAACGGATGTGACGCCCACATCCCTTCAAACAATCATTCTCATAGAAATGTTTACATCATTCTTTGAAACAGGACACAATCCACAGATTTTTCTTTTTTTTTTCGTTTCCCAACATCCTGAGGTACAGTTAGCCGGCTAGCGCCCACTAGCACAAGATGCCTGCAGATTTTTTTTATTATTTTTTTTCCCCCATCGCAGCAGCAAAGATATCCAAATATATACAACTGAAGAATTTGCAAAGCCTACAGGAAAAGACGTCGGAACCCTTTTCAATTTTTCCTTTTTTTATTTATTTTTTTTTGTTAAACGTGTGCTTGTGTCTGACTCTGGACAGAAGAGCAGAGTGAGAGAGAGAGAGCGAGAGAGACGACAGGAAGTTGAAAAAAAAAAACCAACCCAGGAAAGTCTTGTCGCCGGGGAGACTGAGGACTGAGGTCAGAGGTCAGACAGACGCAGAGGGAAGATGCTACGGGGGGAAGCCGCCCGTTCACCAGACTTTTACGGGGGGGATTCCGCCGAACCAGAATGTATGTATAATGCTATATAAAAAAATAATTACCTATAAGCTGATATATAAATATAAATATATAAATATATATATAAATATAAATATATATATTTAAGAGAGTAAAAGACATGGTTGCTTTCATGGTTGTATAATGTAGCGGATTTGAAGGCGCCTCCTCAGCAGTGTGCGTTTATGTGTGTGTGTGTGTGTGTGTGTGTGTGTGTGTGTGTGTGTGTGTTTACTCTTGTATGAGACACACACGCGCACACATGAACGCACGTGTGCGTGAGGAGTCGTCCTATTTTTGTGAGTGTGTGTACAGTAAATGAGAATCTGGATGGACCACAAGGGGGCGTGTGTACAGGTTCTGATCGGAGGTTAGTTTTGGTTGTTTTTTTTTTTTGTTTTTTTTACCGCAGGAAGGAGAATTTCTTCTTCTACTACTTCTTCTTCTTCTTCTTCTTCTTCTTCTTCTACTCGGCTCTGGGTTTATTTTCACTTTGGACCTGTGAAGTTTGTAGACTGACAAGACACGTCGGTGGATAGTCGCTATCCCCGAAAAACATCAAAATTCTTACTACAAAGTAAAAGAAAACTCTCTGTATATGTATAGATACTTGTTTGGCTGGTTAGATTGCTGCTAAGACAGTCAGAGCGACGTAGTTGGACAGACACCAACTCACCGGCTGTTGCCTCAGGGATCCGTTTTTTTTGTTTGTTTTTTTCTCGTCGTGGTCGTGTTGTCTAACTCAGTGTTTGTGGTGTGTGCGGCGTAAGCTTACAATCATGAGACAGAGATTGTTCTTTTTTTATTTTTTATTTTTTTCAACCTCTAAGGCATCACTGTGATTACTGGTTCTAATTACATAACAGCAGAAGGAAGCTAAAAGCAAAACTTTATCCTCTTTTGTTTTTCTCAAACACTACGAGATGATTTATGTCGTTGTTTCTTTGACTTCATTATTTCTCCTTCATTCCCGATCGTTTCCGACATACTGGAGACAGTTTCTCTCGAACCGATCCGGAGATGGTTACTGAGGCCGACGTGGCACAAAAACAGAGGGCTTTTTGGCATTTTAGCATGAAAGGGCCCGACTTTAAAGTCTCCAACACCTCCGGCTACAAACTGAGCCGGCGCCAGTGCCCTTTGTGACATCACAAACGGAAGACTAACAGAGCTGCGTGTCTTTTTTTGAAAGTTTACTCAAAGTTAAAATTTTTCTTGATTTTTTGGTTTAATTAATAATCATAATGATCAAAATCTGGTCAAAATAAGATGTTGAAATTTTTAATTTTTCAATATACTACTTTTTCAATGTATTTATTGGACAACAACACAGGTGGTCGGACTTGCAAATTATGTGAAAACAAAAAAAAAGAAAAGATAAAGGAATCAGAACCTTTTAATACTGCCACCTTTTTGGTTTTATTTATTTTTCCCCTCACTTCTATCATTTCAACACCAGCCACATAAGCGAGGTTTACGACGTTACTTCTCTCAGACATCACTACATATCATGTAACAGTTTATAAAAAAAAAAAAAAAAGGAGAAATAAGAAAGAAAAAAATGTTTTTGTGCGTGTCAGGACTCGGTGCCTCCTCGCGCAGGCCTGGATCGCCCCCTTGTGGACAGAAAACTTGTAAATACCACTTGCTAAGTCTGTACATAGTTTAGACATTAACGTAAGCAGATATACAAAGAGGAACCTGGATGTTGATGGCAAAAAAAACCCGAAACAAAACAAAAAAAACCCTAATGTTCTGAAGATAACGGCACTATATGCAATTAGAAGATGGATTGTTTGTTGTTCTTTCTTTTTCTTTTCTCGTGTTCAGCTGTGATGGACGGAGGCGGACGACTTTCCTGGCGGAGGAGGCAGCGGCTTGTTTTCACTTTGGCTTCTGAAAATCTTTAAAAGAAACGACAACCTGAAAACCTGAAGGCGGCGAGGGTGACGGGCCGCCGACGGAGTAAAAAATAGCCAACGCTGAACACTCCCGCCCTCCGACAGGGGGCGCTCTGACTCCGTCCACTCCAAGCTTATGGATGTACATCTTTCCATTTTTTTTCCCTCCTCTTCTCTAAAACGTCTGTTGATGAGACGACTATAACAGCGTAACCCATTTTTTTTTTTTTAACATTTTCATTTTTGTGGGAAAAAGAAAAAAAAATGTGCTTTTTATTTGTCTTTTCTTTTTGTTTTCTTTTTGTTTTCCCCAAGATTGTCGGTTTGAATGCATGCAATCAGAGTTTTTGCCGTCTTGCCGCCGCTTGGCTTTCTGTTCTGTTCTTTTTCTTCTTTTTTTTCCGTTTTAAATTTTGATTTTAGTGCGCTGGGACGTGGAAGACACCAACCAACCAACCAACCAGAGAGCAGATGAACAAGCTATTCGCTGCTTCTCCTTCTTCTTCTGCTTCTGCTTCTCCTCCTCCTCTTCCTCCTCCCCCTCCTCCTTCTTCTTCTCCCTCCTCTTCTTCTACTTCTACCTCTTCTACTACTTCTTCTTCTTCTTCTTCTTCTTCTTCTTCTTCTTCTTCTCCTCTTCCTCCTCCTTATTCTTCTTCTTCTCCCTCCTCTTCTTCTACTTCTTCTTCTTCATCTCAAGAAACAAGCTCTCTGATTGGACTCAAGAGGACGCTGCACCTCCTTCCTGTTTTCGGTGGAATCGCGAGACGGAGAGGGAGGAGCGAAGCAGCCGAGCGGAAATATCGTTTTTGGGTTTTTATTTTTACTCTATTTTATTTTATTATTTTTTCTCTTTCTTTTGAAATCGTCGTGGACAAAGCTAAAGGCAGCCCGCCCCCCTTTGCCCCCCCACCCACCCACCCACCGCAGCTCTGCAGAAACGGTGTCCCGTTCGTTTCCCCGTCAGATGCAGTCATGTGATCGTGAACTCAAAACACTGCCACAGCCGACTGACGCCAAACCAGTGGTGGGCGTGCCTCTCAGCTCATCAGCCAATCAGCCAGCAGGCCGGCCAGCCAGCCAGCCAACCGCCTCTTCTTCTTCTGCAGCAGCAGCAGCAGCAGCAAGCCAATCACAGCAGGACTACTCTTCATAGCTTTAACTCAGCAGCCAATCAGGCTCTGCTTTTTTTATTTTCTGAAAAAAAAAAAACAAATAAAAAAAAATAAAATACGGGGTGCACCAAGGGCTGATGGGAAGTCAGGGATCTTGTTGGGGTGGAGGCGTCTCCGCACTCGGTGGAGGAGAAAAAGAAAAAGAAGAAGAAACACGATCAGCGGCGCCTCCCACAGGCCGTAACGCAGCGTTGCCTCCTGAACCCAAAGTGTCACCATCCAACCAACCACGTCACACCCGGAACATTGCAGCTCTTTTCTACGAACAATCTCCGACTTGCGCTACACTTCGAAGAAAAGTGCCCCCGCCCCCCTCCCCCTTTTTCCCCCCTTCTTTCTTTTTTTGTCCAACACGCAGCATCATTTCTCCTCTGGGGGGAGGCGGCCTTGAGCGCAAAACCTCCTTCGTTCTGGATTTTAAATGGATTTTTTTTATTTTTTTTTTTTACATTTTTTTAAAATAACATCTCCTCCGTAAAGGTGTCGATTTTCTGGAATGTGGGCGTCGTCAGGCCAAGACGGGAGCCAATCAGAGCTCCCCGGGGGCCTCTCGACCCCAACCAACCAACCAACCAACCAACCAACCAACCAACCAACCATGCAGCCAGTCAACCCTTAACGCCACCTCTGGTGGCCCCCTCAGCCAGGTCAGCAGCTCCACCTCAGTAGCCTTACGTACAGAAACCTCACTACAGCTGGAATCTTCTGGACAGATACCTCAGCAGCAGCAGCAGTCGTCCCGTGTCTTTTTAAACCTGGACCACGGCGTCTCACAACAAGCAGCCTTGAAGGGAACCAAACACACTCACACTCTCTCTCACACACACTCACACTAACTCAGCAGCCGGACTCTCTCCTCAACAACCGTTGCAGTGTTTTTATAAATTTTAACCTTATTATTATTTTTCTACACCATACAGTAACGGTGACCTAGCTGCCAGTTGTATAGAATCCCGGTTAGAATCCTTTATATATTTTTTGTTTTGCCAGTAGAGCAGCTCGTGAACCAGTCGAACCCCCCCCTCCCCGTGTTTCTAGATGTAAAGGTTTGTCGTTTTTTTTTCTGCTTTACTCATGTGATCCTCATCTCTCCATCTCTGCCTCAGTCTCTGTTTCTCTGACTTTGTGTTCTCGACAAACAGAAGACGCGTCGCCAAGCTTCAGCGCCGCGTTTTTTTTTTAACATACTACCTCTCTCTTCTGCACATATACAGTGAACTCTGTGTATAATATATATACATATATATACACACACACACACGCGTATATATGTTTGTTGCATTGTGCTAAAGCTTTCTAATTTCAACACTAAATTCAGAAGTAATTGTTTATTCTGCGCGTACAGCATATTTCCTCTGAAACGTGTTTCTCTTTGCAAATGCTGGATGAGTCGGTTTTGTTTTCTTTTTCTTTTCCACTTTTTACCTCAATCGTCGGCCTACAAACCTAAAGGCCGCTGCATCGGGCCGTCGCGCCGACTCACTGAAACGTGAGAGCGCTAAGAAGTTTTGTTTCTTTGAAAGGCTCCCAGGCGCTTTTCACACAAGTTAGCATAGTTTTTCTTCAGAACGCGGGAGTTAGCTTGGCTAAATTAGCTGAAGCATGCAGGGTTATTGTACGCAACGGGAAGCGGAAAAAGAAACAATCCAGGTTAAGATGGTGTTCTCTTTAAACCTTTGAAAAGTCAACATTATTCACTGGTTTTCCAAAAGTGTTGTGTTTAACAAATCATTAAGACCGTGCTAGCTAGAAAGCTACTGCTGCTACTATGTGACTTCAGGACAGCACGTCCAAATGTTTTTCTTTAGATCTCACAAGTTGAGCAGCCGAGCTACCATGCTAACCCCCTCCCGACTAGCTCAGTGTTTGATCTAATTTTCTCGCAAAAATAAAAGAGGCGCTTTTCCTTGAAGTTTAGTATAAACAGCAAAGCTATAATGGAACTACACTGTGCTTAACACACGGGGAACCAGGCAAAACACAGGATGGGTAATTTTAGCATGTAATTATCTAAATATTTGACTATGCACACCAGACCACCTGGGCTTCTTTGGTGCCACTCGGTTTGGCATGGGTGCGTTTTCACTCCAACCTGGTTCCAGATTTGTGTGGCTGGAGTTAGCACAGAAAGGTGGGCCGAAAGTCCCTTGACGCTTGTTATGTAAATTCTTTGGTGAATACGTCTTGTATCCAAACACCGCAGAGAAAATACGGAATCTGAAATGATCACTTAAGTCACAAAATAGTTTTTCATTGGACAAGAGTAAACAGCAGAACATGGAGTTAGCGTTGGTGGCTAACAGCTTACCTGCGATGAGGCAGCGGTTGTACTTTCCAAATAGCAGGCATTTAAAAATGGTAGTTTTGGTTTTCGTGAAGGACTCGCGCTCGTCTTTTGTCAGAGTCCAGTGGAAACACCTACAGACCGAGGTGGCCCGAGGTAAAGAGTGCAAGTGGAAACAGGCCCCTGTTGGAGATGCGACAGTCTAACCTGCTATCTTAGTGTAGCGAGCTGTTGAAGATGACACACAGGTGTTAGCCTGTAGCTATCGCTCTCTGTGGGAAATGGTGGCTCGACTCCGCTCAGCTGGTCTGCGAAGAACTTAGCAGTTAGCTTTCTTGCGGTTAATTTTCTTGCTGCCTCGCTCCTCGGACCTCCCTTTAGAGTTTTTAGGGGGAACTTGTACTCTTGTCGCTTTTTTTCTCTGCCGTGCTTTTCGTGTCTCGATTCTCGCGCAGCCACTGCTCTGCCTTCCGGCCTGCCGCTAGCTCCTCCCACCTCACCTGCTTCCTCACTAACCAGGCTAACGTGCTTTACTTGACGCCGCCAACCGAACCTGACACATCAGTCTGTTGTCTTTGATCGTTGGGGGAACTGTGAAGGAAAAAAAAACCATAATGTTCTACCCATTTTAACAAACTTTGTACAAACTTTGCTTTAGATCCTGGAGAATACTCAGAATGCTAATTGTTATCCATAAAGACCCTCCAGTCTCCAGGAAAATAAAATAACATTATTAGCCCGCTGTTTGCATCCTCCTGCGAAAATGCTTGTCAGCCCTTCTTCATGTTTGCAAGGAGACAAAAACAAGACAAGACAGGCTCAAGGAGCAGACACCTGGCTCGCGAATGAGGTGTCAGTGCCCTTTGTGATGTCACAAAGAGCTGATTTCCAGAGTCGCGCAAGCAAAAGAAGTGAGCTAAGAGGGTTTTTTTTTTTTTGTTAAAAATTGAGTTTTTAGTCTGGATAGACGTGGTGTGAAAAAAGTGAAATATCTTAAAATGGTTTGGAAATTTTCAAAACTAAAATGAAATACATAAAGGATCATTTTTCTAACAGGAAGTTGTTGTTTTTTTTTGGTAATTCCCAGCTGAGCTGTGATCTGTTTCTCTGCTACCTCTTTAATCTGCACTTCCTGGCACGCTTTGAACACAGCAACAGCGCTCGCAGGCCAACACTGAAACACACACACACACACACACACACACACACACACACACACACACACACACACCTAAACACGCACATGACCGGCACTAGTGTGCACTTCTTTCTCTTCTCTTTCTGTCACCAGCAGTTCTTTTCCAATGATGCACTTGTGTAAACGCTCTGCGAATCATCATCAGCAGCAACGACGATTTAAGGGAAAAAAAAAAACTTGTAGTAGTTGTTTATCTTCCGCTTTTTCTCGCTCTTATTTTGAATTACAAGCAGTGTGTTGGGAACCCTGGACTAGCCAGGCAGTAGTCGATACACTGAAATATGGTTTTACATCCAGTAGATGCAGGAAAATTTCAACAACAAAAAAAAAAGTGTTGTGTCTTTAAAAAAAAAAAAAAAGAGATGAAAAAACAAAACAAAAGATGATGCACATGCTGCTCAGCTCAGTCGTACCTCGGTGTGCCTCGAACCCACAGCCTTATTTTGGGACAATATCAGGGGTTTTGAATCCACAATACAGGATGAGTTTGTCTCGACTCCAGTGTTCAGTCTTCACCTCCTCATTTCTTTGCTCTCGTCAGTGTTTTATCTCCCTTAAACTTCTCAATCTGGCTTTAATTAACCAAGAATTTAAAAAGTCTTTTATATAGTAATCTCCTGATGCAACTAGTTTGAGTTTTGTGTGGAACCTTTTTTTTTTTTTTCTTTAAAAAAAATTTAAAAAAATAAATAAAGGTTTTGGGGGAGCAAAGGAAAAAAATAAAATCAGTCCTGATTTGATTTCTCAGCAGTGTCCCAAGATAAGAACCTTCTCACCGGCACACCACCACTACGCGGTTGAAAACTCACACGGCCCCAAAGGCTACTGGGAAAATCAATTAAAAAAAACAAAAAACAAAAAAAACAAGATAAGGCCGTCGCCATACCAACGCTGCCGACGGCGCCACCTGCAGCCCCTTTGTGTTAGAACCTTTGGTCCGGCTTTGCGTTCGCAATCTCAGCCTGATCTTCAGTTTTTGTTCTGTTGTTGTTCTGTTGTCGCTCTGTTTTTTTTTTCTTATTTCTTTTTTTTTTTTTTGCTCTTCTCGTCTCTGAAGCTGATTCATTGTACTTTGATTACATGCATTGTACGTAGTAAAAAAAAAAATAAATACTGATAATGTTTTGGGGGAAATCACAAAAATAAAACCGCTGTACATAATGATGCAAACAGCCCTCGTCTCCTGCGACTGCTTGTGTGTGTGTGTGTTCACTTGTGCGTGTGTGTGTAAAACAAATGGATGAATTCATTCATCCATTCCCAATACAATAACTCTCTAATTCCCATTTCAAACTTTTGACATTCCAAACACCAAAATATACAAAAGGCATAAATTTAGAGAATTTGATCCACGCTGGTCACCAGCAGGTGGAGCTCTTTGTTCACAGCCAGTCATTTAGTTGGTAAATTCAGTTTTGTTTTTTTGTTAATATTAAAGTTTGTACAATAATCAAAATGACAAGTTTCGAGTTTTTGTGTGTCAACTTTAATTCTAAAGAAGAAATATCCCATTCAAAGTTCATTGTTCAACTGTGAGTGATAACGGGATTACTTACATTTTACCTAATCTAATCTCAGGCAGGATATATTTTACGCCTATTTAAGTCAATAGGGGGCGCCAACACTGCAGTTACAGACACTTGTATTCGATAAAGCTGAGTGGACTAAATTATCAAAAAATAAATGAATTAAACTTGTTGAAACGTTTATTTTGGATTGTATAATTGGAGCTCATAAGTCAAATTGAAGGTAGTCGAGTGAAAAGGTAAAATCACAGTTGATTTCAATGCCTGTTTTTCTGATTTTGATTGATGATTTTGTTATTGTGGTCATGACTGATCTTTGGAAACTTTATTCATCCTTATTGAATTTTCCCTTTTATTAAATAAGACACAGTTGCAGACTTGAGTTTTTACAGGCTGAAATCTCAGATTTGATTTGTGGTTTGGACTCCTTTCATCACCTGCCTCTACTTCTTTGCCCCCCCTATTTAACTGCGATAAAAATTTCCGCTCAGGGTAAAAAGATTCGTGGCTGCTTTGCGCCGCCGCCGCCACATGTCCAGGGGGCGGAGCTTCAGAAGTGTTCTCACCGCTCGTTGTGCTCCAGGAGATCCTGGACTTCCCACACTGGACGGAGAGACAAAAGGGCCACGCAGCCGCTCGCTGACCTATGATGCATGATGGGAGCGTTCGCCGAGCGTCCGTGATGAGAGTCACCCGCACGGCATTAGGGCAGCTTGATCCATCATGTGACCCCCCCCCCCGAGACAGGACGCCGCACACGGTCGTCAATGGCCTCAGTAAACAGGAAACGAGGAGGAGACGGACGCTCGGCTCGCTGATGTGATTGAGAAACTGTTTTTAAATCTGCTCAGCGGACGGCAATTAATGCCTCGTGTCACAGATTCAAGAAAAGTTCTGGAAAAAAAAAAAAGATTCCTCAAGAGTTTTTCACCCGTATTGACCTGACGGCGTCCTGCGGCGGTTGCACGTCCACGTTGCTGAGCTCCCGTCCCACCGAGGTTCTGGTGACCCCTGTCATTTTGTTTTGTTTGGTTTTTTTCCCCGAGACCATCGGAGCGTCAGGACCAGGCGACCGGCATCCCCTGCTCCCCCAAACCCCAGTGGGTTCTGGCCAATCGGATGTGCCCATCGGTCGTTCCCAGTTGACTGGAGCTCGGCCTCTACAGCCCGTTTGCTGTGAGTCGAGGCTCCAGGATTGTTCTCCTGCAGAACTTTGCTGGGAATAGAATAGAATAGAACCGAACAGAATAGAATAGAACAGAATAGAATAGAATAGAACAGATGAGCCTTATTGAGCCCAAATTGGGAAACTACGCTGTTGCAGCACTAAAACACTGCAAAAACAAACTGTACAGTAATTACAAGAATCATTCAAGCCAATCTCTTTTTATCAAACAAACAAGAGCAGATGTGCAAAAGACAGTCAGCTGTGCAGAGGCAGGGAACCTGTATAACTTTCTGTAGCCCCGCCCTCATCAGGCAACTGCAGCCGAAAACAGGCTCGGCGGATAAAAGTTTTGAATGTTTATGTTGTCGGTTTTCGAGGTTTTTGTTCTTCTCCTCCTTCTTCCTCTTCTTCTCCTTCTTCTTTTCCTGCGGAACGTCTCGGCCCCGGTTTGTTTTGCCTCGGTGGCGCGGCTCCTCACGGCCGTTCGAGTCTGAGCTCAGCCTTGAAGTAAACACCAACACACACCAACACACACATGCGCATCGCACACGCATCCACTGCAGCATCCAGGCCGCCACATGCCGCAGTGCACTGCGGTCTGATGAGAGTCGGGGAGCGACTCCTCCGGCCGCGACGTCACGGCCCCTTCGTGACGCCACGGAGTTCAGAAAAAGCGACGCGGTGAAAACACTTGAGCAGAAACGAACGCGGCCGCACGCTGCTGCCGCTCCAGGTCTTAACGCCAGTCAAGTTCCGCGCTTTAGATCCTCGAGTTTCGACCGAAACCGCAGCTTCTTTATTTATTTATTTTTTCCTCCCTCCAGAATATTTTGTTTTTATGCGAGGTACCGAAAAAAAGAGAGCGAGAGAAAAGCCTCCGAAAACATTCAGGAGACACTTAAAGTGTCTGAGTTATTACTTAAGTTATTACTTGAAGGGGGAAAATGCCGGATTTGTTCTGTCTGTGTCAGCAAAGTCCTTGAAGAAACACTTTCTAACTGAATAAAGACATAAAAACAAGTGTAAAGTTACAGAAGCTGTCGGCTTTGGCCTCCCGAGCCAGCCGCTCCTGACAGCAGAACGTTTCGTTTTTCTTCTATTTGCCGGGTGGGGGGGGCGACTATTTTCTGGGGCCCGTGGATTCATGCTAAATGTGTGTTTCTGGTTGGCGCGCTTGCTGGCGTTGGGGCCGCAGGACGGCTGCCACGACCTCCGCCGTGTCGTGCTGCTCCCATTCTCACGTCAGCGCCGCTCGGCATTCCCGGCGGACGGGGAGTGTCCCGGGCAGCGTTCCGAGGCGGCCCGAGGGTGTGACTGCCACAGCTGCGGACAGATGTTGGGGGGCGGTGCGGGACGCCGTCCTCGTTTGTGACTTGACGGGGTCAAGTGCGGAGAGACGACGGGAATTTGTGTCTCTGCCCGCTGTATGAAACTCGTCTCTTGAAGCTGCTTCATCAAATCAAAGCGCGTAAGAGCGACCGAGGTGGATGTTTCCTGTTTTGCGCCTCCTCCTTTTAAGAGTTGCATAATGTCACTGATAGACTTCACCACAGAACAGAACAAATGGCCAGGATCTTAAATTAAACTTTTTCAGCAAGGTGTCTTTCAATAATTTTCACATTTTGCTGCTTTGCCAGCTATTTCGAACCATTTTTTTGAGTGTTTTTTTGGGTGTCACCAACAGAGGATAACACAGCAGCTGTTGTTTCCTGAGTCTCCACCGCATTTCTTGATCAAAAGTCCCGGGTCCACCCAGTCCGAGACCGAGCCAAGGCCGAGTGAAAATGCCTCTGAGTCCAAGACGAGACCGAGACCCTTAAAAAGTGTTCTCGAGACTGTCGTATACTGCAACACTGTCTCTTTAGCTCCATGAATGAACATGGAATGACGATGTTGGGAAGTTTGTATAAATCCCAAAACGGTGCGCTGCTTCTGTGCTGTTTCGCACATTAGCTTAGCAGAAGTCAACGTCTTCTGTTACTATATTGAGCTGGCTGCAAATAGACGACAAAAGACGCTATGTATTCTCCCTATACTTCTATCTCTGTCTCTATCTCGCCCGCACTGCATTCTTGTGTTTTTCTTTTCACCCCAACCGGTCAAAGCAGATGAGCGCCCTCTGGAGTCTGGGTCTGCTTTATGTTTCTTCCTACCGGGGAGCTTTTCGTGCTCTCGGAGGCTCACTTGGTTTTCCTCTGATTAAACAAAGCGCTTTGAGATGCCTGAAGCGATTTAGGGCTGACAAATAAAACTTGATGGATTGATTGATTGATACAGGTGGTGCATGATCGCTGGTGAGTCGCAAAAGGACCACCTGACTAAAACACATGGAGCTAAAAGATGCTAGCAGGTGTTAGTGCTGACCACGCTGTTAGCAGCAAGGCTAGTTGGACAACTTTTCTCCTCTCCTTTGTAGTTAAAAAAAAAAACGGCGGCAATGACAACCCACCATGGACCAACGGCTAGGCAGCTAGCCACTACAGAGCCGCGGTTCGCTTGCAGCCTGGCTGCCCCGCCCTGAATTCTACCTGGAAACAACTTGTCCGGTTAGCTTCCAGGTTTCTGTGGAAAGATCCTCCCTCCTTCTCTGAAGCAGAACATCCCAAACCTCTGAATATTTTTGCGATACAAACTGGAGCCTGCACGGAGCAGAGGGACATGCGGGACCGCAGAAGAAGAGGAGAGGGGTGGCGCGTGAGACGCGGCGTTGCGGCGGCGAGAAGGGGCGGAGCTGCGGCAGCGCCGCTGACGCACGAGCCCAACGCCGAGGGAAGGGCCGGGATGGAAAGGAATCTCTGGAAGGGATCGGCAAACCTCGAGACGAGGTCAGGAAGCCACTGGCGACACACACACACACACACACACACACACACACACACACACACACACACTGGAGTAATAAAACAGTTAAATCGCAGCCTAATGGGCGAAGATCATGGACGGGGTTGCGATGGTGGAAACCGACACTCTTCAACTCTCAAACACACACACACACACACACACACACACACACACACATTCTTTTCCCTGCTGGAAGACACAACACAGCGAGTCACGGCGGTTTCTTCTTCTTCTTCTCCTTTTTCTTCTGCATGTACGGCCCCGTGGCTCCGCCCCTTTTCACCTGCGTACCTGCACGGTCTCAATGGTGACAACACACACACACACGCAATGGTGCAATGTGTGTGTGTGTCTGTTTGTTTGGATGTATTTCCTCTGTGTGTTCATGCACACGCAAGACCTGAACCCTTAAAATAAATGTGTTTATTTTTAAAGTCATGTGAATAAATGCACATGCTGTTTGTTTGCCCACTGACCTTCCTCAGCATATATGCTCTGTGTGTGTGTGTGTGCGTGCGCGCGCGGGTGTGCGTGTGCACCCTGTCCGTTCGGAGCGTGGGAATGTGGTGGAGGATTTCTGCGGTATTTTTAATGTTTGTTATTAAATATTACCACAAGAGACCATGACCAAACCCCAGACACTCCCCCTCCTCCCTCATCTCCCGCTCCCCCCTCTCCCTCTTTCTCCCTCGCCCCCATCCCTTTTTTCCCCCCTCTCCTCGGATTACAGCGAAACCAAAAGACTCTCCGCTCTGCTTGTATAAATTCAGCACTTAAGGCGGAGGCCAAGCAGGCGGATTTAGAGGTCGAGTCACTCTGGCAGGTGTTAAAAAAATAGTCATAAAAAAAAAAAAAAATCGAGTCGGGGGCGCGGGGCTTTCTCTGTGTGTGTGTGTGTGTGTGTCACAAAAATTATACACTGCTGTAAGCTAACAACTGTGCTACCTTTCTTGGCAGATTTTTTTTTTTTTAACCAAATTTGGACAACCAACTGTGGTGCAACTGCTCTTTTTTTCTTCTTCTTTTTTTTTTTTTTTTTACATCAAATTAATTATTTTTAAGCAAGCCCCCCCTGCAGGCCGTCGTGAACACAATCTGGAATTTCCCAAAATGATTTATCTGATCATAACAACCTTTTACTCACACAAGCGAGTCATGATTTTTTTTTTTCCTACTTTTCAAAAGAATTTTTATTTTTTTTCCCCAGTTGGTTCAGCCTGCGGTCACTTCCAAAAGTCAGAAGAAGGACTTGTAGTTGTGTAATAAACTGCAGTTGTTCAGGCCCGTGAATCACGGAGAGAGTTTCAGGCGGGGCAGAATCACTACCTTGTTTTTGTTTTATTTTATTTTTTTCCTCGTCGATGACGGCCAGATTAAGTGTTTATCCGATCCTCCCGACTCTGCGCCGTCGATGCCTCTGCGAGATATCGAACTTGTGCTGCCAAATCAGTGCTGCGAGTCACCGCGGCTGGAAGGATGGTCTGCCGCTTCAGACTCACTGTTGAGGCGAGATTAGCGTTGTTTCTGAACGTCGCTCCTCTCCTCTTTCCCTGCTCGGTGCTAGTTGTCGGCCGACGTCTTTGCTTACTAGCCGTCTGCCTTAGTTAACGTCTAACATCTGGGTGACCCGATTTATATTAACATAAAATAGCAGCTGGTCAAAGTAAGTAACGAATGTTAGCTCACATCTCATGCTAATGTTATCTCATGATAATGTAGCCAATGTAGTTAATTAGCTATTGTAGCTAATGTAATCTCAATCTCATGCTCAAGTTTATGTGAGCTAACATAGCTAACGCTAGTTTGGACGAGGTGACTGACACTCACTGGTCGCTAAATCTTTAGTTGCCATGTTGCTAGTCTGAAGCCCTATGTCCAATAGGGGTGAAGCAGAGTAAGTAGGTAAGCAAGTCATTGCTAATGCATGTGTCAGTTTTGGTTAATGTGAGCTATGCTAGATAACATTTTTCAGTTAGTTTTTATTTTAGTTAGCATTGGGTTTTGGGGGCTTCAGTTCAGTGGAAATGTAGACGCAACATAAATGCTTCATCTAATGTTCACGCTACCTTAATTACTAATTAGTGCCAGTCAGTTTTTTTGCTTTTTTGGCATATTTTATAGCTCTTTGAAGCCAAAAGAGAGAAAGAGAGTCACGTTCATGTCCTGTTTTTCTGGGTGTGGATTCTGAGTCAAGCGCGACCTGCTGTTACTCACCTCAGAGGGGAAACAAGAGGTCGTAGTGTGCCTTCGCATCACGTGCTTTGTGTAAGAATAATAATAATAATAATAATAAAAAAAAAGAACCACCCAGTCCAGTGCACAGTGTCGCCGGTCAGACTGCAGTCGGGCCGCCCCGGCGTGATGCACGGTCAGAACCGAAGAGGTCCGAGTCTCTGGGTGGAGCGGACAGATGGCCGGCGTCATTGCCGCAACACTAAACATCTTGTTTGACTTCGACAGATATTTGACACCGTGTTCGGACTCGGTACCGACCGAGGAGGCCCTGAGGTGGTGGTGGTGGTGGTGGTGGTGGTGGGTGGGGACTGGGGGAGGGGTCAGAGGTCGTGTAAACAAGACTTTTTTTTCAAATATAAAAGCACACAGCAGGAGGAACTATTTTTAGCTGATTGAGCTGAGTGAGCGCGACTGTTTTTCATCTGTTTTGCACTAGTGTGTGTGTGTGTGTGTGTGCGTGTGCGTGTGCGTACGTGTGTGCGTGATGGAAGCCCTCCAGCGGCTCGAGTCGACCTCTCTTGTTTGGGGACGAGCCGTGATTAATAGTTTGTAGGGAGAGTCGTGATTTATCGCTTCGGCCTTTTATTAATGTGCGGTTTGACTTTTTCTTGGGATCCCTGCAGGATGTGTGTTTTGCTTTAGTTTTTTTCTCCGCCAGATGTTTTGCGACTCGACAAATTCTGTCACAACTTTTTTTTTTTGCTATTAACATTGATCTATTTTTTTTTTTTTTCGCTTTTTATTCGTGATTTTGGCGTTCTCCTCCCATCAGCCCCTTTTTTTCCCCTCGGTGTGTCACCCCCATTCCCCCCCTTGCATCCCTCCCTGTTTGTTCCCCCCCTCCCACCCTCCTTCTCTCTCTCTCTCTCTCTCTCTCTCTCTCGGTGAAGTATGTGAGAGAGCAATCACGGAGACTCCAGGCTTTTCCGCACAAGCAGCCAAATTTATCCTTGCGGTTTTCCGCGTGTTTATTTTTGGGGTTACACTATTTTTTTTTTTTTTTCTCCGCTCCTCCTTCAGGGACGACATATCTGCGGGAAAACCAAACGGTCCTGAGTGAGAGAGAGAGAGAGAGAGGGAGAGAGGGAGAGAGAGAGAGAGAACTCTCCCTCGGGGCAAAACGTGGCGGCTCGATAAAATAGGAAACGGTTTCTTTCTTTTGTTTATTTATTTATCTATTTTTGTTTGTTTAGGAAGATTTGGGGGAGAGTGGAATTAAGATTCTCCCCAGGGTCCCGTCCTCCGTCTGAGCCGGGACGGGTTCGTCGCTCCCTTCATCCCTTTGTTTGTTTTTTGAGATTCCTCCTCCTCCTCCTCCTCCTCCTTCTTTTTTTTCTCTCCAGCCTGTGAAAACAACAATTTGAGTCCCGTTTTTAGACGCAGTGAAAAAAACCCAAAACAAAACAAAACAAAAAAGCAGCTATAGCGCCGTTTTTAAAAATACCGCCGTAAATTCTGACGGCCGTCGCACCAAAACATCTCACAGCAGCGACTCGGAGAAGAAGAAGGAGGAGGAGGAGGAGAATAAAAAAGGAAATCTCTATTTTTGCAGCGAGCATTCCTGAGCAGACGTCCTCCCTGCGGCCCTGCAGCCGGCTCCTCGGGGAAGATTCCTCCTCTCTCCGCGGCTCAACCCCGCGGCCGTCGCTGGAGGATGTGCGTGTGGGTTGTGAGGAATTCTGGGAGAGAGAGAGAGAGAGAGAGAGAGAGAGAGAGAGAGAGAGAGAGAAAGAGCGGGGGGGATCCTCCTCCTCCGCTCGGACTTGTTGGTTTGACCTGCGTTTAACACGCTGTCTGTTTGAGCGATCTGCTGCTGCTGCTGCCGCTGCTGGATTCATGGAATCGGCTCCTGTTTGTGCGGCTGGTGGGCGAGCGGCGCTCCGCCGGCGTCGAGCTGGCCGGTGGGCGAAGAAGCTCTTCCTCTCTCGGCGAGACGCCTCGTTATTCGTCTCGCGCAGCGGAAACTGCGGCAAAGGAAACTCCTTCCACCTCTGGGAAGCTACGTTGGTGACTCTTAAACGGCCGGCGGTACGGCAGAGGTCGGAGGTCAGCTCTGGAACCCCTCGCGTCCACCTTACCAGGCTCCGGCCTGAAGCGTTTATTTATTTATTTTTTTTCCAAGCTAAGTGGCACCGATTGGCCTCCGTTTGGTTGCGGCAAAAAGCAGGAAAGCGCTCCCGCAAGCTGCGCGTGGAGGAAAAACGGAAGACACACAAAAAAAAAACCCCCTGAAACCTCAGATGCATGAAAATTGCAGATGCCTGTACGATGAACTTAAAATTTTGAGGGCGCAAGGTACATCCGTATGGCAAAATGGCCCCAGGCACGACTTGGGTTTCCGTGAAATGTTGTGCAAATAAAAAGAAAAAGAAAGAAAAGTAGAATAAAAACCAACAACACGAGGTGCCTTCTTACAAAGAACTGAGGTTTAGCTTCAAAAGAAAAGAGGATGTGTGTCGCTTCTTTTCCCGTCACTGGAACCGCTGGTTGAGCTGCCAGCACCGCAAACCTGAGCGTTTTTAAAAATGAAAATAGAAATTCCTCCACAAAAAAACCCCTTACGTTTTTCACTTTTGCACCGGATGACCGCTTCCTCCGTTCGCGGCTGATCATGTGACCAGCTGCCGTCGCTTTGTCTAATTGCGCATTGTCCCCCCGCCCCCGAGGGGACGGCGGCAGTGGTGCCTTTGGAGTTTGGAGGCCTTCGGGGACACAAAGCGGTTGTGCGGCGCTGATTGGAAGCAGAGGCGGCGAATCCAAACATCTCCAACAAGCAGGTTTGGCGCGGATTTAACACGGCGGGCGACCGACGCAGCAGCTCAATAAATGCCCGCCGTGAGGACGTTTACGGCTCTTGCCCGTTAAAAACAAACAACAACAAAATGTTGTTTAAGGGTTTTCGCACAAATAAACACAATGTCACACTTCGCGCGATAACGACGTCTCAGCTGTGCCGACGTGCTGATGAAGATAGGTGGGAAAACATCTCCTTTCATGTGTCTGGTAAAGACAGCTAGCTTAGCGTAGAAAGATTAGCCTAGCATAAAATCTATCGCCACATTTTTCTCAAGATTTGTTCTTGTTTTTTCAATCAGTTGTCTGAACAACCACAGATAAATGTAAGTTTAAGTAATTGAGTTTTGTTTTTTGTACCATGTGACTCAGAATTTAATTGACCTCTTTGCTCATCACCATCTGCAGGGCACAACACAACGCTAAACACCGACTAGCGAGTGAGCTGCAGCTGTTTAGCAGCTTTTTGATGAAGTCCAGTTGCGGCTACGCACTTTTGCACACTTCTTCAATCCTCCCCTCACTTCCCCACTTAAAGAAAGTGTGTTATTGGGAAGAAACTCCTGGAGTTTATCCTGAACCTCGTTCCTCTCCGCAGCGGGAACAACTGTTCCACATTTTATTTCATCATCCCGGAATTATTTGTTTAGCTGCTTCTGCTGCGTCCTGGTGACTTCACACACTCTCACAGTTCCCCGCCTGCGGTTCAGGACCAGGCCTGGGGCCTCCTGCTTGACCCGGTCAGAAGATAGATGTGTTTTTAAAAGGCCTCAAGTCTCTTCTGGCAACAGCTTCGAGTAAAAGTACTAATTATAGTGTTTTTTTGTTTTTTTTTTAAACTTTTGAACTTACTTGGGAAAAGAGAGGCCAACACTTAGTGTCAGGTCACCTTTGTGGCAACCATCAGTCGCTGTTGTGCATTCATCATGACTCAGACTCACTGATGTGGGTCCCTGCAGGTCTGAACGGGTCTAAAAATATCCCAGTTATGGTCCCGGAGTCGCTGTGGCTCCGGAGAACCGTAAATCTTGGGAGTGTGCAGCTGAGAGCATCGAGGTCCCTTCAGAGAGGAAGTGACTTCACGAGACTCTGGAGGGGAGGCTGGTATGCAACACACACACACACACACACACGACACACACACACACACGGCAATCGACCTGGGAGGTGCCAGACTGGTGACGGAGTGTGTTGCCGTCTTAACAGACTGCAGCTGACTTAAAAATGCAGCTGGGTGAAACACTTCCTGTTTTGACAACGGCCTCCCTGAATTGTGAAAAAAATTCTTTATCGCTGACTATTTTCTTGCCCCTTGAGTTGAAAACGACTCTTCATTTTCTAGCTTCAGTTTTCTTGTATTTTGCTTCCAGTTTACCAGAGGTCAGTTTTTGGATCAAGGTTGGCTGCGTTCAGACTGCAGGCGAATCCAATTCAAATCAGATTCCTTCTCAAATCCGATTTTTTTTTTAGGGCTGAGTGTCCACAATGTTTATAGCGAGTGCCCAAGGTGGTTTCAATCCGTTTTGCAAAAATTCGGATTTCATGTGATTTGTGAGTGTTCAGACTACAAAAGAGCCATCCGGTTTCAATCTGGATTGGCTAAAAATCTGATTTTGGCTGTTAGATGGACCTCGTTCCTCCAAAACTTTTTTTCTGTGGGCTCTTTAACGGCGGCCGCGTGAAATAAGTCGGCCAGCAGATTTTGGGGGAAGCAGTCCTGACGTTTGGGGACGCAGGAAGCAGGAAGTTCCAGGAAGTTCCAGGAAGTTCCAGGAAACCACCTTCGAATCATCTCCTCCCTGCTCTCCTCAGCAGGAATCCCACCGTGCAACGCTCCCAGATGTGCAACCATGTGGCGTAATCTACACCCCCCCCCCCCCGAAAAAAAAAACAAACAAAAAAAACTCAATCACTTGCAGGCGAAGCAAAGAGAAGCTTGAGCTGCAGAAGAGGCGAGAGAGGGAGGAGTCGGCGCCGCCCACCACCCCGAAAACCAAACAACCAAACATGTGGAAGTGAACGTGTGTCAAGTATGAAGTGTGTGCAGCTTCGGCAGCTGCTAACGTTATCAGCAAATTGCAATCCACACACACACACACACACACACACACACACACGCGCACACACACACACACACAAAAGTGCAAGGAAACTCAGACATTTTTATTCTCTTCTTATCAGCTGCAACAAACATGTAAAAAAGATCTATCTCTTTCTCTCTCTCTCCCACACACACACACACACACACCTCAATTCAAAACATTTTTTTCTGTTTGCCCCCCCTCCACACACACACACTCACACACACACACACACACACACACACACACACACTCACACACAAAATGAGGGTTTTGTCTGAGGGAGGCAGCAGTTGTGAGTAAGAGCAACAGCTGCAGGATTAGAGAGGAGTGTGTGTGTGTGTGTGTGTGTGTGTGTGTGTGTTTGCGCGTCTAAAATAGTCGCAGATCGGAAAAGCTGGACCGTGGAAGGCTGTCAGATGTGAATGGGAGGACGGGACGCGGGGAAATAAAATAAAAATCCCCTCTGCCACTTTCCTCCCTTTCTCCTCCAGCCATTGTTTTTTCCTTCCCCCTCCTCCCTCTTTCCGTCCGTCCGTCCGTCCGTCCGTCTGTCCAGCGCCACATCCTCGCCTCGCGCTGACGGATATCACAAATCCGTCAGCGCCATCTGGCCGAGCCGTCACTGGGCCCCTGTGTGCAGGCCGCTGCTAAATATAAAACAATGCGCCGTCTCTTTAAGACCCTCGCTTGTTGGTTCGGACACCCTTTGGCTCCCGTGGCGTCGCCGCTCGGCGTCCGATTGGCTGTTTTTTCACAGCGACTTCCTGATTTAGCCGCTCTCTCTCCTTCTCGGTCGGCCCGACGTGACTTTTTTTTTTGAAAGTGTAGTAACACCAGGCGACATTCACAGCCGCGACTGAGGTGTTGAAATGCGTGCACGCGCACACGCGCATGCACACACACACACACACACACACACACACCCGAACACAAGTGACTTGTGAGGACACGTACTGCACACTCACACAATGCTGCTAAAATTGTAGATGCTATTATGTTGCTGCTCTGGAAGGATGTGATGGAATCACTTCCTGATTGTGCAAACGATTTGAGAGCACTTTGTCCAGAGAAGGTGATTGATTGATTGATTGATTGATTGATAACTTGTGTTAATGACGAACCGTGTTTGCAAAGTTCGGCCTCAGACGGCCCAGATAGACTCCTCCAGCCGCAACGGATGGATGGATGGATGGATGGATGGATGGAAAAGCCAAAGCAGGACTTCCTGAAGCCGGTTTTATCCACTTCTGTTCCGTTTGGTTTTTAACGACGACCAAAATTACGGCAGAAGTGTCACAGTGTTTCTCATTTGGGAAATTTCTTGGCAAACAGAGAAAAAACTTGCTGGACTTCCGCCCCCCTGAAATCAAATCGTTTCTTCTGGAGTTCTGCCCGCTTGGCTCTCGTTTTTGTCGTTCCACGGGCGTCGATCCCAGTTAAGGTTAGAGTTAATATCTGACCTCTGACCTCTACGACACAACACAACAGCCGAGTTCAACACTCAAAAACCTTGTCCAACCCCATGCTTGTCATCGCGCTGCTTTATTAGTGTCTTTTTGCCTGTGTGTGTGTGTGTGTGTGTGTGTGTGACACACACACTGCAAGTTGTGTTGCTGTGTGCGTCATCTCTGATGGCTCGCGTTGAGTGTGAGCCGATATTTTCCCGCTCTTTGCGTCCATGCTTGCGTCCCGCCGAGGAATTTTTCAGCCCTGCTTTGTAAATAATCTGTCAGCTGGTTGATTTTCCAGCGGCGTAACAACTCTGACCTCATTGGACCGTTTCACTCAAAAAAGTGTTTTTTCTTTTCTTTGTGCAGTTGTGAGCGAGTGAACGGGTTCACCAGGTGTTTTTTTTTTTTTTTCATGCATTTTTAAATTTTTGTGTTATTTTTCCGCGCCGTGAACTTCCGATTCTGCTGCTTTCCCGGCGCAGCCGGAGGCGGGCGGGGTCGGCCTGGCTGGCAGCGAACTCGCTGCTGTTTGTGCCGAAAACCACCGTTTATTTACTCTCCAGCTGCGGCGCCCTAACAACAGGCTGTTAACACCCGCCGAGGGGGAGGAGGAGGGGCAGGAGGAGGAGGAGGAGGAGGAGGGTGGTGGGTTCGAAGAGGTTTGTTTGCGATGCTATAATGACTCGCAAGAACTCGTCTGTTTTCCGTGCGCGAGCTGTCG
Organism: Thamnaconus septentrionalis; assembly: GCA_009823395.1. Classification (NCBI taxonomy): domain Eukaryota; kingdom Metazoa; phylum Chordata; class Actinopteri; order Tetraodontiformes; family Monacanthidae; genus Thamnaconus; species Thamnaconus septentrionalis. The sequence goes on from CM020512.1 coordinate 10,043,098, forward strand.
TCGCGTCGACGTGATGCGGATCGTCCCGCTGCGTGTGTGTGTGTGAGTGATGAGGAAGATTAGGAGGAGTGTGAGGGGGCTTCAGTGACAGAGCAGCAGCAGCAGCAGCAGCAGGGAGTGGTTAGCATGCATCATCTGCAGATGTGACTGGCTGCTGTTTTATTAACAAATGAACAAAGCACAAACAGGTGGTGGGAGGGTGGGGGGGTGTGGTTGCAGACTGATGGTGAAGATGCGGTTAGTGATGATGGATCATGAGATTAAAAAGGTTTGTGGAGCCACAAGCTGCCTTTCCATGACAGTTTTTTTTTCGCAAAAGTGATATTTCTAAAATTCGTACAATTGCGATTTGCAGGTGTTTCCATTGAATGATCCGAAGCGCATCGGCCGTAATTCTCGTAAAATCTCGTCCCGCGTACGAGATTTACGAATTACATTGGCTTTTGCTTGTTTACGTTTGTTTGCTTGTCAAGAATGGTTGTTATATTTTCCTCTTTGATTACTCGTAAAAAATATTCCGTCTTCTCCTCCGTCCAAACATAACGCGCCATTTTCACTTGAAGTGAACTGGTCATGTGACCCCATACGTCACGTCCAGTGACGTGTAAATGCGGGAAAAAAAAGTGTTTACATGACACTTGAGAGCGTCAAAACCTTTTTAACGATATTTAAGAGGTTTTTCGTAGTTGAGTTGTTTCCATTAGCAGTTTTTTATTGCGATATTTAGGTTTTGCGCAATTCGAGGGGTAATGGAAACGCAGCTAGAGTTAATCATGCAGCAGATTTCGTCCTCTTTGCTGCTTTTTATCCTGCGGTGGTGAAAAAAAACAACCTGCTGACAGGCTTCACGACAAACAGCACAACTTAAGAAAAAAAGCGACTGTGTGTGTGTGTTTCTGAGACGGACGTGTAAACTTTCATCGCCGTGGCGACGGCGGCCGCGTGTGACCGGGAGGCTGCAGTTCCGTCATAACTCACAGTGTCAGTCAGACATTTACATCCAGCGGAGCGGGACGATGACATCATCGCCGCCGTGGGCTCCAAGCAAGCGTGCATCTGAGTGTGTGTGTGTGTGTGTGTGTGTGTGTGTGTGTGTGTGTTAGAGGTTAAGTAGTGTGGTCTCAGCCTCTCAGGCAGCAGCTTTCCAACATGGGTCACGTCTTTTTCCCCACCGCTGCTCGTGAACCACATGGACGCACACACACACACACACACACACACACATACACAAACACACAGACCATTCACCATAACCCACCCCCACCAACCCTCCTCCTACATATGGATGCTATAAATTCAAGCAGACCTATAAATTGCTGGCCAACACTCACTGACTTCTTGCAGCAGAACAGTTCCGACTCGTTCTGGGTTCGATGCTTTTTCTTCCTTTCTTTTTTTTTTTTTCTTATCTAATTTTATGGTAAACTTAAAGAATTTCGCCCTCCCTCCCTAATCGGCGACAGCTGACATGTTATATCGAATTGGCCTTTTTTTATGTTCTTTTTATGAATGACTTTGCAAATTTTTTTATTTTTTTATTTTTTTTACAGAAAAAAACAGCAAACTTTGCATGATTATAGTAGCACAAACATAAAAGGTTGGCTTGCCAGGAGCCACATCAAACCCCCAACACCCCACCACAAACCCCTCCACCCCTCATCAAAAAAGGATGACAAAAGGTCAGAAACCCAAAACAAGCCCACCTTGGCCGGCCGAGCTTTCCGGAGGCGTTTGAAGGCTCCGGCTTCCTCAGCGGTGCCGCCTCCTCTCAGCAACAGGCAATAAACCGAGATGACAAAACAATGTGCGCTGGGTAGGAAGCTGGTGAGTGAGGAGGGGGTCTGGCGGGGGGGGCAGTATTGCATGTCGTCTAACACTAACATTCCTCAAGTAGGTCAAGTAGAGCCGCGATTCCCAGGCTGCTCGCTCGGCGGACCTACTGATGTAACGCTGACCTACAAAAAGCTGCAGCAGCTGCAGGAGCCGGCGGGGGCCGCGCCCCTCGCCGCCCCGCTCCCGCCGGCTGCTGCGCCCCTTCAGCCTCCTCGCGAGGTTGCCGAAGTTTATCAGAGAACTTTAAAACCGAGGGTGGAATGTTTTAGACGGCCGTCAGATTGTTTTCAGAACTGCTGCTATCGGGACAAAAAGAAAAAGTCCATGGAGAAGGTTTGGAAACAGAAGGTGATTGGATGAAGTTCCTGCCTGGCCAATCAGGCGTCTCCACTGGCAGCTGAGACAGTTGGTAACAGGGAGAGGCTTCCGGTTGGTCCCTTTCTGATTCTGTCAATCAATGCGAGTTATTGCTTTTCTGCAACAAGGCACAACTTGCTGCTGTTTGGCCGCTCTTCTTGCTTCTGATTGACCATCGACCATTGACTCCTTGCATCTATTCGTAAGCCATAACCCATCAACCAATCAGAAGAAAGTAGGGGTGGGTCTTTGCTGATTTCTCTTGCAGAAAAAAACAAATAGTCGCACTGGACTTGAGCGTCAGAGTCGTTTTTCCAAGCAGGAAAACCACTCGGAAAACAAACCCCTTCAGGTTCCCGACATGATTTCTGAAGCATGTTACAGCATAAAGACCAAGAAAAATAGAGTCACATCTGTGATTTTAACCAGAGAAATGTAAATTAAAAAGGATGTACGTGGAGGTCGTCCAGGTTGTTGTAGTTTTTAAGTGCTTTGAGTTGTGTTTTTCTTGGTCACTAGAGGACGTCTCATCTTTCATCCAAAACTCTCCTGCAGGTGTTCCGGGAGTCCCAGACCTTACAGGGGAACTCCTGACTGGAGCTCCTCTTCAGGTCTTTCTTGGTGCGCAAGTAGCTGAGAAACAAGGCCAGTTGCCTACAACTCAGCACTTAAAAAAGCAGTATAGAACTTTTTTTTTTTCATTCATATGGATGCAGGCTTCAAAAAAATAGCAAAACCAGTGATAAATAATAACTTGATAATTAAAAATATTTTATTTTTGTTCTGTTAAAATAATGCTATTTGTCCTCCCTCCTCTTGTCTAAACTCTTTTCAGACGTGAGCTTTTCAAGACGGAGCGTGAAAATTCGTAAAACTCCGCCTCCTCCCGGGTCCAAGACACTTTCGCTGGTCGTTTGCAACTCGACGGCTGTTGTTTACCTGCGTTCCTCCGGCGGCCCAGTCTGCCTCATTAGACTGAGGTCGTTACCTTCAAAGGTGTTTGGAAAATCCTAATTTCAGGTTTACACAAGCAAGCCGCACTGTTTACATCTGGCCCTGGTTGCGGCTGGACGGTGCAGGAAGTTCCCGCGCCCCCACTGCTTGACTTGATGGATGGACGGCCAAGGTGTCGCGGCCAAGGGGAGCCAGCAGTGGGCAGCACTGGGCAGCAGGTGAGGAATTCCTCCAATTATCATTGAAGACACAACATAGGTCACGTTGTAAATGCTTCTTTTTAATAGCGAGCCTGCTGGTCCAAACCTTTTCTAAAAAACATTTTAGGGGGGTTCCATTTACACACGAGGCCCACATGTGTCGGAGGCCAGCTGGTAAATGTTAGTCCTGTGTTGACTCCACACACTCCTCAAGGGAAATTTCTGTCTCTTTCGCAGCCATCTGGCATTTTATCTGCGTTTATTCACATTGTTTAGCTGGCGGAAAGAAAGAAAAAAAAAGAAAAAAAACCCGCCGCCTGCTGCCGGAGACCAGGCTGATTGGACCAGTTTAAGAGCCCAAACAGGAAACTGAAACTTTCTAACACACTGTTGTTTATTTACAATCCAGGAGGCTGGAGAATTTCAAGGCTCACACTTCACCGGCTAAGATTTATCACTACCACACTTTATTGTATTATACTATACTGCATTGTTTAGTGTACCTTATTTGGGATTCTGAAATATAGAATAAATAAGAAATGGAAAAATGATCATTATTTTGTATTAATTTGATGTTGCGACATGAGATTCCACAATAAAAAGATAAAAAACACAACAACACTGCTATTAATACCATTAATACTACTACTACGACTACTACTGCTACTACTACTACTACACTACTACGGCTACTGCTTTTTCTATCTAAGATCAAAAGCATTTTTTAATAAAATGTATCTTAAAGATGAAATTAAAGCTTCAGGTCATGCGTCACTTTGCATTACATTCCGTTGAGTTCTTGTTTTTGTTTTTTTTTGTTTTTTTTGTTTTCCACCAGTCAACCGGATCAGATTTTCCGAGAGCATTTTTAAACATATGTGTAAGACCGCAGCTTTTTCCTCGCAGCTGCAACTCTGATGCGACTTTACCGAGGAGCTAATAATACATCAGCCATTATTAAATCATTATTTGGTCCCATTTCCTGGAATACTTTCTCTCCGCATTTGACCTCAAAACCAGCAGCAGCTCAACTTCTCATTAAATATCCCCCCAAAACGCGTAAAACCATCAAGAAGCCCTGAAGGAGATAATGGTGGTGTGTGATTGGCAGGACGCTTGCAGTTGGGTTTGTCCAGGCTTCTGTGTCTCGCCGTCCCTTTTTTGCTTTTTTTCCGCCACCCTTTCAATGGTGAAGCTGAGCAGACCAAGATGGTAACCAAAACAGAGGAGGGGAGCTGGAAATAAACAAACACAACAGCAGCGCAACGCAACGGCGTGCGTCTCACTTACTCGCGCGCTAATCACTGCGCACCAGCAGCATCACACCCATGTCTGGAGTCGTTGACTGAGGTGCAAACAGCAGTTTAGCAGGAGAAGGACGTGTCAGACGTGATGAAGAACGGCAAAGATTTATCTGTCTGTGCTTAGATTTGTTTTTTTGTGAAGGTCGTGCGGGAGTCAGCGACGCTGCTGTTTGGGTTCGACAACTTTCCAAAAAAATGTAACCGAATGACTCCCAACGCTGAAAGTGGGGCCAGGGCAGAAACCTGGAGGAGGATCTCTGGCTCCGATCTGCACTTTTGAGGAATTTGCATTCTTTCAGCCTCGGCACGACCATCCAATGCGACATTTTGATTCACAGCTGTGGGATTCAACATAATAATCATACTTTAATTTCTTCCACATTAATGATAAAGCAGACAAGAAGGCTCAGTGATCAGATCCTGGTCTCATGCTTTTAATGTGGATTTCTCCGTTACTCTAAATCAACACACCAGAAGGAGTCTGTCACAAGGTTTATATTCCACAGGTTCATTAGTTAATGGGGCTATTAGTGAGTTTCATCACTGTCAGATATGAGGTAATACAACAATTGCCAAGTGAAGCTCCATGCAGTGGTGATATTCCACCTGGGCCTCTGGCTGTTGATCTCTAGCAATTTCTCTTCTTTTGTTTACAAAGCTGGACCGGCTGAGCGTCCATTTAGAATCTCCGCCTCCTTCCTATGAACAGCAAGAAGCCGGCGCCCCTTTTTTTTTTTTTGTTGACAAGCTTGTGGCTTCCCATACGCCACTAGGGAGGGGGCGGAGCCACGGAGATGAGCAGAGAGCGAGGAGGTGGAGCTCCGAAAGCCTTTTTTGTTTTGGTTTATGTGCTGGGCTCAGCTGCGCTCTCTAGTGGTGAGAAGAAAAAATGCCTATTCCCTCCTTTATTTATTTATGTAATCACGTTAAAAACTCGTTGAGGCCGAGAGCTCTTTTCCGAAGGTGACCTGGCCAAGGAGGCAGCAGCACACGTCATGAAAAATGTATTGAAATAAATTGTCACAGTGTCGCAATTGAGTCAAAATGCAATTACATGCAGTTAATATGAAGAAAAAAAAAGCAGATGCTGTTCAGCTCAGTTTCTGTCTCTGTGGATTGGAATCAGGTCAGGAGACGGCCAATCAGCTCAGCCGTCGTCTACGTCGTTTGTAAACAGCGTAAAAACATTTGACTTGGTCAACGCTTCCTCTTCCTCTTCCTCCTTCTTCTTTTCCTTTGTCTTTTTCTTATTCGACGGGCCTCCAAATGTCCACTCGCACCCTCCCAGAAAATGTCACAATCTGCGTCACATCGGCGTCTGTGAGTCACAAAGTTGACAAGTTAAAGCCACAGTGCGAAGTTGTTGTTTTTCAGTTAAAAATAAATAAATAGCAATGTGCAGTGGAGGAATGAAAAAGAAGATGCGTGTGATGCGCTGACTCAGCTTGAGTCATTTGAAAAAGGTCAATAAAAACAATGAGTTTTCTCTAAAAATTCAAAATGCAGTCGAGCCCCACAGCAACAGCGACCGGCTGAACCGCTGTGAGGTGACGCTGTGTTCGTGTTGTAGTCAAGAACGCACCAACCGAGACCAAGACATTGTCAAGACCAGAGACTATAGAGATCGAGACCAGACCAAGACAAGACCAAGACTTCATATATCAAAGACAAATAACAACAAAACAGGAAAATAATGACCAGTGTCTTTTTCAAATTCAAGTTTGCTTCTAAATGGAACAGCAACACCTATTTTCAGCAGGGTATCTTTTAATCATTTTCTTTAACATTTTGCTGCTTTGCCAAATATTTTGAACCATTTTCAAAAAAAAAACAACAACTTTGCTTCATAAAATTAAATAATAAATTAACTAGGATACGTCATTCTGAGTGTCATAAACAGAGCGCAAAACGGCAGCAGCTGGATTCTTTTTGGTTATTATCTGTCATTGCGGTGTTGGCTGAGCCTCGACTGGTCCGAGACCGGGACCCTTAAAAAGTGGTCTAGAGACCAAGACCAATCTGGAGGACTACGACACTACGCTGTGACCTGCGGATCCTCCTGACGGCGACTTTGACAGCCTAATAAATTAAAGCTACATTGAGCAAATGTATAAACCACTAATGAAAAGTAAGAAAAAAACAAACGCTTCTCTCTCGTCTGCTGGCAGACATGCAGCTCTGAGGGGACCTCGCCCTTCTTCTATTCACTCATTTAATGACAAACACATTCTCCGCTTTTCGGACACACACACACACACACACACACACACACACACACACACACACACACGTAGACTTCCGTTTTTTTGTTTTTTTTTCCCGTCAGGCCTTGGATGGCGGCGGCCTCAGCAGCGCTTCCCTCGGCCAAAACCAGACTCAGATGTGTTGAGCGGCTGAGATAAATAACCTGCAGCGAAAAAAAAAAATTACAAAGGACCCCAGATCCAGATCACCGCCACTTGCTTCCAATTAAATCAAGGCCTCGCTCATTAAAATGTTTCATCGCTGGGATCAGAGCGAGACTCCCAGCCTCCTCCTCTCGGGGACGCGGGTCTACATGTCGCCGGGGCCGCTGATGGGAGGCGGAGCCTGGCGGGAGCAGGCCTGCTCTTTATTTTCACCTGGGAGGCCGAGCTGAGCCGAGCCGAGCCGAGCTGAGCTGAGCTGGACCAGGCCCACAACTGATCCTCATCATGTGGGAGTGATGGAGCGCTCAGCTCAGCATTTCCACCCCGATTTTTTTTTCTCTTTTTTTTCAGTGATCCTGAGTTTGCGTCATTTTCTCTGGATGGCGTCAGGGAGGCCCTGGAGAGGAGAGGAGAACCCCTCAGCTTTCATTAGCGTTCCGAAGTGGCCTGCTACACTGACGTCATTTCACATAAATAAATAAATAAATGAACGAATTAACGAAGGAAGGAACGATGCCGGGCGGCCAGTTTCAATACTACCCCTGCTGAACTTGCCTGGAGAGCCGCCGAGAGCCATTATAGCGGGTTGGGGGGGGGAATTGTTTGTCTTTGCGCAAAATTGATTTGTCAAAATTTAATTTTTAAGAAAACAAAGGGCAAGACTTTCTTTTTCTCGCTGAGAGGTTGCGGGGGGTTTATTGGAGGGAGAAGTGCCGCAGCTCGTGCTGCTCGGCCGCCTGGTTTTCATCCCAGCGTGAAACGGATCTCCCCGAATGTTTGCAATTAAACGAACCAAAAAAAAAAAAAAAAAAGGGGCGAAAGAGGAAATGCGGACGGGGTTTGTTTCCACCGGGCGGTCGGAGCGGACAGCTGCGAGCGCTGACGTGTGAAAGCGCTGCCAGGTTCGGTTCTGCACCAGTCCAGCCGCTGCGCTCGGCGCCGCCTCCGCCGACCGACGTGTGAAAGACATCTGCAGCTGCAAAAGTGTTTCGGACACGACGTCAAAACCAGAGCGGCGTGACGTCCGTCGCAAAGTTGGACAAATTCCCCTCCTGTCCTCCCCCCAAAAAAACAAAACAAATCGAATGTCATGCTCGGACTCAGAGCCTCACGTCACTTTCGTCCAGCGCAAACACCTTTTTTTTTTTTTGCAGCGTCATACTGAAGAAGTCTCACTTTAAAGCCGCAGGCGGTCTCTTTTTCTGGTGCCCGACGGTGCGGCCGCGAGGAAGCAGCAGCAGTCGTGTGTGTTTTTTTTTATGATTCAAATTTTTAACACAAAAAAGCGTTCAGCGATGCTAGGTGTCGCTAGCCTAGCTAGCTAGGTGCTTGGTGTCGTCTTCAGATTGGTGATTGGTGCCTCAATCAGGCTCTTTTAAGTTCAATAAATATCGTTCCCATTTCAATTGGAAGCTTTCCACTCAGTTCATTAGTCTGTATGACGAGCCCTCCAGTGCAGCTAATCTGGCTAAATTGCGCCCGGGTGTGTTGAAACATCCTGCCGAGCAGGAAGTGCTGCTGCGGTGAGACACTCGCAGCACTGAAGGCCGCTGCTGCTTGTCCGTCTTCTCCTCAAGCGCACATTTCTTCACTCCCGACGTTCAGTTCATCAATCCGTCCAATGTTATTTGCGAAGCGCTGAATCGCATCGTCCGGAGACGTCTCAAACCAACTCCAACTTCCTCCTCCAGGGGAAGCAAGGAGCAACCGAGCCAAACCGAACCCAGAAGAAGGCTAAGAGAAGGACACTTGAACGTGAGTCACCCAATTAGACGATTGGACACGCCCTCTCCCGCTGAGGTAGGTGGGATTAAGTGAGTCGAACTTTGGGTTTAAGCAGATTTTTTATTTTTTTTGGAGTGTTCCCTCGCCGCTCACAGCTCACGCAAAAAATCGCCGCGCTTTTGCATTTCTTTGAAACCTAAACGCGAATAAAGGTGGACTTGCACCCCGGTGGCAACAACAGCTGATTCTGCAGAACTCTGGGAACCATCGACCCCCCCACTACCACCACCACCGCCCGCTGGTTCTCTTTTTATCTCTACCACTGCAGTCAGTCAACTTTCTGTGGAAGCAGCTTGTTTTCCTTCAGCAAGTTGCTTGATCAGTTCCTCCTCATGCACACACACAAACACACACAAACACACACATACGCACAGAAATTTTGACCCGGAGGGGGCCGGGGGGGAGGAAATTGAATTAGCTGGGTGTAATGCAGCTCCTTGTGTGTGTAATCAGAGCAGCGTTTTAGAATACACGACCATTGTGAGCCGGTGCGGTCGCAGAGCCGGCGACCGCTGGGGGAAGCTGTCCTTATCACTAGATATGATTACAGCCAGGGGAGTGTGTGTGTGTGTGTGTGTGTGTGTGTGTGTGTGCGTGTGTGATGCAGTGAGATTTGTGTGGGAGTCACGGCTGACTGATTTCTCGGGGAATGTGCGTCGACATGCGGCAGTTTGTGCGTTCGAATGACGGCAAGCTCTCAAAACGGAGAACGCAAACAAAGGAAAATATTTAAAAATCGGCCAAAAAACAAAAAAATCTCGTTTTTTCTTTACTCGGCTCGTCGTTATAAATCATTTTTTGCGGTCCCTCTTCTGTGTCCTCGTCCCTCAGATCTCTGCTGTGCCGCGACGGCGGCGGCGGCGACGCTGCGTTTGTTTCCACTATCATTGTTTCGCTGTGGGCCGCAGGCTGTGTTTTCCACGGTGGATGTCTTTGTTTTCCCCCACTGTGTTAATTATTTTTGTGCTGGTATTTTGCCTCCTCCTGATATAGTGTTTCCTGCTATTGTCTTTCTTCTCTTTCTCTTTTTTTCTCTCTTCCACGCCGGCTGACTCTGGAAGCGGGCCAGCCGGTCCCTCCTACCTCAAAATACACACACATAGACTCTCTCTCTCTCTCTCTCACACACACACACACACACACACACACACACACATGCACGCACACGCATTTTTTTTCTCCGCTGCTTTGTGAGGGCTGACATTAAACTCCATTGATTTTCATGAATGCCAGTCTAGCCTCGCCCTCAACCCAAACCTCACTTCATAACTCAGTTAACTCAAGTCTATTGATAAACTGGTGGAGGAAAACCGAGGACTGGCCAGAATACCAAAAACTTACAAAATAAAAAAAGTATTTTCTGGTCCCCACAATTGCAAGACACATAAGCATGCTGTGTACACACACGTTTGTTGGTCTATCTTTGTGAAGACTTCCATTGATTTTGTATTCCACTGCCTCACCTTCAGGAGAATCCTGACCCACACCGTGATTCTAGACGTACGATTTCAACACCATCTCGATCTTCACACTTGTGAGGAGAAGCCGAAGAGTCCTGACTTGGAAGAAACGCCACTCTGTTACCAGTGTTGGCGGGTAATCTATTACTAAGTAATCCACTACTGTAATTAAACTACTTTTTTAGTAACAGAGTAATGTAACGGGATTACTCCGGCAAAACTGGTAATGATATCACAATCGCTTTATCAAGTGACGATTCCATTACTTTTCTGAAATATTTTGCAAGCTAAAAATGTTTTATCATCCACAAAATGTCTGAAATTTAGAAAAACAACTGAAGACAATGATGTCGCGGATTGAGGATGCAGCCGTGCATGTAAGGTCATTGATATGCGACGACGCACCAAAACAAGCATGGCGGCAGCAAAATAAAAAACAGCGATTGCATTTGATTGCGAGAAATACAAACATTATTTTGGGTTCATCTCGTCTAAATGAAAGAATATTGTGGTTCGTTGTACATTGTTTGCGGGAAACAAGGTGTTCTCAACTGTACTACTTTATTTTTTTTAACTAAAGTAATTAGTAATTGATTACTCATGAAACAAAGTAGTCAAAGAAGGAATTAGATTACTTTTTAAGGAGTAATCAGTAGTTGGATTACTTTTATGGAGTAATCCCAACAACACTGTCATTATTCTCTCCATCTTTTCAGACGCATCTGTCGACTTCCAACCATCCTCACGTTGCTGTTGCGTTTTTTTCTTTACTACTAAACGTGTCTCATGTCTTTGTGGGAATGATTAGAATGCTTCCTTTTTTTTGTGACCCCCGCCTTTCTGTCTGTTCGTTTTCCAGGGCTCACCGCAGCCGAACCCGCACCTTGCCCACCGCGGACCTCGACCACAACATGCCGAGGAGCTCGGCTCACACCTTTATTTAAATTAATTTTAAAAAAAAGGTGACGATTGAGCAAAGAAACGTCCTGACTTAGAGGGTCTGTCGCGAGAGTCTGCTGGTCCACACAATGTCACATGTATACAAAGAACACACACACACACACACACACACGCACACACATCTCTGCTCTCCCTTCCTCCTCATGTCAGAAAACACAAGAAGTCAGTGATACAGCAAACCAACTCTGTGTGTGTGTGTGCGCGCGTGTGTGTGTGTGTTAGGGAGGAAGGGAGGGAGAGAGAGAGAGTCCACCTCTCAGTTCAGAGGGGTTAATCTCTCTCTCTCTCTCTCTCTCTCTCTCTCTCTCTCTCTCTCAGCCTCTGTTTGCCTTTTGTTGCGGCCCCTCACTTTCTCAACACTTGGACGGAGGGAACTGATACTTCTTGCCTTTGTCAGTGTGTGTGTGTGTGTGTGTGACAGAGAGAGAGAGAGAGAGGGAGGGAGGGAGAGAGAGAGAGAGGGAGAGAGAGTGAGTGCGCACATGTGTGTTTGTGCGTGCGTTCCTGTTTGAAAGTGCCGTCCGACGGTGGTGGTTTCTCCTCCTCCTCCGCCTGCCTGCTCTGGACTGGACTGCTGCTGCTGCGCCGCTGCCGGCAGGATGAGTGACGGGACGCGGTGACACGGCGCTCGGATCCCCGCGGATGAACGTTTGGCGCCGCAGACGGGTAAGAGAGAGAGAGAGAGAGAGAGAGAGAGAGAGAGAGAGAGAGAGAGAGAGAGAAGCTCGGCCGGCTGGCTCCCCAGTGGAGCAGCGTGTTTCAGGGCTTGCAAACCGGGAATGTGTGTGTGTGTGTGTGTGTGTGTTTGTGTACGTGTGTGTTGCATGCTTGTCCGGAATGCAACAGGTCACGTCTAGTTGTGTGTGTGTGTGTGTGTGTGTGTGCTGTCGCTTATGTGTTTTTTCTGCAGCACAAATTAAAAAATAAGCAAATCTCTGGATGCATTAAGAGGCAGAAATCTTCTCCTTCTTCTTCTTCTTTTTCTTCCTCGCCGCCCCGGCTCTACCTCCTCACCCCGTGCCCCCTCTCTCTCTCTCTCTCTCTCTCTCTCTCGCTCTCCCCCTCCACCCTCGCCCGGCCCGGAGTTACTCGAGTTACCGGCTTCCTCCTGTTGTTGTGGCCCCGGCGGTTTGTGTGCGGCGCTCCCACGCTCTCTCCCGGAGAGACGGAGAGGAAGGAAAACAGCGATAACCGCTCTCGGAGCTGCGGGGGGAGAAGTGGAAAGCTTTGCTTTTCGGCACCACCGTCGCCCCCCACCTCCCCCCCTCGGCGGTCTCCTCCGGCCATCGCCTTATCCCCCCCCTTTAAAAAAAAAAAGAAAGAAAGAAAAAAGAAACCAAAGTGACGATAAATAACGGAGTGTGTATTCGAATGTCTGGCTGCCCCCCTTTCCCTCCTTCTTTCTCTCTTTCTTTTTTGTTTTCTGGACAAAAGTTTTCTCTTTTCTTCAGAGGTGGTGGGGTGGCTGAGGTGGTGAGAAAATTGGAAACAGAACCACCCACAGTGGAAGTGAGTCAGCCCGGCATTTAGTGGTGTGTTGACTTTGGAAATGGCAGGGTTTGGGGAAGGACAGGAGGGGTGAGGAGAGGAGGAGGAGGTGGGGGGCGGAGGGGTGTTTGCCAGTGCCTGCTGTTCTGTTTGGTGGCGATGATGGCGGGGGTCGTACGCATGATATTTGTCTGTCGGAGAGTTTGTCCCCGGCGTGTTTTTCCTCTACTTTTCGCCGCGCCGCCGCTGCTGCTGCAGAAAAGTGGGAGCTGAGCTGTTTTGCAGCAGCCTGCCTTCAGAGAGAGAGGGGGACTGACGGAGGGGAGGAGAGGGGAGGAGGAGGAGGAGGAGGAGGAGGAGGAGGGAGGGAGGGAGGGAGGGAGGAGAATCGGGAAGCCAGAGGCTGTTTATAAAGGGAGGGAGATTGTCCATCTGGGACAGTCCCAAGCGCTGAAAGCTTCTCCACCCTGAACCCAAACACCCCCCCCACTCCCCTCCGCCGCCTCGGCCCTGCTGCTGCTGCTGCTGCTGCGTGAAAACGTGGCTGCAAAAACCTGCATCTTGCTCTCATCTGCAATTCTTCTTCTTTTTTAAAAAAAAAGAAAAAAAAAAAAAGACTTTGACCTATTCCTCTTCCTCTTTTCTTCCTGCCTGCGGCTCATCACTTCCTGTCAGATTGCTGCAGTGTACCAGACGGACGGTTTGCTTTGCTCCCTTCACTTCACTTCGGTTCCTCCAGCTCGACTCCGCCCGCCCGCTCCGCTCGACGCGACGGAAGCCCGCGGTTCTCGGTGTCATTTTGAAGTGTGAACTCTTCAGTCTCCTGCGTGCATACAATCTGCCATATATGGACGTGCGAGGGGCCAATTTTGGGCCCACGGCTGGTGACACACGCTCAGAAGAAGCCGAGTGGTGTTTGGCGGTTTGCGCGGGCTGCAACGTTATTCTGAGAAGCTGCAGGCTCGTCTTCCGCACCGCGAGCAAGCCGGGGGCCGCTGGCTGAGGACGGACGGAAATCACCTCAAGAGCGCCGCACGTGTCGATTTTCTCCATTTATTTATCTCCGAAAATCGATGCGCACTTAGCCCTCTGTTTGCAGCCTCTGGCTAAAGGTGACCCTTTGCTGGATCCGTCGCGCGTCTGGAGGCAGACGGAAAGCCAGGAGCTCAACTCGCGACTTGTCAGCTCGAGGAGAGGCGGCAAGGGGCCCTTTGTGAGGTCACGGCCGGCACTGATTTCCAGAGCCGAACGTTTGCGTGCAAAGTTTCCGAAAAAAGGGAAGCAGGTCGAAGAAGAGAAGGATGAACTTCCCTCACCAACCGAGCGTGAAGCAGGGGCTTCACGAAATGAAACAGTCCGCTGAAGCAAAACTCGTTTCTTTCTTTTATCCAACCAAATGTAAGCCCCGCCCCCCCACCCCACCCCCACCCCTGTCCTCTCCCTTTGTGTGTCCGAACCGCCGTCTCCCGCTCCTCATCCCCCGGCCGGTCTTCCTCCCTCGGCGCCGCCTGTGCGCCCAGCGATAAGGGGACAGCGACGGTAGCACTTCCTCTCCGCGACAGGAAGCAGGAAGTGTTGATTTCCAAGCCTCACACTCCCCTCAAATCACCACCCCCCCCACGTCCCTCTCGGCCCCCCTGTGCAAACGTTGCGCTCGGTCCTCAGGGGGTCCTCGCCGCCTGCACGCCTCAACACACTGGCAGGCAGGCGGCAAAGTGTGTGTGTGTGTGTGTCTGTCTGTCTGTCTGTCACCTGCGCTGCAGACAATGTCTCCACTATGTGTCTGCAGGCCGCCGGTGCTCATGGGAAACCACCTGGGGAGCTGCTCTCTCTCTCTCTCTCTCTCTCTCTCTCTCTCTCTCTCTCTCTCTCGCCCAAGCTGTCTGACCCCGAGGGTCAGAGGGGGGTTCGGCTAATTACGCCCCTAATTACGGCAAATGTTTTGCTATGGCCGCGTTTGGCCGCGCCGGCTGAGGGGTGGCGCTGTCGAGCTTAGGAAAACACAAATATCCATTCATCACTTAATGGGTTCCAGTTACGGTAGGGAGGGTGCGAGCCCGTGAGAAAGAAAAAAAAAAAACACACAACACACACACACACACACACAAGTCTGGTGTCGTAGTGCTCGAGACCTTTGTGGTCAAAGTCGGACTTGTTGAATGGGATTTTGCTGCTGTTGTCGCCCAGGTTGCAGAAGAAGCTATATTTAGCCTCGGGACAGAATATGCCAGTAAAAGCACAACAAATGCTTCACACTGACCAGACAGAGCGTGATTAACGCTGTGATTCATTCAGACACTTTTTTTTATCCCCCCCCCCCCTTCTCCTGTTCCTGGTCACGGTGACGCATCAGTTTTCAAGTGCCTGACACGCAAAGAGTGCAGAAAAATATATATAAGCGAGATAAGTGGGAGTCGATGAGAAGGAAGGAAGATTGAAAAAGAGGCTGAATTTGAGAACGAGAGGAAACAAAAGACGTTCAAGCGGAGAGAGAGAGAGTTTCTCCAGCCGGTTAGAGGACGTTGTTTCCGGGTGAACGCGGCCAACTGCAGGCTGGAATGTTGAATCGACTGCGTCATTGATTTGACTGAAAGGTGAACATGGCGTTCGTTACGTCCTGGATCCTTGAAGACGTCGGCGAGCCTTGATGTTGCTTGGGTTAAAAGATTAGTCATCTCTTTCCAGGAGCACTTCGAAAGCGCATTCGGCATGTTTTTTTTCTTTGTTGTTTTTTTGTTCTGCGTCTGAGTCACCCGAGAAAAAATCAGAACACGGCAAAACATCCCCCCCCCCCCCCTCATAACAGTCAGTCAGGCTTCAGTTTAACTAAACTTTAACCTAAGTAACACAGAGAGCAAAAACAAATTTTAAAATTCTACTTTGGCACTTCTAACTGAAAACAATACCCTCAAAATTATCAGCTGATGAATAATGTCACCGAAGAGCCAACTTGAGTAAACACGTCTTTGTGTTGGACTTTTGTCGGAGGAACGCGACGACAGACGGGACGTCGAGGGCGTCGACGTTACGAAACGTTATTACGACACGAGCGCATTGTTTTTAGCACGAGGTCTAGATGTTCTTGGACACACACACACTCACACAGACACAGACACACAAAGACGGTGGTGACAGACGGGCGGATTGAAGATGATATACGCAGAGAGGAGGCGGAGCCAGTTGACTGACACCTGCAAGTGTGATGGAGGGTTTAGAAGTCGGAGGAGGAGGAGGTGGAGAAGGAGGAGGACGAAGAGGAGGAGGAGGTGGAGGTCTTCGAAGAAGTGGGACATTGGAGGGGGGGGGCGATTAGGAACCGCCAGCCCTAAACGTTTGGGCTCGGGGTCACGGGGTCAAGAGGGGTGAGGAGGTCAGAGAGGACCCAGCAGCTCCACTTAGAACAGGATATCCTGCGAGGAAAAGCCATCTGTCTCCCCGGGCTTCCCCGTCGCTACGGCCCAGTCTGAAATTCCCACCGCAGCGGAGGAGAGGAGAAGAGGGAGGTGAGGAGAGGAGAGGAGACGAGGTGTCGCCTTTCACTGAAAATACCAGCATGGAAAACAAAAGTTTTTGCCCGCCAGAAGCTCCGTCCATCATGCAGCAGGAGCGTCGGGCCGATGCATCTCGTCCCCCCATATTCTTTTTCGTCGTCTCCGCTGCGCTCGGACGAGTACGGCCAAGATAAATTTCCCTTTAGGGACAATAAAGTTTATCTTACTGTATCTTATCTTGGCCAGACAGACAGACAGTCATCAAACAGCAACTTCTATCTATCGACTTCTATCCACTGAGAAAAACAAAAAAAACAAACAATAAAAAGCCTCTCATGTGAGGTATTTTATACTGCTAATTACATGTAACCCCCCGGCCCCCCCCACCGCCACACACACACACACACACCCTCCTCCTCCTCCGCTCCTCATTTTTTCCCCCGTGTCACCCTGTGAGAACAATCACATCCAAAACTCATGTTGACGTCAAACAAGCACGAACAGAAAATCTGAGGCTGGTTTCAGAGAGAAACCGCTCGGCGGTCGCCCCGCGGCTGACAGCAATCGCATTTAGCATCAGGAAACGATCCAAAACACCAGCAGCTCTGTCGCCCTTTGTTGTCTCAGAGCTGCGCGACGTGTTGCCGAGCTGTCTGCGTGAAGGAGGCGGCGCCGCCCGGAGGCCGAACCGTCACGGCCCGGTGAGCACGACGTTCTACGGAACCGACCCTGCCGACGGTTATTTCGCGGCTATAATTAGATCAAATGTCCGGCGGGAGCCGAGGTCACATTCCCCCGCTGCAGTCAGCTGATCCGGAGCTCCGTCAGCTGACGGCTCAGCTGATTCCCTCTAATGCATCCGATCTGCACATTTTGTACAGTGGCCGCTGCTGTTCAACCCACTCAGCGTTAGCTTTAGCTCCTTTGCTAGCCGTGTAGCCTCTATTGTTCCTGGTTAGGCAAGTTGTGCCGCTACGCGCTAGTCACCGACCCTGCCCATCTATGTTCAAGCAAAATCCAGCGTTTTCTCTCTTTTTAAAATACAAAATATAGAAATTTTACATTTTTTCAATTTAGAATTGTTTTGGGAGTTTATTAGGTTGGAAAGCCTCTGCAACAGAACTGACGCTCCGCTAAGCACCTCCCTTTTCTTCCTGTCCAATAATGCGTTTGCAACTGTGGCTATGCTGCTCCTGTTCTGACAGTTAGCTTAGTTAGCAAAGACTTTTAGCTTGGCGCGGCGTTAGCCTCTGCAACAGAACTGGCCCTCCGCTAAGCCCCTCCCTTTTCTTCCTGTCCAATAATACGTTGGCAACTGTGGCTATGCTGCTCCTGTTCTGACAGTTAGCTCAGCGAGCAAAGACTTTTAGCTTGGCGCAGCGTTAGCGCTCAAATAACGGCTGGACCGTGTGTTGTTTAGTTGTTGTCATCACTGTAAACGCAGAATGTCACAAGCCCACAGCCTGCTGGTCAGAGAAGTGAGAAACTGAAAGTTCTGAGCCAAAAAGCGGAAAAGGGGAAAAACCAAATTTCCGCTATTGATGTTGCGGCGGCACAGAAACTAGGGGCATTTCAACGTGGGAAACCTTTTTGGGTTCAGCCCGGACCAGTCGTTCTGGCGAAGCGAGGCTTTACCGGCGAGGAAACATGACCTCTCCACATTCAACATGGGGAATATTACCGCAACATCCAACATCCCCATGAAATTCAATATGTGACGGCAATTAAAGGCAAACCGCTGTTATATTGTCTGTTAACGTCTTAACATCTTTGGAAAAAAAAAAAAATCAAACCTCACTCAACTTTGGCCAAATATAGTCACCCAGGGAATCTGTGCCGCCCTTTTTTCCACCTTTTTAGTATTAAACACCATTAGGTTCAGATAAAAATTGTTTTCCTGATTTTGCTGTTTTGTATTAGGGACCATTTTAGTCAATACCAAGGAAGTGATTAGGGAGGGAGAAAAAGCTTTAATCAATAAACAAACTCCAATTTTCAGCGGCAACTCGAAATCAGCAACATTTGCCAAAGTATGTCTTTTTTTTTAAGACTCATCTAAAAAATAGCGCTTTTATGAGGACGTTTTTCTGGGACCAGGAAATGCAGCGGCGCAGATAAAAATAAATCAGGCTGAAAAACAAAAGCAGTCCTGTCATTACACAAGTTGCAGACAAACTTGAACCATGAAAAAAGGGATTTTGCTGAAACTCACAGATTGTCTTGTCTGAGGCCCATCTACCAAACAAAGAAGTCACCTGGAACCTCAACGTGTCATAAATCAAAATTCCAATTTTAACCTCCTGCCAATTCTTTTTTTTTTTTACAGCTCAGCCAGGCGTTGCCGTGGCGACCCCGCTGTGCCAAACTGGCTTTGCTTAACTTAACTCAAGACTACAATTACTTTTGTTTGAAAGTCACAGAGCGTGCGGGATGACAGGTTACTAAATGTGTCCCGTAAACAGGCTACTTGTGAGTCCAGGGAGATGTTTGTTTGCCCGTTTCACTTCTAATTGGCCGTCCCGAGGCCAAACAAACGGCCCCCCCGAGTTCCCACCGAGGGCCCGCGGTGAAGCAAGAGACGGCGGCGACGGTAAAGAACTGTCGCCGCCGTCTATATAGAGTATATAGAAGTGCCAGTATTTGCTTCACACTCTGCACACACTGATGTTTTCCTCTGGCTGCGACAGTTGTGCTGAAACAGTCATTTCTGTCCTCGCGCTCTTTTATTTTCTGATATTTCGGTGATAGACGGTGCCTTTTTAGGTGGGTGGTACTTTCCGCGCACGGGGACGTTACCTCGTTTTTTCTTATTTCCTACCGATGGGGTTCTGGGTGACACTCACTCACACACACACACACACACACACGCACAGAAACACACAAACGAGACAGAAAAAGACACAGCGACAGACCGAAAGCGAGAGATGGGGAGCGCGAGAGTGTGGCAGCTATTTTTGGCCGGTGTTTTCCTGCACACACGCTCACGCTTCTCAGGCTTGTTGTTGTTCAGAACGGTGGGTGTAAGGAGAAAAAAAAAGAAAAAAGAGGCAGTTCTGATTTGATTCGAGTCTGCTAAACATGTGCGTTTGTGTTTGTGCGTTGTGCCTGTGTGTGTTTGTGCATGCGTCTTGATATCCCAGGGGTTTTCCTGTGGTTGCTCTGGTTTGTCTGCTTCGCTCAACCTGCCCCGAGTCCAAACATCTTCGGTGCCGTTGAAACTTCTCCAGCTTTGCCGATGAGCCGTTACAACAAAGCCGACGTCCGGACGCACATCTCGAAAATTGATCGTGTCTCGTCGAAAAAAAATAAATGTTTTATTCCGCTGGCTTGAGGTGTTCTTGTTTTTTTTTTGGCTTCTTGGAATCGGACGCGAATGATGGGCAGAATCTTGGATGGAAACAGGTTGTGGCAGGATAAACTCTGTCGTCGCGAAACATTTAACGGAGCTGCGTCGGATTAATATGACAGCCTGTCTCGGTCAGAGAGCAGCTTTCCTATTGGCCAGTGCCGACCGGCTGGCTGACAGGAAGAATCGCAACTCGGCCAGTTGGACAGCAACTCCTGGAATCTTCCTCTCCTGTCTTCCTGTAGCCGTGTAGCGCCGTCATGTGACCTCGCTGCGCTTTACGTTGACTCATTTACTCACATTCCTCCCTCGCTTTTTCAAGCTTCCGTGAATTTCAACCAAACTCTGGAGGGTTCACTGAACAATTCACTCCACAATTGAACAATTTCAACAGTCAACTGAACTCGCCACTTCACCCACGTATTGGCCTCCGTCGCTTCCTAGCTGGCTGTGACTTCCTGGTTGGCTGACAGAAAAAACAAAAACAAAACCTGTCTGTAGCTCCGCCCCTTCTCCCCAAAAGGATGCCAAATTGCTCTGCCCGTATCCCGACTCGACGGAAGCGAATCGGATGGGAGTTCTTCATCTGGATGTGTTGGATTCACATTCAGCCTCGTTGAGTTCTTGAGTTTTGAACTTATGAACTCTTTTTCCTCTCCGTCCAAACTGCCGCCCCGTCGAACCCGTGGAAACGAGCGGCTCTTCCTCTGCGACTCGCCGCCAGTTTGTGATGACTGCGCACAACGCCGCCGCCGCCGCCCCTCTGTTGTGGAAAGCATCTGTCAGCGTTCTATTGTGTTTCGGCGGCGCGTACATGTCACCGAGGATTAGTCGTTTCATTCTCTCGCTTCGGCTCTCCTTTTTTTTTTCTTTTTTTTTCTCGCCCGTATGCGTTCGCGCCGTGGAAACATTTGGTCTCCAAGGGAATGTACGACTGTTGCCACCTTTCAGTTTCCACGCATGAATGTGCCTCATTTAATGTCACCGCATGGAACACAACACATGTCGGACGTGTGAGTGCATGTGTGTGTGTGTGTGTGTGTATGTGTGTATTGGGGCTTTCTCACGGTTTTTGCGTTCGTTCTCTTCATCAGATCGATGCGCGCCGCTTCTTCCATCCTCCCAAATTTCCGATGCCTCTCTTTGTTGACGCGCTCGACAAATACCTCCGACCTGCGAGTTCTCAAATCTCGGAAACACTTCTGCGTCACTTGGCTCCGGCGCCATGCTGGGATGCATTAACACGCGCCGACTCGCCCGCGCTCAGCCGAGGTGAAAACCAATTCTAAACACCAGTTAAACGGCTGCGTCAGATTTACAAGGCCATTTGCCTCGATGTGGCTCGCCAGAAGTTTAACTCGCTAACAAACCGCTTCAAGTATAATTTGGGGGGAGTGAAATTTGAAAAATAAAAAAAAAAAAAAGCAGAAAGAAAAAACAAACCAGAAAACAATCTTGGCGACAAGAGCTGTGAAGCCCGGCTGTAACCACAGCGGAATTATGGGTAATCGCTCTTGAGGTTTTTCGGCTCTCCAGCAAATTTAAAGTGACACCCAGTGACTGCAAGACTCTCTTTTCCTGCACCTTCTATTAATTCCAGCCAGTTCCTGAGAGTAGCAGTAGCAGAAAATCAGCTGACTGTCTGCTGAAAACTATACATTTTTTTCATTCATAAATGATCCCCAAGATGTTTGAAGACATGTGAGAGTGTTTTTTCAAAGACAGAGTTGAAATTTTTTCAGAAAAATCACTTTTTATCATTGACATTTTTTCTGGAGGTTTGAATTTGCAGTATTTGTGTTTTGCATGGAGTGTGCGGTGTGTGTCTGCGGAGGTGAAGCAAGTGTGTAATTTTCCCCTCCGTTGTCCGTCCTCACCGCTCCAAATAGGATCTGCAGGCCGCCGTGAAGTCGCGCGGTCACGCTGCGAATACCTGTTAATGTGCAACAGTCTTTGTCTCGATCCCATGATGGTCAAATGACTCCTGCAAGTAATTTTTTTCATTTTTTTCGCAAGAACAAAAGGAAAAATGTTTGACGTCAGCGTCGATGTCGAGAATGTCGGGATGCGCCGCGTTCCGGCGATGTCGAGAACTTTCTGCGGCTTCGTCAGAAAGTGAAGCCATCTGCTGGGGAAGCTGCGTCCATATGGCCGACCACGCCCGGATCCGGGGACAAGAATGTAAACACATACACAGACGCTCCGCGTCGGCTCGCGCCAAAATAAAAGCACAGAGAAAGACGGAGCTCAAGTTGATCCCTCCCAAATATGATCCCCATTTATTATTTTGGGCTTTATTTTATTTTTTTCTTTTCTTCTTCTTCTTCTTCTTCTTCTTCTTCTTCTTCTTCTTCTTCATGTGTTTGATTCAGCCCGCTGCAAAGATAATAAGCGTCTCCCACCCACCCACCCACCGCAGCAGCAGCAGCAGCAGCAGCAGCAGCAGCAGCAGCAGGCCTCCACCCACTCATATTTCTCCCTCTCTTCATCTTCCTGCTCTCCTCATCTGCCTCAATTTTTCTTCCCTTCTTTCACACCATCACTCCTGTTTCTCTTTTTCTCTCTCCCTCCATCCTGACATTCCTGAAGGGACGTTTCCTTCATTGGCCGAGTTTATTTTGCACGTCCACTTTGGGCAAGAGCTCACGGAAAACATTTGGATAAAAAAGGGGGGGGGGGGGGCACCTTGGAAAAAAAACAAAACAAAAAAAAAGGGCTACGTTTGCGTTTTACTCTGCAAACTGTGTTTCCATGCAGCATTTTGGAACACTGGCTCAGAAAAATGCCTCAAGCAGCGTCCAGGGTTAGTTTGTACAACTTGTATAGGTTTTTTTTTTTTTCAGATTTTGTTGTTACAATGATTTCCTAATGCGATATTGTCCAAAAATGTGCATTAAAAGGCTCCATTCAGACTCAACTAGTGTTGACAAAATAAATAACAAAGGTCATCATAAAACTGAACGACTTTAATCTGGTCAGATATTTATATATATTTCAGCCTGTTTGCAAAATCTCAAAGCGTTCCACTGGTGAAAGGGGCAACACTCGGGGTGTTTTTTTTTTTTTTTTAAGGCGACTTCCTGCTTGTTTGCCTGGTAGCTCAGCGCTGGGAAAGGAATGGCCAAAAAAAACAAAAAACAATTCAGATTGCGGCTTTGTGCACGATGGATGTTCAAACGCTGCAAGGGGGAGGAGAGGGGAGGGTTCGCCCCCTCCTCTCCTCTCCTCTCCTCCTCTTCTCTCCTCCTTCCTCTTTTTTTTTTCCTCCTCGTGCTGCATTCCTTGCATTCCTCTCAGCTTCTTGGGGGGAAGGTCCCTGCTGGCAGACTGAGGCCAAACATTATTACAGCGCTCTCCAATTCCTCTCATCCCGACCCCTCCTCCTCTCTTTCTCCCTCTCTCTCTCTCTCTCTCTCTCTCTCTCTCTCTCTCTCTCTCTCCTTCTATTCATCCTCGGACACTTTATTGCTTTTTAATCCCTTCTCTTGTTCGCCCTCCACCTCTCCTCTCTGAAACTTCCCGTCCACCTCCCAGATATAGTTCCCGGCTTGCATCAAAACGCCGTCTCTGAGTCCGCTGTTGTTTGGTAATTAGACGGGGTCGCGCCCTCCTGGTTCTGCGTCAAACAGGCCCATTCATATTTACACAAGCGCAAGCTCTGTGTTTTTTAACAACGACGCAGTCTGTCTGCCCATGGGAGACAAAGTGTGACACAAGCGCACACACCCTCACCAGACGCTGACAGTTTCTTTTTTTTTTTTTTTTTTTTAAAATTGATCGACGTATGAAATAAACTTTAATTGCATCTGGTGTGGCCCCGTGCGCGTCCGCATACATCGGAATGCGTCATAAATTCCTGACAGCTCGCCTCGCTTGACAGTAAATTTCCTCTCGGCAGAAAAAAAAAAGGACACACAAAAAAAATTGCGCTCGAATTCCTTCGTTGCTACCTCATTATGTTACTCACAGCGATGTTGCGTCACTGGGGGAGAAGTGAGACAACGCAGGCTGACAACGGGTCGTAAACGAAAACCGCAAGCGACGGCTTGCTCGCTGCAAACCAACGTAGGGAACCGAAAATAGAGACGCCGTCTTACATGGAAGGCTGTGGAAATTATGTCGGGGAATTGTTGCATCTCCGAAGTTACCGCCGCGTTTTGCATGTTGAGGCCTTTTTTTTTTCCCTCTTCTTCTTTCTCTCGGGGGGCAGAAAGAGCTAACGAAGAACCGACCGTCCTGGCGGTTTAACAGCTTCTCCTGATTGATTCTGGGTAAACTGCGCTTCGCACTTTGGTTGTTGTGTTGCTCTGCGAGAAGATTTTCTCGCTGCTTTGCATGGTGAGGCCTCGTGGCCCCAGAAGCCAGCGTGCCTGCAGGCAGGTGGGCGGCAAACGCGCAGCACACGGTTGACCACATCCTGCTCCACATAGTACAAAGAGAGACAAGCTGCAAAAAAAGTTGTTGTTTTTTTTAATATCATTTCACTCGCACTCGCTGCGTTTTTCTTAGATTCCCACCGTGGATTCTGACACGTTTGCGGAGCTCCTGACGGAGCATCAGCAGCAGCAGCAGCGACTCTCTAATTTTATTTTTTGATTCTCAGAGCTGAAATCAAGGTGTTTTTGAGGCTTTGCAACGGCTGCAAGTGCAAAATTTAGGGTTCAGAGCGAAGTCAAGGAAAAATCAAAGTGAGGCTGTCGCCGCTTCTTTTGAAGCAAGACTTATCTGAAGAAGATGTTTGCGGAAAGAGAAAAAGATTGATCAATAGTGGCCTGTGTGCATGTGTGTGTGCGTGCGCGCATCCCTCCCTCCCTGTGGGCGGCTGCCTGCTGCTGCGCTACTTTTCTGTCACCCTGTGGTTTTGTTATTTTCAGCTTTAAACCGGATGTGATTCAGACTGCACTGCAGGTTGTGTAATTGAATGGACTCGCCGCATAGGCACACACACACACACACACACACACACACACACACACACACACACACACAAACACAAAGAGAGAGAGAGAGACGCGCATCTTCAAACACCCACTCAGAGGGTTTCTGGGAACCTTGCTGGGTTCCCCGGGTGACCACACAGGCAGCCGTGGACGAGCAGAGGAGGCGGCGCCAGCCAAGCCAGCGCGCTTCTCGGTTTCGTTATTGGTCCTCGAGCGTCACTTGTTGACCTGGCTCATGGCGAGAACGGAAAAAAAAAAAAGAAGAAAGAGGATAAGGCACACAGGCACGAAACAATGTTTGTGCACCGCTCTGCGGAAACAGAGAGGACGGTTGAACGTGTGTGGGGGGGTGAAAACACAGAGATGAATGAAATAAGAGGCAGTATTGGGAGGGTCGAGGGGTGGAAAAGATGTTTTTTTGCTCACAAAATCTTTGATTTATGTACTTTAAAAAGAAAATCAAATTTTTTCCCCCTTGTTTTTAAAAATGAACACTTTCGGAATTCGCTTTTGGGTGACAGGACAAATCATCGGCTCATTTTGCTGGGCGGAGCTTCCGACGACAGAGCGAGAGGATGCAGAACTTGCAGTACCCTGCTGACCACACACATTTCAGCAATGTATATCTCCACTGATTGCATAAATTCTTCTTTGGTTTTCTTGGAAACCAAGCGACGCTGTGAGCAGTTGCATCAACTGTTGCATCAACCGCTCGCGAGGGGCTCAGAAGAATAGAGGCTTGTTTTATGGCCGTGTGAAATAGCACATGGTCTGCTGCGGCGTGATTTAAATACAAACAAGGTGAAGGATCGCATTTCTCTCTTCTCCGCTGGACACGGAAGATTTAGCCTCCCTTCCATTCATCATTTTATCGCCCGGAGATCTCTGCGTGCAAGCGCAAACTCCTCGAGATATGAGAGCCGCTGTCCATCGATCACTGCTGAGTGGAGGGGGTGGTGGGCGTGTAGCTGCAAAGCATTCCTGGAAGTTTGTAGCGAGACTGCGTGCGCAAAGCTTTCTCTGAGGCCACAGAGCCAACAAGGACTGCAAACTGATTTAAGGGGAAAAATCTATGAGAGATCATATCCTGGATGAAGCCACAAACCCTAAAAGTCACAGATAGCCTCTTCATCACACAGCAGTTTCATAACATTTTTGTCTTCGGGATGGAACAGACTCCAGCAGATCTTTTTTAAATTGTGTTTGTGTGTTTGTGTTAAGTGGATAAAGGCTTTACATATTAATAGGGGCCAAAGGAATTTATTTGAGCAAAGAAACGCTGTCACCGCTTTGGCCTTTTGTCATTTTAATGAAAAGCTTTTTTTTTTAATGCTGCCAAGTGTTTTCAGGGAACTGAACAATTAAGTTCTTGGGGAAAAAAGAGCTAATATTCTTCCTAATCTGGTCCAGATTTTATCCCTGACAGGGATGTGGAGGAATTAGTCTGGAGGGGCAGACGTTTCACACCATAAAACAAACAAACAAACTTGGATTTGCAGTCAATCCCATCATGTTTTAATTGAAGTACTTGAACCTCTCTGCTGCGCAAACGCACAAGAGTCTCGCCGGCCTGTGCCGGGCCGGCCGGACCAGTCGCTGACACTTGAAAGGAGCGTGTTTGCTTTCATAACAGTCTTGGTCGGGTTCGACTCCTCTGAGGAATAATCCCTCCAAACACCGGCCAGTTTGTTATGGTTTTAATCTCCCAGATTAAAAGCTCGCAACTCCTTTGTTGGCATACAGTATGGGGGGCTTTCGGGGAATTGAGACGTACATTAGAGACGGAAAAGCCGATTGCGCGGCACCCTCAACAATATATGACATTGTTATTAGGGCCCACCGAAACTATTCCAAACATTTCCTCATGAGGGCTGCCTCAAAAGGCTTTGTTCCGCGCTGCAGCCGAGGACGTGAAAACAGCATCCAGGAGTGTTTTCCTTCCTTCTTTCTGCTTTTGAACCCCCCCCCCCATCTCCTGAAGGGAACGTTGTCGAGAAATGGTCACTTTGATCAGGTGGGAGGAAAATGTTTTTTAATTTAGTCAGAGATTGTTGCCGTGGCGTTGAAAGAATGATCTCCTACGTTTGTTTTTGCAGGATATTTTTGCCCTGAAAGGAGGGCAACTTGTGTTATTAGTCAGTCGGGTGTGTCTGAAGCCTCCAGGAGTGGTGCCGTGATAAACGACAAAATATGTTTTTTTAGACAGAATGTCAAGAATTAAGAGGAAATGTTCACCTTTCAAGGCAGAATTGTGGTTTCCTGAGAATGTTTGCAGCGACACGGCTTTTGTGTCGTGGCACGGTGCGTCAGGGACTTTTTTTTGTCTTGGGAGAGAATGAAAGCATAAACCCCTAAAAACAGATGTGTACTTTCATTTTGTTCAATGTTTTTTAATTTTTGTGATTACATAACAAAACAGAACAAACACAAAGAAAACAGACATTAAAGTTCATGTGTGAGCTCTGCTGTCAGGTTCACTGGCGTATATTTCAATATCATTCATGATGTCAACAGAGCAGCCTCACAAAATTATAAAAAACGAAAACCTCTATATGTCATATTTAGCCCACAGTTTACAGCCTTATGCAAAAACTTTGTTTTATCTTCCTCCTAAAACTGATCAATGCCTTGTTGAACCTTCTTCATGTCTGGAAGAGGACAAAATCAAGGTAGTCTCACAGAGGGCGGAGCCAGCACCTGAGAGAGGTGTATGTGTGAGTTCTTCATGACGTCACAAAGGGCTGATTGAGTGTGATTTATGGTAAACTTTCTTAAAAGTGGAACCAAGCACAAAAACAAAAACAAAACAACAAGGACACATTCACAGAGTAGCCAGAAAAAACTGAACTTTGCATGATTTGTGACAGCGGAACCTTTATTTTGTAATCACGACTAGCCACATGTTTTGCTGTCCCTTCTATATTTTCTCTGAAAGCAACAGATCAGAGAGAGAAGAGTGAGAATCAAAAAAACAACAACATTGTTTGTGGCACTCCCTTCTGGTTCGACAACGGACTTCAAGCTGCACACAAGACTCTATGGGTAGATAACAATAGAATATTAACTTTAGCATTTATTTTTAAGAGATGTGGAACTTTTTTTAATTTATTTTTAAAAAAAAACTTTTTATTATTTTTTATTTAAGCATTCTCTGTCGTGGTCGAGGATGCTCTTTTCTGACAGCAGGGGGAGCCACTGTGTCGATTTGGGATGCGCATTATTTATTTATTTATTTATTTATTTCAATCGCTCGCTTGCTGTTGACCCGAGTTTATTAGGAGCCAAGCGGGGATTGGCTGCGGCGCGCACCCAATGGGAGTCAGTCAGTCACCCAGTACAGGGAGTTGGGGAGGGGGGGAACAATAGTCCCGAGAGTCCGTGTGTGGAGTCGGGGCTATTTTTGGTGGGATCCGCCTCGCTTGCTATTTCTGTCAGCAGGAGAGCGGAGCGCAGCGGAGGGGAGGCGGCAACGGCGGCGGCGGCAGCAGCAGCAGCGCTGGAGGGGGACGGACTCTTTCTTCTCTGCAACTTGCCTCCCGAAAGTCTCAGTCACTTCTATTTTGTTTTTTATCGGCTCCTTCGACTCCGCACCGTTTTTGCCGACAACACAAGCGGAACTCCTCATGATCCCAGCGCAGTTGGATTCAGTTTCGTGTTCATTTTTTGCTTTTTTGTTGAGCTGGAATATCTTATTTTTTTCAAAACAAAATATATATCCGGTCCGCTGACGTTGTGAGGTGTTAACGGACTCCAGTTTTAAAAGGTGAGGCAGAAGCAGCTGCTGGTTGTGTGTGTGTGTCTCTGAACAGCTGGAAGTCGTCTTTCAGCGTGGAACTAACTTTTTCTTTCTTCCCTGAGTCTTTCTTTCGTCCTCTTTCACTTTTTTTTTTTTTTTCTTTATAGTGCAGCTTCGCTAGTTAGCTTCAGAGAGAAGAAAAAAAACAACAACAACCGCGCAGGTGTTTGTAGAATGCGCACGAGCGCTCCGGGGTGGTGCGCGTGCCGGTGTTGCAGTGCAGGGCAGATTAAAGAACGCAGAACATTTTAATAGGTCCTCGCGGCACCGAACAAGTTATCAGGAGAATTAGAACTGCGGTAAAAAGTGCAGACTAATTATGTGAAAGGTCGATTGTGTTTTTCTCCCCCAGCTTCTTAGTTTGAAGAAGAAGAAGAAGAAGAAGAAGAAGAAGAAGAAGAAGAAGAAGAAGTGGTAGAAGACACTTTCGAGGCAAATGTGCCGTTAACGCAACATTCACGTGCCATTAACAAGAATTGGGAAAGTCGTCGTTCTTGGTTAGAATGTTCTGAATGAAAAAGTCTTGCTAACCCACTCACTTACTTACCGCCAATTTATTTATTTCCTTTTATTTATGTGTGTGTTTGCTGAGAGCGGAAGGTGAACTTGGCATCATAGCTCAGGAGCAACAGGACACACACACACACACACACACACACACACACACACACACACACACACACGCAGAAATCAATAATTAGTGCTCGCTTGTTTCTACACAACCGCACTATTTTATGTGCAGCAGCTCTCTAGGCGACACGTGATGCGGACATCATTAGCGTTGCATGGATTGAGCTCACGGCCTCACCCATCAGACTGCAGCCTCTGTGGCTGTGCACCACTTTAATCACCTGTGACTTAAATACTGCCCCTGTGGCCTGCCAGCAAAGTTGCAAACACCCAGCAATGCAGCGATGTTTTTTTTTTTTTGTTCGTTTGTTAACTTTTCGGTTTGTTTTCACTCATTCTTGTTTTTCTGCTCGCCTCCACAGATGGAATCAGCCCCTCTGCTAACATCCTGAAGACGGAGGGACGGACGGACGGACAGAACAACATATTTCTCACCGTGGCAGGTAGACCTTTTCACCTCATCACTCTTTTTTTTCTTTTCTTTTTTTCTTTTTAACTCGCAGCCACAGTGTGACGCCGAGCATGCAGTCCAGTCCGTGGCGGCCTCGTGCCGTTAATATTTCACTTCAACCTGTTACCAGTTCAGTCGCAGCTGTCAGCGTTGAAACATTCGTGTGGAAAAATGCTGCCAGTCGACTGCAAGGGCTGCATCTTGTCGTCTTTACAACCCTCTTTTTCCCCTCCTCTTGTGAGACACACACACACACACACACACACAGATGTGCACACGCGGACACAAGGCAAACAGCCTCGGTGACAGCAGTTTTTCCAGCACAGGCCGATCGAGTTTGTTTGATTTTTTTTTCTCCTTTTTTTTCTTTCTTTTTTTTAAAAGTGCAATAAAGTGTAGAACAGGTGTTAGCCTAGTTGGAAACATCCTCCTGCCGGCTGTGTTGTTTCATGTGCGGTTTATTGCCGGTCACGCAAGAAGTGTGGTTTATTTACCTTGTTGAAAGGTCAGACTGAAGTATGTCAATGTGAAAAATAATATTAGTTAGCTTTTCTTTCTTCTAGCTTGATGATTAAAGTCGCTCTTCTGGGGTTACTGAGGCTATCTCCAGCTCACGCTGTGTGCTTTGCAGAATATCATCGACGTATTTTCCCATCTTCATCCTGTTTGGCTCTCAGACTCAGACTCGCCTTTGACGGACGGTCTCGTGATCCTCTCCCTCATCCCTCTCTCCCCGCTTTTTAACCAACTTTGCCTTGACCCAGCGCGCCGCCTGCCGCCTGCTGACTCACCTCCTCACCCCCTCACCGCCATCACCCCCCCCACCACCACCACCGAGATAAAAAAAAAAGCCGCTCCATCCAGCACGCTGCCGGTCAGGGCCGAGTCACCGGGCTCCGTCTTTTGTCTTTTGGCTCCAGATTAGCGTTCTGTGCACCGGAGCGTGGCTGCGTGATCGCACTGTGGAGGATTACAATGCACCGCTCTATGAATGGGAGCTGCCTCCCGCCGTGCCAGGCTCCGCTAACTGTACGCTAACCCTTGAGTGTGTGTGTGTGTGTGTGTGTGTGTGTGTGTGTGTGTGTGTGCGCGCGCGCGCTCACATGCCTGTGGAAAAACCCGGTGAGGTCATGTCCATGGCTTTAGGCTCTGGTTACATGTGTGCTGTCCGAGCAGACGCTGACTCTCTCTCTCCCTCTCTCTCTCCGTTGTCTTCCTCCTCTATAATCTCCATCTCCTTCCGCCACACACACACACACACACACACACACACACACACACACACACACACACACACACACACACACACACACACACACACACACGGCCGCAGACAAACATGCGTCCTGGCCTCAGAACCTTTTCCACCGTAGACAGATGTGACTCTGTGAAGCTGCAGACTGGCGGGGAGGTGGAGGCCGACTGTTAGCCAGGTGTTTGTTACACATCACGTAACAATTTTAATTGCCCGTAAAGCTCAAACGGCCCTTTAAACCCCCCAAAAAACGCTGCACTGTGCGGCTCCGAACTGCTGGATGCTTTTGATGTTGAGATGAAAATGCATCATAGAGCATGGCTTAGTTTATTATTATTAAATAATAGTACATTCCATTATTCATGGGCTTGTTAGTCTGTGATTTACGCTTTAATAATTGCGACTCTGCTGTTTCGGATGTGTCGCCAGTTGCTTCCTGCAGTTAAACGGAGACCAATCACTGCGCGGGTTCGGCGCCTTCGTGAAAAATCACCTCCTTTTCTTTCCCGACCGGCCGCGATCGGCGGCCACATTGCGCTCTGCAAGTACGCCACGGTCATTTCGAAGCGGCCACTCAGACTCCGCGGGCCACCGCAGATGTAATAGCGGCGGCGGTAATCGGAGACGGCCGAAAAGGAGGCGGCTATTTTTTGCCCCGCCGAACAAACAGCTCCATTGTGCCGCCTGTAGGTGCGTGAAATCACTTGATATGTCAGGGTTATACAACACCCTCCCAGGGGCCCTGCAGTCCTTGCTGCACTTTTCTTTATTCCTCTTGTGTGTGTGTGTGTGTGTGTGTGTGGCCTTAGGTA
Source organism: Thamnaconus septentrionalis (assembly GCA_009823395.1). Taxonomy (NCBI): domain Eukaryota; kingdom Metazoa; phylum Chordata; class Actinopteri; order Tetraodontiformes; family Monacanthidae; genus Thamnaconus; species Thamnaconus septentrionalis. The sequence continues at coordinate 10,074,568 of CM020512.1, forward strand.
ACATCGTCCGTCACGGTTTTTTTTGTTTTTTTTCAGCGTGTCAAATCAATTTGTGTTGCATTAACCTCTGAGCCAGCGGCTCCTTGCTGTGGTCAGCCGGCTAATTCTTCTGTTCCTGCCCTCCAGCCGCAGCTCGCACGCCCCCCCAGGAAGTTTCTCTCTCTCTCTCTCTCTCTCTCTCTCTCTCTCTCTTTCCTTCCGTCTTCCTGTTTCTCTTTTTTTAAGTTGGTCTTTCTTCCTCTCTCCTCCGCCCCGTCTTACAGGTTTTTGCAGAGTTCAAAGCGATGTTTGGCTGAAAGCCGCTAAAAGTTTTTTGCCGCGACTGGCAAACAGGGTTTCTCTGCTCTCTGGCGGATGTTTTGGATTTCATTCCCACCGCAGCGGCTCGTCATCGCTGCTAATTGAAGGCGACCTGTAGCCCGGGCCCTTCTGGGAGGAGGACACGCCCCCTCGAGGCGCGGCCGGTCGCTGCCACGTACGAGGCTGAAGGACTGTGGACCCGATTCCAGCGCTCAACCTCCAGGGGGTCGGTTTCTGACCTATAACCATGGGCGCAAATGCGACAAAAGTGTTTCCAGTTGCACTTTGGGCATAATGTGACTTTTCCTGTTGCCTGACGCACCACCTCGTGCATGCGCATCAACCTTTCTTTTGTGCCAATATTTCACAGTTTTCAAGAGCAGCCGGCCCGATGTTTCTGTTTTCTGATTTTCAAAGTGAACGGAAACACACCTGATTTTTCTCTCTCTCTCTCTTGCTCCCTTGACTCTTGCTCTGACTCTCTCTCTCTCTCTTTTCTCTTTCTTCACCCTCGTGCCTTTCACTCTCTCACTCCCTGCATGAGATGTGTAATAATGTAGATGAGATGCAACAGCAGAAACAGATTTCATACAGGATTCACATCTTCTTCAACGGATGCATCCAAGCAGCCTTTTTTTGGGTCCTTCTCTGCTTCTCTGCTTGAGCCCCAAACTTAATTAGATCATTTTAATGACTTGCACTTGTTAAATCTAGTTAAATAAGTGATGAGAAAAATCTTTTCTGCCTCAATAAGTCAATAAGTTTAGCATATATCATACAAGAAAACAAAACAAGTCCTAGAAGTTCTTTGTAAGAGGTCCGGAGACCCGCAGGCCGTCACCTGACGTCCAATAAAAAGGCTGCACGGGTTCTTTCATCCGCCGGCCCAAAGCCTCATCACACGCCGGCCACGAAGGCTGACGGCACCCCTGCCTTTCATTAGTATCCCAGGCCGAGGTGCAGCAGAGAAGAACGCCGCGGCTCACATTTGTTCCAGATCAGGGAGGTGACTGCCGCTGACCTCGGATCAGATGGCCTGTTGTTGAAGCGCAGTGTAACAGGATCTCCTCCCATCTGGATGGACTCCTGACTTCACATCTGACCCACAGTGTGTGTGTGTGTTTGTGTGTGTGTGTGTGATGGATGGCCTCTGGGGGTGTTTACAGGGTCGGGCAGATATCTGTAGCAGTCTGGCGTGTTGGAGAGACGGAGGACGCAGACACACATTAGCACATTAATGTTTATTAGCCTGACTGGCTCATCCAACATGAATCCTGATGATTATAGATCAGGCATCGGGAAACTATGGCTCGGGGGCCATTTGTGGCCCGTTCAGCTTTTTAATCTGACGAATTTGAAGAAATAATATTAAAGTTATAAAATAGCTGCATTTCATTTTCTAGTGTTTTAATTGTCATTTCAATAAAGAGCTAAATACCGTGGGGCTTCTAAGAGACATGTGTTCTACATATCCCATGATAGATTTTTTTTCTTCTGGAAGGTGGGTCAACAAAACTTCTCCATCCATCTGCTGCTGCTCTGGCCCCCAAATATTAGAACCCATTCTGGCCCCGCCAGTCAAAAGGTTTGCCCAGCCCTGCAGTAGAGGATTATTGACCTGAAGAGGGGAACAAATAACTTTGGCTTTGCTCTTTGAGAAAACGTCATGGTTGTGTTTGTGACTTTGACGGCTCAGTAAAAACCCAGCCTGCGCTGAGGGACGGCGGAGAGCGCGGCGGCGCACTTCGGAATGCGTGAAATCACGACGCGTTGCAACAGGCGGCACGGTCGTCGCCAGCGAGGGGTCGACGGACGTCTGCCCGGGCGAGGCGCTAGCGGCTAGCTTGCAGCGCAGCAAGGTTAACCTTTCGGACGGCCGTGCAACACACGCTCGGATGAATGATGACAAAAGCGTACTCGGCAAATACTCTGGGTATTTCAATGTGTGGCGTGAACTTGTCAAATACAGCGCGATAGAAAGAAAGATGTATTTTTACCAATTGTCTATATGCAAACACGGCCGGCTATTATTAGCCTGGTCGACTTCAAAAGAGGAACGGACGTTTATTTTCTGTTCCTCGATTTGTGGCGCGCTTCTTTTAACCTGAGCGCTTTTCTAGCAAGTCGGAGTCTCTCCGGAGTGCAACAACACTTTTTATCCCACTTGTTGTTGTTGTTGTTGTTTACCTCCTGTTTTTTGTTGTTGTTTTTTTTTTAAAGAGACTCCTGCCTGTTTTGACAGTTTTGTCAATACCAACGTGCAGGTTGTCTGTCTGTCAGGGTTTGCACAGGGCCTGTGCTCTATATGTGTTAATGTGTGTGTGTGTGTGTGTGTATGTGTGTTAATGTGTGTGTGCGTGTGCTCATCGCTGACCAGCTCGGAGGAGGAGGAGGAGAAGGAGGAGGGCATGTGCAGGAATGTTAATGTCTTCCTCCTCCCAGTGCCGACGGCCGAGCGTGACTGTGCATACTGACCGGGGAGCCGCTCACGGAAAACACGTTAACTTTTTACCCAGAGAGAGAGAAAGAAAAAAACAGAATAAGACGCAGCGATTGAACAGGAAGTGAAAACAGAATTCGAATCCTCTTGTAATCAGTTACGCATAAAAACAAATAATCGTGCGTGCGCTTGAGAGTCGGGGAAGGAACGTTTCCCCCTTTTTCACGCATGAGCTTCAGATCGGCCAACGGTTTCTCAGACTCATTTCACTCAAGACGTTGACTGTAAAACGCCTGTGTGAAGAAGTCGGGCCGTCCGACACATTTGGTTCAGATTCACCAGAGTGCAAGAACGCCTGGTCGTTATTTGCTGCACGTGGGTCTGAAGGACGGAGGTGGAGGGGAAGTGCAGCTTCTCTTCGAGTTGGCGTTTTGGAAGATGGCGAAACCGGCATGAAACTCAAAACGGTGGCACATCTGCAGCAGGCTGCAGCGGAGCCTCGCCGTCGATGGCCGGCGGCGCCATCGTCCTCGCCGCTTCTGTGACTGGCTGTGCTTGCCATCGATGAGTGACGCCGCCATTGGGCGGCAAAAATTAAGGCGGGAAACTAGCGAAACTAGCGCAAAAACCAACAGTTATTATTGTCATTATGGTTCAATAGAGAGAGTGATGGATTGTTTGTGTGCGCCGTCGATATATATAGATATCTGTGTGTGTGTGTGTGTGTGTGTATGCGAGCGCTGCAGAGATAAAAGGAGGGGGGTTTCCTTCATGTGAGCCGCTGCGTCGAGTGGTTTTATCTGCGTTGGGCAATGTGGAGAATGTGTTTGATGTAAAGGAGAGCAAAGGGCTGGTGTGAGAGCGAGAGGCAGCCAGAGACGTGAGACAGATGTGCGAGCGCGTGCGGGGCCGTGCGCACGGAAGGAGACCTTAAGCCCGCTTGTCTCTGTTAGTCAGCAGCTGAAATCAGACCAAGAGGCCCCGAAACGTCGTCTTCAGCGTCGGCTTCGAGCGTCGGCCATGACGTCGACGCCTCGTCGCGCCGTGTCGTGACCACCGAGGCAACAGCTGGAGGAGCCGCAGTGTCGCTCCAGCCGCCTCATTTTGGTGTGCACGTCCCACAGAACCATCCCCCCACCCCCCCCAACTCCCTTCCATTTCCGTCCAAACTTGTTTGATGGGTTGCCGCCGCAGTCAGGTGGAGGTCCTGTTCAGGTCCCGCGCCGCAAGCTAACAAGATTCCTCCAGCAAGCTGCCTCAGGCCCAGCCCGGCCCCGCTGAACCCGCCAGCACTTAAACTGGAGATAAAGACTTGAAAGAGACGAGGAGGTCAGATGTCAACCCGTCGGCGGAACCTTCAGCTTTGCCTGTTTTTTTTTTGGGGTTTTTGTGTTTGTGAAGGAGGAGGATTCAGAGTCATTTGTCAAACCGGACAGCGCACCTGGTGCCTCCTCTCTCTCTGACTGAGGTGTGTGTGTGTGTGTGTGTGTGTGTGTGTAGGCGTGTCGCTGAACGTACAAAGTAAATTAGCCTAAAGTTTCGAGCTCCTCCGGGCGAATTGCAACACTGCGAAGCACAGGAGGTGACGGGGACACCTGGAATGTTTATGTAGTGTTGTGTGTGAGCGTCAAGTAAATGCTTATTATCAGCATGCGCAGCAGGCAGAATCCCAAAGCACCTGTTTGACGGAGGCAGAAGCGCAGAACAAAGTGGTCGTTCAGGATCTCAGCTTCTTTTTTCTTTTTCTTTTACGAAGCCGCACGGCGACGGCCGTAAATCTCCGGGGCCAAGAATTCAAAACAAAACATGTTTTTCGACAACAGGGCTGTTTTGTTTTTTAGGGGCCGACTAAGACATTCAGTTTTAATGCAGCAACATGGAAAACAAAATCAAAAATCATAAAAAAAATTCCCCCTGGGCTCAGCCAGAGCCGTCGTGGAAGAGCTTCTCAAGCTGAAAATAATCGCTGTTGTTGCAAAATGTGTTGTTGTTTTTTCACCGCGTGTACTTAAACTGTCTGACACCGGGTTTATTGGTACTTTATTTTTTCTTCCCTTGACATATCATCGCAGCATCAGGCCGTCGTGCGTTGCATTGTGGGTGGAAAATGAAGAAGCAGCGAGACGAGCGCCCGAGATATTTCTGTCCGGCAACCCAAACAAACCCCGTCAAACTTATCAGGATGTTGCTTTTTATATGTGCTCTTACTCCCCGTGCGTGACTCAAGCGTCTGCTCAAGAGAATCCTCCTTAAAATAAACAAACCAAACCAAACCAAACCCTGCCTGTTGTGCCAAAAGCGAGCGTTGATTAAAAGCGATTCCTCACATTTGAGCAGAGCGCTTGATTAAAACGTGATCGGGCCGTCCGTTTGATTGAACGCAGCAGCAGCAGCAGCAGCAGCAGCAGCAGCAGCAGCTGCTGGCCGTCGCACAGTGTGAAGAATGTCTGGCGAATCGTAATAATAATCGCTGCGCTAACGTGCAGCCTAATGGACGAGCTTGATAAGCTAGCGAGATGAAAAAGTCGCCGCCGTCTCTCCGGATGGCAGGCGGCCGTGATTTAGGATCCTCCCGACGTCCTCACTTAACCCTCTAGAGAGTGAAGAGGCCTCGTCCTCGGTGTGCACGGCACTCGCACACACGCGCGCGCACCGCAACCTCTTCAAGTTGTCAACAAGCGCACGCACTCGCTTTTTTTTTTTTACACGGCCAGATCCGAGCGAGCGCCGACGGACCGACGGCGTAAATATAGAAAATACTTTGGCGACAGTTGTAGGCAAAGAGCAGCGCGGGCCGGCGCGCACGCACACACACACACACACGCACAGAGTGGAGCGCACGAAACCACAGCCCCGGCCGGCCAGCTGTTGCTACATGAAGACAAGAGGCTCTGAATGGGAGTGACAGCTGTGGATTCCTCAGGATGAAGGAGGGAGGATGGAGAGCAGGGAGGCCAAGTGCGAAGAGGGTGTGTGTGTGTGTGTGTGTGTGTGTGTGATGGGAGTGAACCTGGAAGAGTGCATAATTTACTTTTCTTTTTTTTTTTTTACTTTCCACGATGTGATATGATGATCTATTTTTCTCCTCAGACAGATTTAGATGCTCGACTCCCACCTTCTCTTGTTTTTCTCTCTCTCTCTCTCTCTCTCTCTCTCTCTCTCTCTCTCTCTCGCTCTCTCACTAGCTCATGGAACTGTTGAATGAAGCGCTCAGCGTTTGTGTTACTTCGACCTTCCTGAGCCAAACTCCCCTAAAACATCAAAAAAAAAACAAAAAAACACCACAGATTTCATCAATTAATTCCCCAGACGTGCAAAAAGCTTCTATCGGCTCTCATTGTGCTGCTTTATTTCTCACTGGTTTCAGTCTGTCAGGTTGAGAGACGGCAGCGGGGAGCATGTGATCCTAACTGTCACTTTGCGACTATTCATAGAGATCCTGTGTTGCACAAGACTGATTTAGTAACTCGCACCCTCGCCTCCACCTGCGCTGGTTTTTTTTTTTTTTTTTTTTTGCCATTTTTCTTCCTGGTTTTCACGCTAGAAGCCACTCAGCTACGTGCGGCCGTCCTGCTGGTTCAGCACCTTGTGAGCGCGTTCAGTTAAGATGCAGCTGGCTTCAGTGCAAGCCAGGCAGGCAGGTGGGATTTTTTCTGGGTTGTACGGCGAGATGCAGCTTCCTGGTGTCTTCAACGATCGTCCAAACGATTCACTGGAGAGACTCAGGAAGCTCGCGGCCAAGTCGCGCCAGGCCTGCGTTTCCCTTTGTTTTTCCTGTTGTCACGCGCTGCTGAAATACTCCAGTTTCACATTTGCCTGGCAAACGACCGCTGATATTCCCGCCGCGTTCAGAAGCGAGTGCACTTCCGACACGGGAAACTGGAGGTCGTGGAGTTTGGTGGAGATTTTCCTTCAAAATTCCATCATTATTTTTTTATTTTTCTTCCCCCTCCCCAACTTGGCTGCCAATAGTTTACTCAGTATTTTTCCATGTGCCCTTTAATGGGCGTGTTTGTGTTTTCAGCGCATTTGCCGGCCCGCGCTGGAGCTCATTGTTAGTCATTAATCTGACCGGTAGGTAATGGATGCCAGAGGCTTTTTTTTTTTTTCACTGAGGCAATACATTGATGGAGAGCAGAGGAACGGGATGTTTCCAACCCCGCCGCCTGCCGCCGCTGCCGCCGCTGCTCAAGGGCACTGCGGCGGCGGCGGCCACCGTGGCAGCGTCACAACAACAGCAGGGGGGCAGCAGGAGGAGAAGGAGGAGGAGGAGAAGGAGGAGGAGACGGGAGGAAATGGGAGTCTAAACTCAGCTCTTAAACAGGAAGCCACCCCAGTTCTCTCATTGTTGTGTTTTTATAGACTCAACTTCCTGCCGGCACGACCGCCCCTCGTTACCACGGTTACAATCCCTGGTGCTTATAGAGGGTGGCGGGGTGGTGGGAGATGGTAAAGATCTCTCTCTTCCTCTCTCTCTCTCATCTCTCTCTCTCTCCAAAGTCATCTCTGACTGAGTGCTAGCACTCAGCTAAAAAGTTTTTGCGGAAAAAAAATAAAAATAAAAAAGGGGGAAGGCCAGAAGTATGTCGTTGCGAAATTAGCGTCCGGAAACTCAAGGAACTGTGACTCTGAAAAAAGAAAAAAAAAGAAAAAATAAATCTGTCTACTACGGCGTGCAACTCAAATATAGTTGCAGCCTGATTTGTTTCGGCCTCTCATTAAATCCCAGGCGGCAGCAGCAGCAGCAGCAGCAGCAGCAGCAGCAGCAGCAGCAGCAGCAGCAGCAGCAGCAGCAGCAGTTTTAAAAGCAGTTCTGAAGCACTGCCCGTCCTTTTTAAAGAAGAACAGCCGAGGCTCCTGCAGCCCGTCGCTGCTGCCGCTGTTGCCGCTGCTGCTGCCGCCGCTGCTGCTGCCTCGTGAATGAAATGATGAAATCGACTGTTTGCGCGTCAGATGGCATGGGCAAATAGAAGGCACGCAGTAGAGGGGGGAGGAGGAGAAGAAAGAGAAGGAGTTAAAGAAAAGAGGATGTGGCCGGCAGTAAAAGATGACTGGAGGGGAGTGGAGCTCCGGCTAATTATAGCTCCTGCTGTGAGCCGGCTGAGGCAGAAGTGCTACTGTGGCGCTTTTTTTTTTCTTTTCTTTTTTTCTTTCTATCCCTCTCTCCTCCTCCTCCTCCTCCTCCTCTTTCTTCACCTCCTCCTTCTCTTCCTTCTCCTCCTCCTCGTCCCTTTTTTCACATTACCGGATATTTACAAGACGAGCGGCGCAGGTACGTTTTGCCTTTAACTTTGTTGTCGACTGGGTTTGTGCGGCTCTTTGTCGTCTCCTCGCCTGTGAATGTCAGCGTCAGGAACCTGTTGCGTCGACTTCCTGCCTCTACCTGCCAGTACAAGTGTTTTGCTGCCGTGCGTGCGCCTGCTTGCCTGCTTGCCTGCTTGCTTGCGCGCGTGTGTGTGTGTGACTGTGTGTGCGTGCACTTGTTTACCTAGCAGACAGGGGTCCTGGATGTTTATGGAAACTTAGTGAGGACTTAGGAAACTGGACCCATGCTGCATTATACATCAACCTTCCACCGTGACACACACACACACACACACACACACACACACACTTGTGCCCCTGGGACCGGCTTGTTGCTGCAGAGAAACGGCTTCTATTTTGTGAACATTGCTGATTTTCCTGTTTGTTTTGCCTTCGTAGCCTCGGTCCCACGAGGTTCAAGCTGCTGCTGCTGCTCATCTCCAGCTTTTCATTTAGTTTGTTTACGCCACGGCCTAATCCCGTTCCTCCTTCTTCTTCCGCCGCTGCCCCTCGGCTTCTCCATCCCTGGCAGGGAGCAGCGAGTCGGCTCCGATCCCGCCCTCAAGGGGGAGGGCGATGGGGGGGGGGGCGGCGCCCCGCCCCTTTAAGAGCGGATGACATCATCGGTCGGCGTTTGCCGACGCTAACGCGACTGTTTTCGGCGCGAGGTCCGACGTCGAGCCGCAGTCACTTTGCCGTCACGTGGGCTTGGAAAAACAATCCCATCGTCATTGCCAGAGAATTTCTTTTGTGTGCGTTTCCAAAAGGTTTGGCTGCATCGGAGGCACACAAACAAATGTGTTTAGTGTTAATAACGCAACATACGAAAACTAAATTCTTGCAGTTTTGCCAGTCTTGCGTTGTGTCACGAAGGGCAAAGACGTCCAAATGTGGGGTGGACGGAACAAATAAACTGCATGTAGGCTTACGATTTATAGCACAATGCAGTACATAACAAATGCATGAGGTGTCCGAAAACTTTTTTCCACTACTGTGTGTCACTGTGCACCAGCGTTGAATGAAAATGTAAGACCAACTGGGGTTTAAGAGCCGTTGGAAAACACGCTGCAGTGCTGAGAGGCGACACTGAGAAAGCAAATGAATCTTTCTATTACTCCACTGATGCAGATATTCTATTTTTTTCGCACCAGGTTATTTAATAAAAAGAAGAAGCAAGGCTTCCCACGCTGCACCCCTCAATCATGTAAATGTGCTATTTTTCTCAATAGCGCGTGTTGAAATCAGCCGCTATCTGCAATCAGAAGATCTACGGCTCACGCCAATAATAACCGATTACATCACCGGTTACCCAACCCGAGACTCTTTGATGGTTAAATTCCAGGCGAAGGAAGCCATCCAGCGCGGCACCCTTTGAAATTTGAATAAATGTTTCTTGCCTAAAATTATTATGATGAATCGATCATCCGCAAGTATTTTGGAATTTCAGTTGCGGTAGTGCGCAAGAGGAGCCACGTGTTGATATGTGTTGAGATTTATTTCCAAAAACACATGGAATGCAAACGCCCGGCATTAGCACCTCGGTCTAGCTAGCACGTGTCGAGCAGGAGCTCTACGCTAGAACTTTTCAAATTGAGAAGCCGCTGTTGAGTTGCTGCGTCCCCGCAGCAGCGTGTTCGCTTGTTTGGCAAACTATGAGTCGTTTCCAGTTGCTGAAGGAAAGCCAGACGTGCAGCACCTGCAGCATTGACCCCCGCCACCGCCGCCACCGCCGCCACTGCCGCCCGTTTGCTTTAGATGAAACGAGAAGTGTTTTCTCTGGAAAGACTGGCATGCATGGTTGGATCGCACGCCGTCTCACTCGCTCGCTCTCGCAGTGTTGCGGGGTATCTGCCAAAAAATGAAAAAAACCCACAAAAGATGAATTAACGTATGAGTGAATAAAAAAGGGAGAACCCAGGAGTTGCTGTTGTCGCCTGCACGCTACAAACGAGGTTTTGAAAAACAGCCAAAAGGCACACATATAGACGTCCAGGCCGCCTTTCCGCTCTGAGTTCTCAATTTAAAAAGAAACCTGTATTAACGTCAACCCCTTTCACCTCAAGACTCTTAATTAGCGGCGGTGTGTTTCTCTCTTGTGCTAACAGCCTCCCAGAGATAGCCCCACCCCCCACCTCCTCACCACCGCCACCACCGCACTGACTTTACAGTGGCCGCATCCGTTGTGTACCGGCCCAAAGTAGCCGCGGCCGGCTGCAAAAGCTGGAGCGTGAGTCAGACGCGCTTGCGTTCTCAGGACCGTCAAAATAGAACGGAGGCGTTGCCGCCTATATTTGGCCCTCGTGCGAGCCGGGTCGCCGACCGGACCCGCGCGCTGGGACTGACGTGCCGCTGTGTGTGTGTACATATGTGTGTGTATGTATGTACGTGTATATGTATATATCACATCAAATATGTGTACATATATAGACATGAATATGTCTGTGAATATGTGTGTATATATATATATATATATATACATACATACATACATACATACATATGTATATGTGTACATATATACATACATGTATATATATGTATATATGTATGTGTGTATATATGCATGCATGTATGTATGTATGTATGTATGCATGTATGTATATATGTACACATATATACATGTCTATATATGTACAGATATACATGCACTCTCCGTGTCTCATGCACTCTCCACACACACACACACACACACACACACACACACACACACACACACACACACACGTATATATGTGTGTACATATATATATATATATATATATATATGTATCCATGTATGTATGTATGTATATATATATGTACACACATATGTGTGTGTGTGTGTGTGTGTGTGTGTGGAGAGTGCATGAGACACGGAGAGGTGCAGAAAGAGGCCTTTGTGCATCCCGGGCGGTCACACCTGTCGAACCGGTCCCATGAAACACAAGTTGAGAATTAATGAAAAGAAAAAAGGGAGGAATCAGCGGCCGAGGGTTACGTCAGCGCTTGGCCGCGTGACAGAGACTCTGGTTTGCTCTTCCCTTCCCTTCCCTCGCGCGCGGCAAGCGAGTGAACGCACAGCGCCCGCGTTGATTGCGTTCCGTCGTCTCATCCAGCAGATTTGAAAAAAAAGAAAAGAAAAAAAATTCTCAATACTTTTTTTTTTTTGCCCTATTTGATTTGGCATCATCTCAACAACTCTCCATCTTATTGCCGAAGGAGAATCTTCTTCCTCCTTATCAAAGCAGCTGCAGCTTCATCTATTTACCCTGCATCGACAATGAAACCGTTATCACAACACAGAAGAAACTGCACCTCCTGAAATTCCTCCATCCAAAAGTTTTGCTTTTCCTAAAAAAAATCTTTAAAGGGCCCATCTCGCTCTGAGACGATCCCGTCTCTGCCGTCCTGCTGGAAAAGTTTCAACACTTGCATTTGTGTTTTTAATTACGCCACTTCCCCCGATGGCGGTAGACGGCCTCCGCCGCATCGCATCCGAGCTGTTTTTGAAACGACGTTTCTACACGCGCTCGCCTTCTCTTCCTCGCTGGGAAAAAACCCCCCAAAAAACTCTGCACCATCGGGATAAAAATCTACAGGGAATTCCGAGCGCCAGAGGTTCCGACTTGTCTTTCCTCCCTGCACGCTCGGTGCAGATGAAATGAGCCGTAGCGTAATATCACTCTCTGCGCGTTGACTAAAGAAAAAACACACACACTGAAAAAGAAAAAAAAACTTCTGGAATGTCACGTTCCTTTTCTCCTCCAGCAGAGGAACTTGAGCGGGATGGAATGGGTTTGGGAAGAAGCGGAGGACAGACGGTTTCTTGGTCTACGCTCTCCAAGTTGAGCGGGTTGCATGAGGACTGTGTAATTATCACTTAATTTACGATGACTTCCAGACACCAGATATTCACTCACTGAGCAGCTCGGCGGTCAAATATGATTCCCCCACTCAAGGACCCCCCACCCCCCCCCCCCCCCCTTTTTATATTAATAACATGTGACTCGACCAAAAGGCTCAGTTTAACCGACTGGTTCTCATGTGGGCGGTTAAAACCTGAAGGGGAGAAGGAAAAAAAAAAAAAAAAAGGCAAATAGAATCTAGACCTGATGGTGACTCTCGTTCCCATGACATCCTGGAATTGACATCTTTGTCAATATTGCCATTTTTTTTTTTTTTCAACCCCCGGCAAACGTTCCCCAACCAATCGCACACAGCCACACTGCTGAAGTGCAAAACAAGCCGTGCGAGGGAGGATCAGCTGATATTTTAATCACATTTACTTTAGTGTAATGTTGAATTGACGCTTCAGTCAAGTCGCCGCTGACAACGAGAGCCTCCAGCAGCTCCAGAAGATCCGGCTTTCTGTTGAGCGATGCTTTCATATTAATCCAATTCGCCCTCAAACGTTTTAACTCATTGACTTCAACACGAAGTCTCCTTAATTCTCCTGAAAGAACCAAGAAAGAAAAGATCCTGTTGTTTCTGGTACAGGAGGGAGTTTTCGTGTAGTGGAGCTGGAACCCTGCCACCAGTTGTCCTTTGCAAAGGGTTTCTTCTCACTTCAGTCTTTGGCTGATTGCTTCATCGACGCTCGGGCGGACCGTCTTGGTCTGAAAGCTGCGCCGTGGACGTGACGCCGCAGCGCAACCCGTGTAATTATTCATAATTGTGTGCGCCTGCGGTTTTCCTGTTAATACAAAGCGTCCTGTGTAGGTAAACGTTGCAGGTGTGTGCGTGCGTGCGCGCGCGTGCGTGTTATGTGTGCTATTTTTATGCACAAGTGGCAGAGCGAGTTAGGGAAGGTCAGGCAGTTCTTACTCCTGGTGGTGTGTGTGTGTGTGTGTGTGTGTGTGTGTGTGTGTGTGTCTTCCATCTCTTCTGCTATGTTTGACCCCGGCTCGGCTCGCTAATCGGCCGACTAATGGAGAGTTGCGCCCGCACGCTCAGCCGGAGCTCTGGTGCGACGATCATCGTTCAATATGTTCGTTAGGAAAGCAGGCGATGAGCAGAGAAGTTGGCCGATGATGACGCTCAAGTTTCCCTGTTTCACAGAAAGTAAAAGAAAATAATCGGCTAACACACGACAAAATGGCAAGAATGAATGTGAGTCAGTCAGTGTGGACCTGCAGCAACAAAGTTCACAAGACTTAGTAAATAAATAAATAAATAAATAAATGAATATAGACTGTGTGACAATAATCAAACTGTCCAAATGACGTTAAGATCCTGCCGCTGCTGTTACTGTGATGTTCTTCACTTCAAGTCGCCATTAATTGTTTTCTTTCTGTGTGTGCAAGTGGTTTTTTCTGAGTGTAGCGCAGGTGAACCTTGCGATGCCATCAGGTGCATTCATGGATTTTCATTCATGCATCTGCTTCGTTTTTACGCCCTGATCAGGAAAACGGATCTAATCTCATTGTATTCTCATACACCGCTGACAAAGATTGACACCGTTCCCTTCTTCTTCTGCTTCTTTCTCTTCTTCTTCTTCTTTTTCTTCTTCTTCTTTTCTTCTTTGTCTGTATTTATTACAACTGGCAGCTATTTTTTACCCGCCGTCATTGAGGTTTCATTCACAAACTATCGTAAACCTCCTGATCAATTTATATCAGGCTTTAGTGAAGAGTTTATTTATGTAACTGTGCATCGGCGATCTGTTTACGTGCGTGCTTGTGTGTGTGTGTGTGTGTGTGTGTGTGTATGAGAGAGAGAGAGAGAGATTGATTGTGTGTGCGAATGTGTGCGTGTGCCACAGAGAGAAAACGGCCCCTCGCCCTCTTCCCAAGCTGTTCCCTTCCTGGATCCTGTTTTTAGCGCCGGATGAGGCAATATTTCCCATTGACTCAGCCGTGCAATGCAAATAACCCCAACAGCATGCAAAGAGCATGGAAAGTGTGCGTGTGGTTGAGTGTGTGTGTGTGTGTGTGTGTGTGTGTAATAGACAAGCCCGTATACGCCAACGGAGAGAGTGAGCGATGGTGCGAGTTTGTGTTGAGAGAAAACAGCCGACAGACGACTGCGTGCCTACGTGCTGCGCTGCTTTATAACATTTGCTCGGAGGGAGTGTGGGGAGGGAGAGAGGGAAGGAGGGATCGTCCTGCACCAGAAGCTGCTGCCCACCTTGCAAAGGAGAAAGTGACCCGCTTTGCCTTTTTTCAAAGTGTGTTTGGTGACGAACCGTCGACGGCGTTTGTTTGCCTCGGCGACTTCAGTTTGCAAGTTTTCTGATCGTCTGCTGCTGCGGAGGCTCGGGAATGTGTCCATTTGTCTACGACACCTGTTGAGTTGATGCCTGGAGATCATCCTCACACACACACACACACTCACACACCTGCAAGAAAGGTCACCCGTGCAAAATACAAGCAGATATTGTGTTGTATGCTTCTGATGCAGTGAAGTTTCCCAACCTGCTGTTTTGTTTTGTTTTTTTTTGTTTTTTAGAACGTCATTATTTTCATCAGACGGTTGCAAAACTCCTGAAACACCTCGTCAGTTATTTACATCATTTTGCCTTTATAATGTGTAAAATCAAAAAGGCAAAAATCCTCGCGCATCTATTGACACGGCCGGTGCGTCGGAAGGTGACAATAAAGTCCAAACGGACAAAAAAAGAATTGCCCCTCACGTGGCCGACGTGCAGACTTTTTAATGCAGCGTTTGGGTCACAGACTTTCTCAAGCCTTTATAATGTGTAACATTTTGCACGCGTCAGGGAAAAAAACCCCAAAAAACTTCCAACTATACCTCCTTTTTGCATTTTGATTGCAGATAATTTCAGTTTCCACCGTCACTCTTCACGCAGGTGGTCCTCCCGTCTTTAATGTACCGGCTTCTCCGTGCTTTCTCTCATATTACATGCAAAACAACCGACAGTCGGGCGTCTTTCTCCGGTTCCGTCTCGCACACGGTCGCAGTTTTCCCACACGGTTTATTTTCCCCTCCTTGTTTTTGCAACCACAAACTTTGTGTGGCGTCCAAATCGACGCGGCCGCCTGCTTTCCTCCAAACACTGCTCCGTCTTGTCACAGTTTACACGCGCCCATTGTGTTCCCCCAGGTAGGGTTTCCCCCTGCGACTGTTGTGTAAATGGCTGCTCCCCCGGCCGGGATGTGGCTAATTGTCGCCTCTCTCAGACCATTTATTTATTTTTTTTTTTCCTTTCCTTGTCTTTTCCCAGACTCCTCCGCGACAGCGCCGGTGTCGTGTGTGGCCTCCTTTCCCATGGACCTCAGGATCGGAGAGCGGGGCTTGCGCCCCGGCTCGGACACGGCGCTCCTCACCCCCTTGCACCCTCCCCTCCTCCTCACCCCGTTCTCCCCTCAGGCCCGCACCTCCTTCTCGCAGCAGCAGCTGCACCAGCACCTCCGGGTGAGCCTTCGCAAAACGTCGGCGTTTCCTGTCCTCGTGCAACCGGCGTGCACGTATTTTACAGCACGTCCGTCTGCGTCTGTGTGTCCTTCAGTTCAACATGGAGCAGAGGAGGCGAGAGCAGGAGCAGCACGAGAAGCAGCAGGAGCTGCAGCAGCTGAAGCACAAAGACAAGAGTCAACAGAGTGAGTAGCAGCGCCGCAGCGCCGCAGGTCTCCCTTTTTACAAACTTTAATCAGAGAGGAAAGCCCCCCCCGGCCTCCATCGAAGCGTCTCGCCGCCGTCCTGAGCCGCCGCCGGCTCAGAAATTTAAAGCAAACAAAGGCGCTAAATTTACCCGGTGGAGTGGAGCTACAACAGAGGAGTTAAATATAGCTTTGGCTCCTGGCACATGAAGTCACTGGGTCAATATTGACTTGAGTACTCGTTTACACACACTCGCGCACACACACACATGCACGCAAACGCAGATGGCAGACAAGCTGTCACGTGCACCTCCAGAAACTTCCTCAACTGATGTTAAAAACGGTAAATTTTCTCACCGCCGCCTCGACGGCTTCGGCAGGATTCGCTCGCGGTTTCTTTCGTTTCTTTCCTCTCGCTTTCTTTGCACTTTGAAGAAGCTTACTTTAGTTTTTTTTTTTGTTTTGCTTTGTTTTTTTCCGTTTTCGTGTGCGTTGCAGGTGCAGTGGCGAGTTCCGCGGTGAAGCAAAAACTCCAGGAGGTGATTCTCAAGAAGCAGAAGCAGGCGGCGCTGGAAAGAACCAACTCCAACAGCCTGGCTGCAGCGCCTGTGGCGTACAGGTGAGGCGCACACACACACAGCATGCAAACAAAAGGAGAACAATCAAAACACCAATCAGGTTTTCGCCAAAGCCGCAATCTGCTTCACGGCAATATTTTTCGGATTAGCTCTGCTTTCTCCCTGAGTTTCTTGCCGTTTAATTTCCTCCCCCCTGCGCGGCACGAAAACCCGCTGACCCTGTCGGGACGTCCCGTCTCTGCTTTGCGACCTCAGAAAACTGGGCCCGGACCCCAGCCTGCCGGCCCCCCCGCTGGTGCCGTCTCCGCTCCAGCCGCCCTCTGAGGGCTCGGAGGGGTCGCCGCTGCGCAGAGCAGGTGCGGCCGCCGACCGTTGCCACGTGGCCACCGTGTATTTTGTTTTCCCCGCACGGCCTCGTCGGGCTGACGCTGTCCTCGTTGCTCCCCTCGTTTAGCGTCCGAGCCCAATTTGAAGGTGAAGCACAAGCTGAAGAAACACCTCAACACCCGCAAGAGCCCCCTCACCCGCAAAGAGAGCGCGCCCCCTACTGTCAAACACAGGGTGCCGGACACACTGGGTAAATAATGCACGCTCGCTTTCTATTTTATATCATATGCAGCTGAATTGTGAAATATTCTTAAGATATACTTTTTATTCCCTTCTTCTGTTTCCAGACTCGTCTCCCAGCAGCAGCAGCACTCCAGTCTCCGGCTGCAGCTCGCCCAATGACAGCCTGCCCAGTGAGAACGGCCTGCTGCCCTCTGCTGGCGGCCTCTCGCATGAGGTTGTAGGACACACATGCGTGAATGTGAATACTACCAGGCGCAAATCAGAAAAAAATGCAATTTATTTGTTTAAAAGATACCAAAAGTTGTATTTCACACTGTTGTGTTTTGTGAGAACGAGGTCGGTTAAGGAATTCAAATGAAAAACACACTTTTTTTCAAAAAAAAAAAAAAAAAACTACTAATCTGATTCGCTGATTCATCGTCATGAGTGGCGGCCGATTAATGGCATGTTTAAAGCAACGATACGGGAGCGCGGCGGCGCCCGATTGTTTGTCAGCTGTTTCTGCATAATTCATGTAATCACACCCAGTCGGCCTCGTCCACACCTGCTGTGGAGCCGCACTTCTCCCGGTGCCGAGGACACGCGGTCAGGAAGCGGCGCCGGCTCAGG
This sequence comes from Thamnaconus septentrionalis, assembly GCA_009823395.1. Lineage (NCBI taxonomy): Eukaryota > Metazoa > Chordata > Actinopteri > Tetraodontiformes > Monacanthidae > Thamnaconus > Thamnaconus septentrionalis. Next base: position 10,091,907 of record CM020512.1, read on the forward strand.
TTTAATTAGCCGGCGCTGGCTTAGATTACCGCAGATTTGCATTGTGCAAACGCTGACGCTTTCCCCCTCTGACACAGAGGAGCGAATGAACACGTATTTGTTTTGTTTTGTTGTTGCCAATCTGCTATGCAAAAAAAAAAAAAACTTTGCAAAAAGTGCATTGTCAGCGTTTTAATGGTGGCGTTTTGCTGTTTCCAGGCCCAGAAGCTGCTGCTGAGAGACGGCACTCTGGCCAACTTCACCATCCAGAGTTCCTCCACGCTGCCCACCATCACGCTGGGGCTGCCGGTCAACGCCAGGGTAAACACTCAACCTCATTACGACTCGACTGAACTGAATCTGTTTGGACATTTTTCACTGTGTGTCTCAGTGAAGAAGTCTCACGTTATTAATTATCCTTAAAAAACAAAATCGATGTCCATAAAACGTATTTGTGAGATACCGCCTCCTTTTGTGATGTCACAAAGGGTCAATGTCCGCGCGTGGGCTTTCGAATGCACTCTGATAAAAAAACAATATATATAAAAAAAAACAAGCTACTAAAGTTAATTTGAGTTAATTTACTGGCAGAGTCAGATCACTGTTTAAAGCCACTGGTGAAGTGTGAATTCTGGCCCGACTGATTGGCTGATTGGGATGTGATGTTTGCAGTCGGAAGGGGAGCTGTCCTCCCTGAAGGTCAGCCGGGTCCCGGTGGTCACGGCCGGGGGCTCGCCCGTCTTCCTGCCCCTGAGCAGAGACGATCCAACCGGGCAGCTCAACCCGCACCTACCGGTCATCATCCTGGAGCCGTCCGGGCTGGTGCACACTCCGCTGCTCACTGGTGAGAGGCACGCACACACACACACACAGCTGCTTGTACAAACTCAAAGCTGGATGTTGAATAGTTAAGGGAAAAGAAATACTGATAAAATGAGCATTTTATGTTTAGAAAAATGTTTGTTAGATGGCCAATATCACTCAGGTCGCATGATTCATTGGTTTTGTGATGTTTGAGCACCACCTAGTGGTTTCATTTTTTATGATTTTGCACTGTCAAATTTCTACTGCTCACTCACAACTTTCAACTGAACTTTTCAATATAGAAAGTGTAAAGACATGACTCTACAGTGCACAATGAATCAAATCAATGTTTAATTTATATGTTCTTTGGTTGTTTGAATTTGTTGTTCTTTCTTTTTCCTGATCAGTCCCAGGTCTGGATCCGGTCCAGCTCCAGTTTGCCCCCCACTTGGACCGCCTGGCTCCGGGCGGCGCTCAGCCCCACAAGCCCCTGAGCAGAACGCGCTCTGAGCCTCTCCCCCAGAGCCCGCGGGCCCTGCACGCACACCTACTGCAGCAGCAGCACAACACGCAGCTGCTGGAGAGGCTCAAGCAGCAAACCCACCTGGGAAAGGTCAGTGCACGTCAAGCAACAGGGAGAGGAAGAAGAGAGAGGAGTTGGGCTATAGGACAGCCAGTCAGTGAAGCTGCTTCCCTCTCCGACACCTGTTGCATTTAGACCTGAAGAGAGACTCTGGTGAAAAAATGTGATGTTCAAAATCCTGAAATCTTAAATTGTGACCATTTGCACTCATTTAATTTAATTTCTAAAACTCTAAAAATGACAACACAAGCTTTGTACTTTGACTAAAATTAATGTTTTAAGCAAGTTTGACTTTGATTTGTAATATGGATAATTCTTCAAATCATTTCCTCAATAATTTCCTCTTTGTGATTTTGTTGATGATTGTGAATCGTGTTGTCTTTACATGTTCACGCGCAGCTGATGGCCAAGTCCAGTGAGAAGCCCCGACTGCACCAGATCCCCTCGGAGGACATGGACTCAGAGGACGGGGGCAGGACGTCGCCCACAGAGCCAGCCTATCAGAGCCGAGCCAGGGCAGAGTCGTTAAGGGAGGCGGAGCCCGTGGCATCCAAAAGCCAGGAGGAGCAACTCAACCTGCAGCACGCGCTCATACTCAACCAGGTCAGGGAGCTTTCGCACACTCATCTGATCACGGAATGAAAACACAGATGTGTCCTTCCTCAAGCAGTCCTGTAGGGGGCAGCCTCTCACCTTAGCAGCCGCATTCTGGTTGCCAGGTTTTGGGGAGGCGCACCACAACAGAGTCCGGCATTTACTCTTGACTCCGTTTAGAAATTTATCAGCCGCTACGAAAAACACACAAATGTGCCAATAACTTTTTAGTATCAATAAAAAATCGAGAATTCATTCCAGATTCTGAGTCTCATTCTCTTATCTCACAAACCATTGAAAATGTTAGCGCGGGACTTCATCCTCATCGATTTATGGCCGTGCAGCTGCAGAACCACCACATGTTCACCAGCCAATCCAAGAACTCTTCCCACACTTAATTATTTAAAGCTTTTGCAAACTATCCTTTAATTGTCTGTCATCTCGTTTGGCCCCCAAACTTTGTCCCTGCAGTCGTTGCTATGGGAACAGCAGAAGCAGCTGCAGCAGCTGCACCGGCAGATGGAGACCCTGGCCGTGCCCATGCTGAGGGGCAGTGGCGGCGGCGGCGGAGGGAGCAGCGTCGGCGGAGCCCTGGCCGTCCACCGGCCTCTGTCCCGGACGCAGTCATCGCCGGCCTCCACATCCCTCACTCTGCCCGAGAAGCCGCTGAGCCTGGCGGCACCGGAGAGCAGCAGCAAGCCGCGCTTCACCACCGGTGAGTCACACCTCCTCTCCCGCCACTAAGAGCTCATCAAACTTCTTTTATATTTAGCGGCCCAGTCGGCAAGTATTCAGACTCTGTTTCAGTGCAATAAAGACTTATTTATTTTTCAGTATGTAGATACCTGTAAATCAAACTGTCCTTAAGATGTAACTACCTTGTTTTTCTTTTTACATTTATAACCTACAAACATTTTATTTGCATTTTTATTACCTTATTTTTAATTAATATAATTCCCCTTCTTTTGTATACATTTGCTGCTGTAATTGTGCAAATTTCCCCACTGTGAGATAAATAAAGGCCTTCTTCTTCTATTTAAATTTGCCCACTTCAGCAGCGTTTTTTTTAGCACACGTTTTTTTCTTCCTATAGTGGGACCGTTTAAAAACAGAACAAGTTTTAATAAATGTTTTATTGACCCTATATTATTCCAAACATCTTTTCTCTGACTTTCAGGGCAGCAGCCTCATATGTTTGATTATCTGCAACGCGACCGAAAGATCCAGAATTTATCATATTTTTAGCCCGGTATTAACAGCTTCCAGCAAAAATGTCGACGAAGCAAAATTTAATGCAAATCTGTCGGACCTTCCACATGTTTGCAAGTGGGCCGAAAACGAGGCGTTCACAGAGGGTGGAGCAAACACCTAACTGGGCGTGGTGTCAGTGCCCTCTGTGACATCACAAAGGTTCAGTTTTCAGACGCGTGCGTTTTAACACACCTCAAGAAGTTCTAAAATTCGCTAAGAGTTTTACATCGTATGTCATCGTTAGAGAGAAAACTTTGTTTTTTGCAGAACATGGAACCTTTAAACAAACAAGAAACTGTGGTCGGTGGTTTTAAAAAAAACGTACCACCAGACATCAGCAGATCAACTGAACGTGGACGGATGTTGTGGATGTGTTGTGTTTGCAGGCCTGGTGTACGACTCTCAGATGCTGAAGCACCAGTGCACGTGCGGAGACAACAGCAGCCACCCGGAGCACGCGGGGAGGATACAGAGCATCTGGTCGCGGCTCCAGGAGCGAGGCCTGAGGGGACAGTGCGAGGTGCGACATGTGACACGCACAGGCACACGCACACGCACACGCGTGCGCACGCCACATGGCTTCTTAAACCAGGCAATTTCTATTCATGACGTTCCAACCTACAAAAAGAAGATTATGTTGGCCTCTCTGAGAGCATGAAAGTTTAATTTTTTTTGTTAAATGAGTTTCTGGTGGAGGGTAATCTCCCCCCTTTGTCCGTTTGACGTCGATATTCGTTCCATATTCTTCGTTATTCACGCGAGGCCGATTATCAACGCTGCCCGTTTTCCCCTTTTACGAAATTCAGGATTTTTTGCTCAAACGCGACGAGTTTATCCATAAGCTTTCGGCTACAGCGTTTCTCTGCCCGTCGCACGCACGGCCTGTTTGAACTCCAGCGCTTTTTCTCAGCAGACTTTTAACGAGCACTAGATGGACCGATTGAGCAAAGGCCCTTGGTTGCATTGAGCAATAGGAGACACCTGCTTGGTGTCGGCGAACTCTTCTTGGCAGCTTAATATTATTTTCCCCTTTTTGAATTTGTAGTAATGTAAAGAACACAGTTGTTTCTACTCTGTCTACGTGTCAAATACCAGTCGATTCACAAAGGCCAGTCACAGTTGCATCTTGAAGACCCACTCTGACCTCTGCGGGAGCATCGCTGCGTTCCATCTGCGATTCCTTCATGCTTCTCTCCCTTGAGAAGATGCCGCATTGATGAACTCTCCCCTTTTTTTGTCTCTGCAGAGCATCCGCGGTCGTAAGGCCACTCTGGAGGAGCTGCAGTCAGTCCACACGGAGAAGCACGTGCTGCTCTACGGCACCAACCCGCTCAACAGACTCAAACTGGATAACCGCAAGCTGGCTGGTGCGCTGCGCTTCAGACCGTCTGGGATTTCTGCTTTCGCGTTCCTAATTGTGTGGCGGAGAAGAAGGAGAAGATAATAAGGCTTAGGTGGTTTAGCGCAGAGCAGGAAAGACTTTTATTGTATTCCAAATATGATAAGAAACAATAAGGACGGTCCAGATGTCCAGGTCTCAGCCGTAATAGACTTAAGCCTTATCATAAATTTTTGTTTTGCGGAATTAGAAACAAATGTTAATAATGTTAAGCTGCGTTAAGTTTAAGGGAAATTGCAGTCGTGAGAGCTGCGTGGACCCTCTGCTCCTCGTTTAGCGCCGCTTCTTTCTTTCTTTCTCTGTCTCTTTTTTTTATTTTTATTTTTATTGTACGAGCCAAATTAATGACTCTGGTGCTGGTGTGTCTCCGCAGGAATCCTCTCGCAAAGGATGTTTGTGATGCTGCCATGCGGGGGCGTCGGGGTAAGAGAAAAGCTCACACACACGGCTCGGTAATGCTCCCCAAAGCCCTCGCAAAGGAAGAGATATAGAAACAATCAGCGCGTCCGATGAAAGACAATATTGTTTCAAAGGCAAAGCGACAGGTCCCGGGAGATCTGCGCAAAGACAGGATATTAAAGAGGAAAGGAGAGTTCGGTCGGGGCCCCGAGATCGCCTGACAGTCCGAGTGAGACCATGACAATCGCACTAATATGGCCAGCGTGTTCGTGAACGGGTGGATGAATGGGGTAAAAAAAGATTTTACCGTCCAAGCCAGATGGACAGAAATGAACAATGTGCGATCCAGCGTCATGGATCGGCTCCAGAAACATTTTGTACCCCTTCAGTTAGCGCTGGAGGTTTGAGCGTCCGCTCTCGGCCCTCAGACGGACTCGTCAACTACAGCACCAATCATCATCATCATCATCTTCTTCTTCTTCTTCTTCTTCTTCATCTTGTGATTGAGAGCCCCCCCCCCCGTGTGCTTTTGTCCGCAGGTGGACAACGACACCACCTGGAATGAGTCGCACACCTCCACGGCGGCGCGCATGGCGGCAGGCAGCGTGGTGGAGCTGGCCTTCCGAGTGGCTAAAGGGGAGCTAAAGGTAGGACGAGAGAAGAGGATTTAGAAAGCAGCAATTAAAGTCAGATTTACAATCAACTTCCGAAAATGTTCTCGTGATATTTTTTTTTTTTTTTTTTTGTTTGTTCATGCTGCATAAAAACACATTTGTGGCTTGGATTTATGTCTTTAATTTGATGTGTGTAATCCCCAAGTTGTTGTTGTTGTAAATTATGTCTGTCGCCTCACAATAAATCAACTCATCAGAGGGGATCAGAGGGTCGGCTAAACACAAGCAGAGGGGCTGCTTTTAAGGCAAGAGCATTAAAAAGTTGATGGAAATCCTGTTTGGAACTGCACAAGATCAGAAAAGGCACTGCCCGGAAATATGCAGCGTGCATATTACACCACATTGCATTTCGGCTTTAAAAAAAAAAAAAAAAATGGTTAAGACGTGTCTGTCCACATACTTTTCTATCATTCTCTTGTCTTTTTCATCTCCGAGAGTGATTTAAAGTCGAGCGTTAAAAAAATAAAAATAAATGTAAATTGGAAATATTGTCCAGGATAATTATTTATAGACGACATTTTTGTGTCCAGACGGTTTTAGCCCAAAACAAAATCACCCCACCTCCTCCTAACTTCCAAAAAACCAAAAAAAACCAAAAGCGGTTTCAACCAGGGCCAGCCGGCGGCCAAACGGAGAAACAATAAACTCCAACGAGCCGACGGCTCGCGCTGTCCTCTTGTCCTCGGCCTTGCGACCGCAGCTCCAAAACCCCAACGCTGCTATTTGCGCGCTATACATATCGCAGGCAACCTATGCGGCAATTTGCAGAAGAACTTTGACGGGGTGAGAGGCGCCGTCGAAGCTCGCGGGCTCATTACGCCGCGTCCGTACGTACGTACGTCTGTCTGTCCGGACTTCGGCGGCGAACGCTTTCAAAATGAGCACACGCTGACATCATGCGGCCGAGAGATTTACAGCCCCGTCGAGTTGCAATTTGCACGCCGTGTAAACGGCCCCGTTATGTAACCCAAGAACGCGACAACAATGGAAAGCTGCCTCCTCGCTGTAAATACGTCCCATTACATAAAAGCGACGAGTCGTCCGTCTTGTTTTCCCCCTTTCTGGGTCGTGTTTGTGTTTTGTCCTTTCTGTCAGTTCACCTCTCCAATGACATGTCACGTCTGGGAATTTCCGGCTCGGGTTTTGACTTTCATGTGTCAACAAAAAGGAAGGGAGAGAGGGAGAAAAAAAAAAGAAGAAGTGTGCACATTCTTTGTGTGAAAGTGAGTTAACGGCGTCGTTTCCTCCTGCACAGAACGGCTTCGCTGTGGTCCGGCCACCGGGACATCACGCGGACCCCTCCAATGCCATGTAAGTCTGCGTGCGTTTCGGCACACTGCTATTTTTTTTTTTTTTATTATTTTTTTTTTACAGCTTCTTCTGCGAAGAAAATGCATGAAAAAAAAACAGTTTATCACGACAAAAGATGAATATTTCCCGGAGCGTTTCCCTCGTTTCTGCCGACGCCTGGACGACTCGTGTCACTGTCATTTATCTGAGTGACGGGCCGCCACTGTGCCACTAGTGTTTTTTTTTTTTTTTTTTTTTTTTTCATCTATCTATCTATCATCTATCATTTCTGACACATTCAGCCGTCAGACGTCCTCATTATAATATGAACAAGCACGGCGCAGCCTCGGGGCAGACAGTGTCTTTGTCTTTGTTACCATGACTCTGCATCTTTCATCTTTTAGCCAGAGGAGCTGTCAATTAAAGTTTGATGCTGCACTGCTGCTTTTTTTAAAAAAAATATATATATTTATTTATTTATTTATTTTTTATCCACTTTGACTTTTATTTATTTATTTACTCATTTATTTATAAGAAATCAGAGATCAAGGCACAATTTGGCCCTTCGCTGAAACTTGATAAACCCAGAAGTGATCCTGACTGGTATGATTTGAGTTTGCTTTTGGATATGAATTATTTTCAATCTGCTGTGTTTGAAGATATTTTTTAGGTTTTACCATTAAATCAAAATTCAATTTACAATTCTACTGTAAAACAACAATAAAAAAAACAAAACAAAACACCAGTGCCTTATTGTAACTGCATTACACAAACTAAATGCTGTTTGCTGTAGACTGAGGCCCTTCACACTTTGTTCTTCACCCGTCGTTCACTCCTCTTCCTCTCCGTCCCTCAGGGGTTTCTGCTACTTCAACTCCGTGGCCATCGCCGCCAAGCAGCTCCAGCACAAGCTCAGCGTCAGCAAGATCCTCATCGTCGACTGGGTAGGGTGCCGCTTCAGGCTCGGTTGGGCTCGGCTCTGTGCTTAGTTCATGTACCCGCGTGTTAACGTCCCCGCCTGCTCCCCCACGGCAGGATGTCCACCACGGCAACGGCACCCAGGAAGTCTTCTACAACGACCCCAGCGTGCTCTACGTCTCGTTGCATCGTTACGACGACGGCAACTTCTTCCCCGGCAGCGGGTCTCCGGCTGAGGTGAGCGACGCCCCCTGACTCGGTATCCCTGTTGAACCTTTTGGTTTTTGCTCACTTTCTGACCTGCGTGACTCTACCTGTGGGTTCAGGTCGGATCCGGAGCAGGAGAGGGCTTCAATGTGAACGTGGCGTGGACAGGAGGACTGGACCCGCCCATGGGGGACGCCGAGTACCTGGCTGCGTTCAGGTAAAGACCCTGCAAGAGCTCTGCGTCCTGCAGAGTTGTGGAGAAACTCTGATCGACATCCGTGATGTTGAAATCTTGGCCACCGTGGTCTTTTTATTTGATTTTATATAATTTTTTTTGGCCTTCTGAAGTGTTTGGCTCTTCTGAAGCGTCTTCCTCTTTATGGTACTTTCACAATCACTGCAGCGTAAACAGTCGGGGAAAAAAAAGTGCCAAAATGCCATTCAGTTTTATTCCCCGTTCCCCCTCTTAGATGAAACAAATTGGGAACAGATATTGAAATCTGTCCGTGGTGTAAAATCTTGGTAAATTACAAAAGAAAAGAAAAGGAAAAACAGGGCCAAACCACGACTTCGCCCACGCTGACGTTATGTCACGACCCGTTTGGCAGTTTTATTGAACAGGAAAAGGGAAGTGGAGCGGCGGCGTAATCACAGAATTTCTCTCATTTCCCCTTTGGCTAAACCGCAGCGAGCGCACTGTGAGCCGCGGCTCCGATGAGCCTTCAGTCGCCTCTGACGTGCGTCTTGCGCAATTAACAATGAACCCCGCTCATTTGGAGCGCACGTGTCTGCCAGCGTCGCCGCCGCCGTCTCCCGCAGCGCTCACTGGCTTTACGGTAAAAGCTGGGTCGGCGGGTCTGGCGCTCCCGAGGCGTCGGGGACCCTGGGCTTCCTGGCGGTGGGTCGGGTAATTGCGAGTGGTGGGCGTTGAGCGGCAGTAAACTCTGAGTGGTGTGGCTTTTCTGGTTGTCTGGTGCATCCCACCCATGGAAACCTGCGCTAACCACACCACCGGGTACTGGAAGAAGGGGGGGCAAGGAAGGGGCGGGGGGGTCGGTGTGGGATCGATGTTTCAGCTCGTATGCTACGTTTTGTGTGTGTGTGTGTGTGTGTACTCAGAAGACAAAAAAAAAAGTGGTCGCACACTTGTAACCTTGTGCAAATGATCAATTTATTTCGCAAGCTTTCAGTCCTTCCGACCTTCTTCAGGCATAAGCTGCGTCTCCATTACCCCTAGAATTGTGCAAAACCTAAATATCGCGATATAAAAAACTGGCAATGCAAACGCCTACATTTTGAAAAACCTCTCAAATACGGCTAAAAGGTTTTGACGCTCTCATGAGGTGGTTTTTCAGACGTATTGATATAGAGGCATATCGCAAAAGTGTCATGGAAACACTTTTTCTTTCGCATTTATGCGTCACCAGACGTGACGTACGAGGGGTCACGTGACCAGTTCACTTTGTTGTTTGGATGGAGGAAGAAACAAAATATTTTTTGCAAGTAATCAAAGAGTAAAATATTACAACCATACTTGACAGCAGACAAATGTAAACAAACAAACGCAAACGTGATTCTCGTAAAAGTCGCGGGACGAGATTTGACGATTAACTGATTAATTAATTACGGCTAACGCGCTTCACACCATTCAATGGAAAAACACCTGCAAATCGCAAATGTGCTTTGTCAAAGTTTTAGAAATATCGCTTTTATTTTGTGAAAAAACTGCCATGGAAACGCAGCTACAGATCGACAACCAGTGAGTGTGGCTGTATATGAAGGGGTTGTGGCCGTCACTTCACCTGATTGTGTTAATGCCAGACACCTGCGTAATGCATGGCAGAGGCCAACACAACATCATGGGCACTGTAGTCCAACTGGGGAACTTGTAGTCCCAAGACTGGTATCACCTTGCACAAGGCCTACTGGAACCAAGATACAAATACAGCATTACAGCCTTACAACAATATATGTAGACATATACATATATATATGTATATATATATATTTTTTACAATATATACACAGTAAATAATTACCTTACAATAGATACATGCAGTTGTGTCTACGTAGACATTGGCCATGTGTGTGTATAAAACAGAACCACACTCCACTTTGACCAAGTGTCCTCAAGTTGTGGACCTTCTGCTTTGTTTTTCTTTCTTTACAAAACAAACCAAAAAAAAACAACAAAAATGCAAGCTGACCTCTGACCCCACCGCCGACACAAAAAGAAACAACAGACTCTCCCGCCAGAGCGATCCGAGGCAGAGTCCGCAGGGCAGCGTTTCCTGGGGAGGGAGCCGCTCACCTCCGCTTGACTGACACGTCCCATTTCTGTCCCGCACGGAGCCGAAGCTCCCTGGGAAGCTTTTGGACGGGTGGTGGCGGTTGTGGTGGTGGTTGGGGGGGGAGGATTGAATTACAGCTACAGAGGAGGCAGTCAAAGCTGGTCGGTCAGCAGGGAAAAATGTAAACGCTTCTCTGAGACTGCAAACCTTTTGTTAATCTTTCTTTCCTTCATTCTTTTTCTTTCTTCCTTTCTTCTTAATGAATTGTGTTTGCTAGATGGTCGTACTCGGCCACTCTCACGATGCTCCCACCGACGTCGGAAAGCAAACGGAAAAAAAAAAAAAGCGGTTGCAATGCTCCTTTTCTTGTAACCCAACTCCTTAAAGGAGCTCTTGTTGCCGATTTTCTCTGCGCCTCCGCAGTCGGAGCTTCTTGGCTTCCTGACCGTCGTCTGAAGTATCGGCTTCACGCGGCGACGCACGCTTCGCGGAGCACAACACACAACGCCGCGCAGCCGTCCACATTCAAGTCGGCTCCAGGGAAAGTCGAGCTCTCGGGCCTCCTCCGGTTCTGCGGAAACAACAACAAAACTGACTCAGAGAGCTTTTTCTTTTTTGAAATGTATTTATTTCTCTCATTACATAACGGCAGTGCGTGCAGGGCCGAGCTGACGGGGCTCCGCTCCAGATAGCCCTTCCACACACACAATCCTGTTTGTTTCTCCTCCGTCTGCCTGCAGCCAGCGCCGCCAGATGACTGGGGAACATCAAAACGATGCTTTACATAATTGTCTGCTCACTTCAGGCCCGAATGCGCTCACTCGCTCTCGCCACCGAGGGTGGAAAGTCGTCTCGGGTGGCGACGGGACGACGACTCCTGAGAAGTGACGCTCGCTGATCCATGAAGATCCAAACGGAAACACTTGGACTCGGATTGAAATAAAATACACCGCTCCCCCCTACTTACAAACAAGATAATTGAATTTATTGACGGAATTGAGAGAAACAGACATGAGCCGACAGCTGTTTTTTGTTTTGTTAAACAGTGAGAAAGGAGATATTGCACTTATTTTTTTTCCTCAGAAGAAACTGAGAAGAAGCAGCCCCCC